>VXAL01000992.1:169479-244835 GCA_013399475.1 Chauna torquata | reverse complement strand
CGGGTTTCCACGAGTGGGTTTAAGCCCCCGGTCACCAGCTGCATCGTGGCAGCGCAGAGAACTGCTACTTCTCCTTTTTCGTCCCGATAGGGAAAAGAAAAGGGGCATCCCCGCAGGGTGCTCCAGCACGTGTGTCAGGGCCTAAACTGTTCCCGTGGTGGCTGGAGCTGGCGGGGTGGGAGTACGTGCGCTAGGGACCGTCTTTTCCAGTGACCTCAAATACTTCGAGCAGTTTTGTCGTAGGCCATCTTGAAGATGATGGCCTTTACTTTTTTTCGTAGTGAACCAGGAAAAAGATGGCTGGCTTTATAATTCACTAGAGGCACTCCTGGAGCGCGGAAACCGTGAAGAGGACAGGTTGTGTGTACGGAGTGCGAGGTCAGAGGGAGGATTACAGGGAACAGAAAAGAGTGCGTAGCGTGGGCAGGTGAGTACCCGGAGGTGGATGAGATGCAAGGGCAAAACTGGGCCATTCAAAGGAGGCACAGTCATAAGTATATTCAATTCCAGAGCAGTGAACAACAGCTAGAGCTATCAGTGAACATGGCCCTTAAAGCTTAAGGATTTATAATGTAGTTTTTTGCATGCATAGAATTGATACACTATTGCACCTCTGTTGGGTCTAATTACTTTGTATTAGACTTCAGTACTCATACAACTGACTTTTTTTACTGCAGGCTAAGGTCTTGTTCTTTTTGTTTTCAATAAATCCACTGTTTGCCTCGAAAGTGTGCAATTTCTTCAGAATCAAGAATCCTAAACTTGGAGAATTTAGACTTTACTATCTTCAACAGAAGTGATTAAGGTATATAAGAGCATACTATAAAGTTGTCTACCACAAAGGGCAAAAAATGAAAAACGCTCCATACATGTGTAAAGCTAAATGTAATCTAAGGTAGAGCTATAAATATCAGCGTGTCACTCGTAACTGTTTATTGCATAGTGACGTTGTGCTAGGTGCTTTGGGTGTTTGAGTATTTACAGAAGTCACATTGTTTAGATTTTTCTTTCAGCACAACCTTAACTCTATTTGCTTGGCTTGTAATGTTGTTTTAAAAATAATTACAGCATCCATGTAATATGTTTCATCCCATACGACCGGTGAATACTCTGTTTTATCTGTAGTACACTAGAGATAATGTCTTGTTAATGATCATTTCCAAGTCTCTGAACATTTTCATCAGTATGTGCCCAGAACTTTTTTCACTTTAGTTATAACAAGACTTGTTTCCTTGGCACAGCCAAATACAAAATTCTTTACAAGGCCAAAACTTCAGTAATCTTATATAGCACACTAAAATATTATATCTGATCTTCATGTTTAGGTGAGCAGCTGGACATAAACATTTTTAAATTACTTTTGTGTGTGTGCTGAGAGTCAAGCTGTATAATGGCACCATAACCCAACAATTTTCTTTGAAAAAAAAAAAGACAGCATTTATGTATCAGTTTACAGTATCACTAATAAATATGTGACAAATGCATGATTTGCTGAAACAGAAATGAAAACGGTGATGCAAGTGCAGAAAATGATAAATTCCTTCCAGTTAGTTCCAAAGTAACTCACTTCATGCATCTGTCAAATGCAAACAAGCAAACTCGGGCTAAATAAGTAGGAATCTCTTCCAACAATCTCCCGTTAGTGTAGACTGCTTGTCCCCTTTCTCAGAGATTAGAGCTAAGGTCAGTAGTTCAGTGGGAGTAAGGTTTTAATCACCAGAGAAGTTCATAGATATTCAATCATCTCCTCTTTAGTTTTTGTAGTTGCAGTATAGATGTTTCCATTAAACCACAACACCTGTCCTAGCCTTGCTAGCTGTTTTTGGTAAGTGAAGCAAAATACTGCTGCACTTGTGGTTTATTCCCACACCTTTGTCTCTTCACTTTCCCTGCCCCCCATTAAAAAAGAAAAAGAGAAACAAAAGAGAGGCAGAGACACTAGTATAGGCAAGAAGGTCTGGAGGACTAAGGAAAACAACTGTTGACTATATTCTTAAGTGTTTAATCACCAAAAAATATTTGAAAAGTGATTGACTGATCTCTGATGGAAAAAAGTTTATCTTTTATAGCAAAGCATACAGAGAAAAATTAACACATTTGGAAATCGGGACTTCGACAACATTGTGCTTTTACTTTGCATTTTGAAATGAATGGATGAAATTTTGCTTTTCAGAAAGGGAAAAAGGGATCACTTGAATCGCAATTAAAATTTTTCCTCTTCCTCTTTCCTGTCCGTCAACAATGTCCAAAATGCTGTCTCTACTGGAAATCATGCATGTTTCAAGTGAACATTGATTTTGCACCCACAAAATAGCATCGTAGACATCAGGCCATCGTGATGCTACAGTTCTCTAATTTTCAACCTTACATGCTTGGCAAGAAAAAATTACATTCATGTACAAAACATTCTTTGCTGTGGTCTTTAGCAAAGCAATTAGCAAATTCTCTTCATCATCTCAGTTTTTTGGGCCTCAGGTCCTGAAACTTTTCCCTAATCACATTGGCGGAGCTGAATTATACCTGCCCTTTAAATGGTGAATCAGCAAGAGGAGGAGCTGAACATGGGGCAGTGTGTAGCCAGCCAGAGCGGATGCAAATGTTTCTCCTAAGTAGGAGCATTATCATTTCTATTACAGCAGTAGGCTCAATGCCCAAGTGGGTCACCACTGTGATGGATCTTGACTTTGAGGTGCGTTGCGTTGTAATGGAATAGATTTGGGTTGGTGCAGACAGAAATGTGCACCAGCCCTTCCTTTCCTCCTTGCTCAACAGCTTGGTTTCTACACAAAGGCAGCTGCAGTGTGCGGTCTGAACAGGGGCCATAGCGCACTCCATTGGCTCCCTTAGATGGATGTTTGCAGGACCAGGGCTCTGGGTGCCTGAGAACACACTAGCAGGAAAAAACAACCTTGGAAAAAAATGAGCTCCCTCTCTCTCTCCCAAAACAAGGGACACAAACTCACTTGTCATTTTTGAAAATGCAGACTGTGTTCTTCATGCTAACTTTCTTTTACTGCAGTTCAAGTATTAACTGTTTTGATAGCAATAGCTGATGTTTATTCTTACTACTTTTACTTTGTATATCCACACTGATCTTGCCGCCAGGTCGCTTTCCCCTGATTTCACTTCTCTCTGCAGTGGGATTTGTCAGGTGTCATACAGAATTTAAAATTGTCTCCATCAAAATTTTGCATGGCTGCAATTGTTGGTGTTCCGCTCTAATATTTGCTCTTATTGATGACTGAAAGATTTGTACACCCAGTAGTCACTGCCATCAGGCAGTCCCATCAGTATAATGTGAATTATGCTGTATGGCTAGTTTCAGGTTACGTGTTTCATGGGCTGTTTCTGTGGCTTTTGGCAACTCTTCCTCCTGGAGGAGGAATGAAGCCTGACTTGAAAGGTGGGGATTGTGTCAGAGCAAGGAGCTGGTTTTAGATGTGCTGTATGTGTATATTGTACGGTGATTAATGTAAACAATTAAAGAGTTAAACTTCTCTTTGTCCTCTTCTGTCCTATTCGATATGTTTTGAAGTGCAAACACACCCACATGGCACAAGTGTCAAACAAACACAGGAAGTCAGCATATCTGGCCCTGTTTTCTGCTCCTAAATTTCCATTTCCTTTTTTTCCCCCAGCTCTTTTTCTCTTACTGGTTTGTTGAAATGATGTTCTCTGCAAGGCAGGACAAGGAATTTCATTATCTCTGTAAAATATTTAGCACTTTAAGTTGACCAAAATAAAATATAGCTGTAGGCGTAAGTACAGTATCGGAGAGATTAATGAGCTCAATAACTGCAAGAGAAGCAGCAGTGGTTTTGGGAGGAACTGGATCCCCTGTCTCAGGTCTCCCAAAGGGCTAGAAGGTTAATTAAATCCTGGCCCGTTGTTATAACACTAAATCCTAACATATGATGTCAGTCTTTGGGGCCCTACTGGGACAATTCTTGTTGAAAGTCTTTCAAATACTTAAGATGCAAGAAAAAAAGGAAGGAAAGCAGTTAAGTTGTATCCCTAATTCCCTTATGTTTTGATGGAAAGTCCATTGCTGGGGGGAACCCACGTTTTGTAATCTTCCTGCTGCGTTTGAAGATTATATCAACTGTCCTATTCTGGGCGGGGGCAGAGAGAGAAAAGAAGACAAATAGAGAATGGTGTTGAGGAAGGGAAATGATCAACAGCAGGCGAGGGTGTGATAGGAGGAAAATAAAATTCCTATGCCAGGTTTTGGTCAGGATGGAGATAGAACAGCAGGGTAATTGGATTCCGTTTCTCCAGTTTTGTCTGATTGCCTGATAGCCTTGAGGATAACGAAGGCCCAGGAGTATCATGGTAGATCCTAGGATCCCAGGATTTGCTAGCAGTGACAGTCATGAACATAAAATTCCTTGTTCCCTCTAATCCACATATCCCGCTGCTCCCTTTTGGTGACCTCCAAATAAAGATTTTTCAAGAAAAAGCATGTCTTTATTCTCTACATCTAACCACACTGCAACATTTCTTTCCATTTTGTGTGGTGGGCTGACCCAGGCCAGCAGCAGAGCAGCCACTCAGCCACTCACTCACCACCCACCCCATCCGCAGCAGGACGGGGCGAGAAAATAAGGAGAACAAACCTGAAAAAACTCATGGCTCACAATAAAGACAGTTTAATAGGTGAAATAAAGAGACAAAAAAATGAAGCAAAGCCAATCACTCACCACCTCCTGGAACAGGCAGACCTATGCCGAGCCAGTGGCAGAACAGCAGCCACCCTGGAAGCCGAGAACACCCCTTCTTCTTCCTGTACCCTAGCTCTGACAGCTGACCGAGACATTATAAGGTATGGAATGGCCCTTTGGTCAGTTTGGGTCAGCTGTCACCATCTCTTGCCTACCCCCAACCTACTTGCTGCAGGAGAAGAGTAAGAAAAAGAGCAGGCCTTGATGCCGTGCAAGCACTCTTTAGCAGTAGCCAAAACATTAGTGTGTTAGCAACACTGTTTTCGTCACAAATTCAAAACACAGCACTATACAGCTGCTATGAAGAAAGTCAACTGCATCCGAGCTAGACCCAGTACAGTATCTAAATGGTTAAATCACCACTATGCCAAATTTCAATTGCGTGTATGGTTTTGAATATGTCTTGCCAGAGCTCTTCAATATCAGCACAAAAATTAGTACCAGTCAACCTGTGCCCAGCTTCTCTTGTTTTCACAACAGCCAGTCATTTAATAGGTTGGGCTGGTTTTCCTGAGACTGCTTAGTGTAGGATTATGCCAGAGATATTCGTATAACAATACCTGGGCTTTGACATGTTATCACTGCCATTTAAAACAGAAGCTTGTAGGCAGATGCACAGTTCTGGGGTTTCCATGAAATGGTAGGAGACAGCTTACACATCTGGTATGTTACCAAAATTTCAAAACCTGTCTGACCCTGAAGAGACACTTCATAGGCAGAATGAATATTCTAATGTGTAAATTCATCATCATTTGGACAACAGTAAGGTCTGGCAAGAAAAATCAGAGGGAATATAGGCTATAGAAAGCTGCTTTCTTCAAGATGAGCATCAACTTCTACCTATGGGAAAAGTTTAAAGAAATTTTTCAAATGATCAGATTAGAACAGAAATCCTTACTTGTGGGGATTTCTCACCTTTTCCTCTGACAGATTTGATAATGAACATTCTGGGAAAAATGAATACTGAAGTTCATGGCCTTCTGGTGAGATGGACTGCAGTTGCTCTTCTAATTCATTCTGTACAGTCTTTGAGATTAAAAGATCTACTTATTAACTGTAACTGTTTTATACAAGTACTAAAACAAGCCCTATCCCAAAGGAAGAGCGACTCAAAGAGTCAGACGTAGAAGCAAATGTCTGATTTTATGCTTTCATTTCAATTTGTGGGCAGCAGTCAAAATGCTGACACCAAAACGCGTAGTCTGGTGCCGCCAGCTTGTGGCCCAGCCATGAACAGCGCTCTTGCAAACAGGCACAAACCCTGCCAACAGACATCATCTTTAGATGTATTTTCAGATCATTCCCGCTAATCAAACTACTGTAAAAATGAGACACAGCGTGTTTGCCCCATTAAATAATTAATTGAAGTCATTCTTCTACACTTGAAGTACTTCCATTGCTTTGCCTAGACTTTGAGCTTTTAAGGTTAGGCTAACGTTGAAACCAGAAGCTGTTGACATGCCCATTTGACACCAGCTTAGCAACGGCTTTTCACATTATTGTACTACAAGAGAAAAAATACGGTGGATTCACTCTATGATTAATAGATTTTTAGATAAAAGCAATTAAACATTAATGCTGGAGTCATTCTTAACTTTTTGTCATGTCTGGGTCATAACCAAAAAAACACTTCTGCGAGCAGTCAGTAGGTTATTTTTAACTGAATGGGTTTTCAATAGGAAATTCTGTTCTGAATGAACTAATTTCACAAATTCACAGCCACCTGCAGAAGCACAGCAGCAAATTGTTAAGATTTTGGCATTTGTGAAAATCCTTTTATAATACAGTAAAGTGAATTCTTTTTCAAAATAAACACTTTAAAAAACACCTTGTCTTTTTAAATTAGCATCAGCCACAAATTTTAGCTATACATAATAATCAGAACTTTGGCTTTTTATTTCTCATTGTTGGGAAAGAGTTGTTGACTGAAATTCATTAGCAACGAAACAATATGGGGAATCCATTTCCATACCAGCTCTATTCGAGAGCGTTTTCATTCCCTCCTCAAATGTCTGGCTGAGTTTCAGAAGCAGAAAGTGATGTGTTGCGCAAACTGCCTACACATTGCTAGAGAGTTATGAAAGTATGAGGAAGTGATAGTAACTGGTGAAGAGCTGCATGTGTCCTTGCTCTGGAACCCCTAAATGGCCTCCAAGACAAACCAGAGGGACAAGGTGGAACTGGAATGTGAGATGACAGACCTCCGAGAAGGTGTGGGAAAAGTTACAGCCTGAAGAAGTGAAAAGGAAAGAGAAATCATTTAAGGAAGAAGCTCTACAGAAAAATCGGCCAGCAAGCCATGCAGAGCAGCTGAAGCAAGGACAGGGCGATGCTGCCTAGCCTGGAAGCAGTAGCATGCTATTTCTCTGCCATAATCATTATAATCTTTTCAACATCAGTCTTCATTTTGTGGACTCAAAGAAACCTGTATCTCCTTTCCCGGCAATGTTTCACTTTCTAGCACTCGTTATGACAAACCTTCCTCCTCTCCCAAGCAGCTTGCTTTGAATAGTTCTCAAAAATCCTGCTCATCTGGGGAAGATGCTACAAAAAGGCAGTATGTTTGAGTTATCAGAGGCAGCTTCACCTTGCAGGCATGAGGGGAACAGCATTTGAATTCACAGATCAAATGCTGAGGATGCTCCATTTATCCACCGTGGTAAAGAAGAACAAGTTCAAAGTATGCTCAGGATGATAGCGATAGGTGTCCAATGGTGCAAACAAATGTGCTTCTCCCTCCATACAGCATGAACAAATGAAAGAAGAGGAAGGAGTAGACAGGACGTCTTTTACTCCAAGCTAATTCTGAAGATCAGAGGAATTCAGCCCAGTCATGTTTGCAGTTGAGCCATCATTGTACTTGCCTCCTTTTCTTCACCCCAGCAGGTCATTTGTATGTTTCCTGAGTCACTCACGCTTATTTAGAAACTAACTAGCAATACTGCAATGATCTTACAGCCTTTTACAGCTCTGCTGAAATCCAAACAACTTTATAGTCAGCAAGCTTCCTCCACAGGCAGAAACAAAGTCAGCTGCCAGCACAAGGAGAAGGCCCTCAAACCCCACCAATTTCTGTTGCTCTAGGCTGTTCTCAGGATGTCAGACTTGGGCCCAAGCTGTGAAACAGAAACCCTTCAGTTGCCATCAGGAAGGCACTTAGCTGGTCTTGAACACTGAGATCCAAACCAGTAGCACCTGCCACTCTCCCCAGCATTTCGTGGATGCCACTTCTCTGCATCGCCTGCCTCTGAACCTGCTCCCTTAGCAGTCCCGTTTCATATTAGCCAGCCCTGCTGAGTGTGCAGTCATAGCACCTATTGCAAGTTAGCGAGATATTACTACATGAAAATTGAAAGCACTTATCCTAGCCCAAGAGAGAGAAGGCTTGTATGAGGAGTTTCCTTCTCATTTATGCCAAGAACATGAGTGGGAGAGAGTCGAGGCGGCGTCCCAGGGCGGTCACACCCCAAAGTGGTTTTTGGACTTTTGTAGGAAAGCTGAACTATCCTGAGAGGAGTTAGAAGCAGAGAAAGATAAAAACTCGAACACTGGCTCATCAGGAGTTGTTCCCATGTACAGCTGGGGTACGGGAGCTTTGGTATCATCATTAGCAAGATGACTGCATTGTCAGATACAAGCAGCCTGTCGTGACCTGCAATGAAGGCTTGAAGAGACCATGATTTACCCAACCTGTGTCACAGCCAGAGAACTCCCAGTTTGCAACTCTGGAGGTAAATCACTGCTACTGAAGTTGTGTTAACAGCTGTATGCTGTGGTCCACGCACTCGTACTCCTTCAGCTGGCTGCTGTACAGACAGGACAAAAGACAACCCTTTTCTCCAGCGTATATTCATGACTGTGCATTTTCACCTAACTGTTAGAAAAGTAGATGTGTGGTCACATCTCGAAGTCACTTTAGAAAAGGTACTGAAACAGTCATAAAACAAACCTTTACCAACTAATTGCATTTTTGCACCAACATATTGTAACAGAGTAGTTGTGGGTTGTTACTCCTTCATTTATCCTCCTGCTTAGCATGAGCTTCTGAAGAGTACGGGTGAAGTTGTTATGAGCTAGACCGTAAAATTTCTAATTTGATTTTTCTAGGCAATAAATATTTCTGTTTGTCCATCACACCAGCCTGGGGAAGAGCTCACAGGCCCAAGGTATAATTAAAAGTTGATGAGAAAAGGGAAGGAAGGAATCTTAAACTGAGTTACACCATTATTTAAATACTCGCCTCTAAATTCATCAAGGGAAAGCTCATTTCAAAATTAGTATGTCAAAAGCTATTAGTTATTAAATTAAAATGCAATATTAATTAGAAATCAGATTCCCTTGCAAGCTTACCTTAGGCAGGTCCTCCCTGGGTGGCAAAATGGAAGTATTACCACTGTAATGAAGTCTGAAGAAGAGGCCCAGAAAGCCATTAGAATAAGCCTAAAAGTGAATACTCAGGTAGGAGTCCTCCACTTCAGAGTCCTAATTTTTTCCTGCTCTGCATTGGTAGCACTGTGTTCTGCAGCGATATGAGAGAGAGAACCAAACAGAGCATTTTGGGGTGAAGTTTGGATTGAGGGCGAATGGTTTTGTGTGTGCACTGGAATCTGTTTGTGAAGATGCCGAATGTGCTCGTTTTTGGGAGCAAGTGTGAAGAAAAGGCCCCAGAGCTGTAATGAATAGCAATTGAGCACAGAGAGATGGTCACATTCTTAGATTTAATTTGTGAAAATACTTCAAATGAGGTCATTGTTCTGATTTCACGAGTACAAGTGGTCTTGCCTTTTTATTTTTAAATCCTGTGATTTCAAATGTGTCACCCTTGGCCCCATACATCCCTCAGCTGGTAGAGAACTGCAGTGCCCTGCAAAACAGGTAAAAAACAGCTAAAACATTACACAGAAATCTGTTCTAGTCTCATAACTTGTCTGTGTCCCAAGCAAGAGCTGCGTAGGAACTGCCATGGTTTGCTCCTTTCTCTCCTAGAGGTGGAAATGCCATTCAGGCCTGTACTTCTGCCTTGACCCCTGTTAATGGTGTAGTACCTTCCCAAAGGAGAGAGGACACGAACACTGGCTCCTTCTCTGTCCCGAAAAAGTGATGTTTGGTTTAACCCCTAGTTGGATGGAAAGAATGAAATAAAGAAGTTACTTTTGCAGTACAAGCCAGAGGCTGTGTAGGTTTTTGGTATTTGAAGCACTCACAGGAGTCAGTCCCATTAGGAGGAGACTTTTTCCTTACAACGCCATCAAATGGCACGATGCTCTATTATCATTAACCTTCTTAACTTTTGAAGGCCTGATACCTTAAATGCCATGAAAGCAGCACCCCTCAGAAGGTTAAATTGACAGTTGCCACCTTTGATTTCAAGTGCATACGTGATTTTGCGAAGAACTATGGACTAAGCAGCCAGGCACACAACAGTACAGTAAGTTTTGAGATCACAGCTACATACAGGCAACACGGACTTTTTCTGCCACAGGCTTCTGTTTCAGGATCTGATCCTGTTAACCATTAATGCTCTCAGTAGTAAAGCTACTAAAATGGCTGTAAACGGGAAGATAGCATTGATGGGTGAGAAAGGACAATGAGGTCTGTCATTGATTCTTGAAATCCATGGCCCCCCCAATAGTAAGGCTGTAAATATTTCCAAGGGCTGACGCTACTTACATCCGGAGTCCTCTAGCAGCACTGCAAAGAAGTGTTCACTACTTTTTTATGCTGCAGAGTATTTTTCAGCTATGCTGAACAACATATTTAAAATGGAAAGGCACCATGACCCTTGCCCCAAGCACCAAACTGAAGCTGAGCAAGACTAAGCTTGGAAACCCCTCCCAACTCACTTGTTGGTAAGTGAGAACAGGTTTCCTCTTGCAAGTGAAAGAGCATATAATTCTATTACTTAATTTTCACAAAGGTACTGTATGAGGTTACGATATTTTGTTTTGTTTTAAATCCTGAGTGGGAGCGAGTACGGTTTTGTCACAGGTTGTGCACCAAGTGCTCTCCCTTGGAAAGACCATTTACCCTTCTGATGGGGGGTTTAGTAAATCTCTCCTTGTCTGGGGGACAGCCAGAGAGGCAAATTTGGGTGTACAGACATGTGGGTGCGGCTTCTGAATCTGAGCTGAAATCTCAAAGAAGGCCAAGGGAAATAAACACTTGACTCCCATCAGAATGAAAAGGAAGTCATGTGCCTAATCCTATTAGTGCCTGTGAAATTCCCAGACCTAATATTAGCTCCAGAGGTTGCTTCGCTGAGAGATCCCTCAGAGACTAAGAAAAAAAAATATTGCTTCCGTGCAATTTGTTCTCCCTAACCATGTTATCGCACTGAAGTTAACAGGAATAATTTATGTTCCATTATATGCCGTACTTAATTTAGATAGGCCAACTGCCTTCTTGTATGGTTGCCAGGAGGAGAGTGCACAGCCTCAGGAAATAACGAGTTTGCAGGTTTCGCATCTTGCTGCAGTCCTGGGCTGTGAGCCGTGGAGGGGTGGCTTGGTTGTTCCAGTCTGACGCGGGCCTACCCTGGTCCGAGCAAGTTTCTCTCATCAAAATCACAGGGTCACGCTCTTCAGTGTATAAAATGCTGTCTTGTCCACACCTCACAGATTCAGGATATTCAAAAGCCCTTTCACATAAGCATCTCTTAGCAGTTTGAGAAAGTCTTTTCTGTCCGTTAGTGAGCTATTAATATTAAATTAATCAGATAAGAAATATGGGATTTGCCAGACAAACTCGTTTATTGTGGCCAGTTAGTGAGTCTTGCTCAAAACCTCCCTGCTGGCAGAGACAGCAAGCAGTGCTTCCCCATCCTTCTGTACTGCATAATAAACAGACTACGCTGTTATGACCCCAATAAAGGTACTAGAAACCTTCAATGTCTTTAAAAAGGGAAAGAGGGAAGGAAGGGAGGAAGGGAGGTTAATATACATCTTTGCAATACTGGACACTTGTAAACACACCAGCACTGGGAAGCACGTGCTCCTGGCACACCATGGCTAAGACCACGCTGTCACCAGCCACTCTGTCAAGGTTTAGGCACTCATCAGGTGTCAGAGAATTTGAACGCCTAAGCCATGAACCTGGACAAACAGCATCCATAACTTCCTTCCCCGTTGCCTTTCAGGTGAGAGGGATAAATCACCAGCTACCAAACTTCCAATCTACCCGAAGCAGCAGTAGGAGCATAGCAGTAGCTCCAGCCCCAGCACATTCACCACACAGCCCACCACAATCCTGCCCCTTTGGCACATACCTTTATCCCAGCAGGAGTATAACAATGCTGGCATTACAGGATATATATATATATATAATATAATATAGGTTCATGGGTGTGAATCCATAGGCTGCCAAATCAGAGGAGCATTTCATTAACCCATGCCACAGTTACTGAGCTTGTATCTACCTACAGAAGTCTGCTATACTTGCATAAAGTTTTGATTCACAGATACACTCAGACTGTCAGCGTCTCAGGAACAGATTCCAGTTTCAGAATTATGTAGAAAGTGCATTTACCTTTCCCCCGTTCCTCTCCTCCCCTCAAAAAGCCCTCTGCCCAACTTAACTGCTGTCAGGAGCCTGGCACATCTGAAACATGACCTCACTCCCAATGCAGCAGCTGATTGCATCTGGTGTTGAGGATACTGCATTCATTTTATGGCATTCCAGGCTGTTTTGCCAAATACATTAACTTCGTGTTGGAAGAAAAAGGGTGGAATAAGTGAGAATCATGTTAACCTAGAAGAGCCAAACCCAACAAGGACCACCACCACGGTCAGTTTCACATTCTGTTACCAGTTTAGAAGAGAGGACACACAAGAAGCTCCCATGACATAAAGGTCTCTGTGATGTAGCTGGACTGCTCGATAGGGAAAGAAACCACCTAACACCATCCCCTGCACCTTCACCCAATCCAAATAGCAAACATTTTCTTCCATTTCCACAGCTTTCCTATACAGCACAGCCCATCTAACACTGTGGTGTTGGGCTACCCTTGTCCATACACCCCACTACCCCGTTGTTTCTGCTTCTCCAGTCCATGTAGTTGTGTCTCTGACACTCGCTGGTTGAACAGAAAGCAAGCAGCTCAGTAAAGGATTCACAGAAGGGCAGGCTAATAGGCAATGAGAGAAGACAGGCACCTCTGAGGACAAGAACGAGCAACAGTAATCTCTTCTATAGTGCGTGGCAAGACGGCACACGCGGAGGAACAGAGCTCTGCCGTCAGCTGAGGCTTTCATGGTTTGGCTTTTGTGTGCATGTATTAAGGATCATACCATCTTAATCAAATGAATTCTTTATTATGCTGTACTGATAAAAATCCCAACCCATATTTTTCACCTTAAAGCTGAAAAAAGTAGACCTAGAAAAGAGCATTCAAGGTTCCACATCAAAATAACTGGCCTTTAAAAATGAATTATGGACCTGAGGGGATTCAGCATAGGCATGGAAATACAAAAAGCTGTCCGTGCAAACTGGTGATGTAAGAAAAAAAAGTTTCTGCTTGCATATTCGTGGAATCAGAACCAATCCTCTTTGCATAAAAAAAAGTGCCTGTACAGTGACACATGGTGCAACTGATCTATCATTTTAAGGCAGCTCAGCACAACCTGGTATATTCAAGGAGCAGGGGGTCAGCGAAGGGAAAACTGACAAGAGGAGCCAAGAACTCAGAGCTTGCAGTTCAGCAAAAAGATGACAAGAGGAATGTGACAATATCACACAGTCATTTGTTACAGGCACAGATATCATAAAGAAAAGCTAATGCCTTAGGGGAAAATATTAGCTCAACACCTCGCAGGTACAGAAGCAGCCCAGGAATATACCTGAGGTAGAAATTGCAGAGACCTGCTCCTGTTGGGCAGCATTCTGGTAGAAATAAGGAGAGGGGAGCAAAAGTCCTAAATGATCTTCCAGCGGGTCTTCGTTTGCCTTCAGGCAGAGCTGTACGATGCGATGTACAGCTGAGGAACGAGGACGGTCTTTATACTGAAAAATAGAAACTCGAAAGATAACTGATTTGAAAAATTGGTTTAATCTACAGCGTCTACCTCATACAGCAAGCTTAGCCTGCTGGACTCGCAACTTCTTGTATCGTACAGCTTTGTTCTTACTTGGGGAGAAACATCCCTTCCCTTCCCATTCTGGCCAAGTGAAGGAACCATGCAAAACTTCATACACCGTTTCTGTGAATGCTACAGCAACGCACAGTCCCTCCACAGTTCTTAATGACAGGCTTAGCGCAGTGATGGAAGTCATGTTAAGCTTGTTATTTACTCCCAGGGTCCCAGTGCCCCCAGCAATCCACCCAAATTATTGCTGCAGGTACATGGCCCTCAAATACATCAGTTTGCAGGATGGAGACAAAAAAAAGCATAAATGGAAATAAAACCAAACAAAGGAAAAAGAAAATAGCCCTTAGTGCACGTTTAGTTACGAAAATCAGTGTGCCAAATAGGAAAAGAATGCAGATCTTCCATTTACATATAGGCTACTTATTCAGTAATGTTGCAGAAAACCAGATGTTGGGCAGTCACCCTTCTTCATTTAAGCACAATTAAAAAAAAATTCTATGCCAGCATATTACGTACAAAATCACATACAAAGTTAAGATAAGCAACTGAAAGCATGAACAAGATTCTAACATACAGTACTTTCACACAACCAAAACTATTTTATTTTCCAAGATGAGTCTTTTGCATTAATCGTTTTTTTTCTCTGAAAGCTCAGTAAAAACAGCATGAACTGCTTAAACAAAATTTGAGAGACAACTTACAAAATGAAATTTGCATAGCACTGTAAATCTGTGTATTTGTTTGGGCACAGCTCTTTTTAGAAACTACAGTAGGTGACAGGGTTAGGTTTTTTCTTTTTTTTTTTTTTAACCAGATTCAGACACATCTCTTAATGTCAAAAAAATCAAATGTAGGAAACAACTGTAAAAATGTACAAAAATATATACACATGCACAAGAAATGTGTACCCTGTATACAGCTTTATTACTCGTTAGATTTGGCTAATAATGATAATCTGGTACTTACACTTCCCTCCAAATTATGAGCTTGTAACAATCAATCAATTAGGTTAAGGAGGGTTAGTTTTCTCAAAGAGATTTTCATTAAAGCTACAGTACTTGCTGGTGATCTTTATGAGCGAGTAACATGCCAGTTTACAGTAGCTTACTGGCTTTCAGGCAAGTAGCACTCAATTGTCACAGCGTACATTTGTATGTTTCTGACAAAGCTGAAGCAAAATAATGCGAACGGTACAACTTGTCTCTGTGCACAAATGCACATGGACATAATAAAGGAGGTCTGTCCGACGCCTTAGGAAACATTTGCATTCCTGATTAGCCTGTGCTGCCTACTCTTTCACTCTTCTCAAATTAGATTGTGGTATAACTAGTAAATTGGTATCTTTTCCTTGAAACAATACCTTGGCCAAAAAGAAACAAACAAAACAAAACAAAACATAAAAATTCATGTAAGACTGAAAATTGGTAGTGGTAGCCCCTGCACTAAAGAATACTTCCAATTTAGATTTAAAAATTACTATTATATTCTAGTGTCTATTTTTAAAATACATTTCCTCTTAAAAAAGATAAAATGCTTCTCCTGCTAATGGAGCTTGTAAAGCTTTTTAGAAATAGACAATCAACTACACTCAAGTACTCTCAAAAGTGAAAGTGAACAAATTAACCTTCCAAGTTTTAAAAACTGCAGAGTAGCTTGTAACTATGGGTGTAACATTTTAAGAAATCCAGGCAGTCTTCTATAAACCCAGAGAGGTCGAGGATAAGAGAAACATGACATGTTTGGCTTATGGATGCCAGTCCACTGTCTTCCCAACTCCAAAGCTGGAAGTATTTCCATGACATTTTCCGGTGGCTTGCAAATGTGATGCAGACCCTGTACCACTTGCTTCCAGGGAGTCTTCCCTCAAAATCACAGCAGTTTAAAAAAATAAAAATAAAAATCTGCAAGGATCTTGGTACAGAGATCACTGAGAGAATCAGATAAACTGTTCTTCAAGATAAATAGGGGGTAAGCATGGCAAAATAAAAGTTGCCGTCTGTAACGAGGAGACAGGCCCTTCAAGACCAAATCTGACCCCCGTCACAGGAAAACAGTGAGGGTTACCTTGTGAGTTGTCCCAGAGGGGTTTCACATTCATGTTAGGGATCAGAATTTGCCTGCCCACATACATGCTCATCTCTGGTTTATAAAGCTCCTGGCAATCCTTCCATTTCTCGGGGGCAAGAATTTGGCCGTGTCTGTCAGTGCTCCTCCTCCGTTCAGCTGTGCAAGCCGCAGCTGTCAGCACGACTGTTACCTGCTTCGAAACCTGGCTTTGCTCAGCGCTGGCAGCTCTGGAGCAGCCCGTTATGGATCAACAAGTTCAGAAATACAGAACCGAGTAGCTGCGACAAACTGTGTCTAAGTACAAATTCAGCATTGCCACGAAGAGGATGGGCTTCTCTTCACAGGCGTAAGCCTGGATTGTGCAACTGGGACTACTGCGAATGAGGAACTTCACACCAAGTGACTTAAGTGTGTGGGCACCCAGGCGACGCTGTGAGCTACTCCAGCGCGTCCAGTTTCCAAAAGGGAACCTAGGAATGGATTTTTCACTTGTATCTGCATTGGCCTGCAGCACCTGAATGAAACACAGGTGGGCTGAGCCTGTCCAATCTTGGCCTTAGTCTTACTTAGTACGTACTTCTCCAAGCTGCCATGTTTCTCTAATCAAAATGTACGTGAAGCGAATACAGATTTTGGGGTAGTCCCAGAGAGAAATGGTACCTTTAGCAATTATCAGACGTACATTGACCCCCGCTTGCTAGTTGCTCCAACCGTTAGTGCAGACCTTGTGCCAACTCCCTTTTATTGGTTTCATCAATGCCAGAGAGGCCTGTTACCAGGTAATGAGGGCCTATGTGAGGCAGGCTTGGGAAGGACTTACCCTCCCTAGCAAAGTTTTGCTCAGAAGTAGCAAAGTTGCATTATCAGTAGACTTAAACACCATTATGTCACTTCAGACCTACTAAGTGTGTCAACCAGTGCCAAAATACAGGAAACCAAAACCCCAGCTATGTGAGATGATTTCTGTAGGACTGGTTGAACTGGCAAGCTCCAAGTTCCAGCCAGGAGGTCATAACCATCTGCAGAAAACACAAGCAAGCAAGTATACAGACATCAGTAGATGGTGACAAGTGGTATCACGCGGAAAGGAGCAGACAGATTCACTCTTTTTCTGTGCATACTAGGCAATTAGGACAAAGGTAGTAGTCATATTCATTGGTCAGCAATTAAGTAGAGAGCCCTTCAAGATAAGTTAAAGCAGAACAAAGGAATGTTGCCCATGCTCTTCGTGCCAGAGACAAACATTTTGCTCGGTAACAGTAAGTCATTTGCAAGAGCACATTCAGCACACAATGAGCAACAGAGAACTGTAATCCCTATTGAGCCAAGACCTCTGGATACCAGTTATCCGGACGTATCACAAACCCATCCTTCTTCAGCATCAGCTTTTTGTGCCTTCCTAACTGAGGGATGTCATAACACCAGCAGTCACAAAGCTGTCCCACCAGCTTCTTAGATGTAGGTCAACATGATGGTATCTTGGAATTGCAAATCCCACTTTGAGAGCAATATTGTTTTTCTTCACGACAATGGTAAGTGCTGCCATGGCCCATATTAGTCATCTTCAGAGTCAATGCTGAGCTCCATGACAGTCAGCTTGCAAGTCCATACTGGAGGACATGGTATTCATCTAAACGATCAAGCAATAAACGAATGTTTTGAAAGGTGGAGAGAGAAAATGATCCTACAGCTTTAAGTTTATTGAACTTAGACAGCATGGTTGAAAAGCAAAAGACAAAAACCCATGATATATTTTTGTTTATTATTGCTCTTAAAGGGCTTGGTAGTCAAATATACAAGCTATATTCTATTAAACCAGAAGAAAATAGTGTAAGATATAAAATCTATGCTCACTTTTCCAATCCAAGCCATCTGCTATCTTCATTAGTGACATTAACTTCACCTATTCACAGTCATTTTAATTTACACATACTCAGTGTATGTGTGTGCGCGTGTGTATATAAAAACCCCTATTTGAGGAGATAAAATTCAAAATGAAAAGATTTGTGTTGTTTTTGTAGTGTTTTGTGCATTACTGTATATTTCAGTTTTCCAAATGGTTACTGATATGTCCGCTTAGAAGAGCAAATTAACTAAATGATGATGTATGTATTATATTTTCAAAAAGAAAGCATGACCAATAAGTTATAAGAAAATATGAAACGTTGATTATTCTCCCCTTGATGTACATGCACTAATCCCATGGTTCCTAGCAGGGAGTTACATGCACTAAGAGGAGAATCCATAAAGAGAAAGGCTATTAAATTCCCTTCTCCTTTAAGCGCTTCCCCTCTTCTCAAGATTAAGAAGGGATTTATTTTGTGAAATTCTTGTCATGCCCCATTAATATACTGCTCAAAATGTAAGTATAAAACATATTCAGTGGTCAGCCTGCTTTGCAAGCCTCACTTTGCTAAGCCAGTAGAATTTATATATACTCAATACCGTCTTCAGGAAGCAAGTATACAGCATTTGTAACATCTTTCTAAGAAACAAGAATTACATCCATTACTGAATTACATATGGGGGTGGGGGTGGGGGGGAGAAAAGAAAGAAAAACCCACTGGTTTTAGCCCTCTGGTTAAAGAACAGCAAAAAATCAGAGTTATCTTTATCAGCATTTGGAAGTCTAACCATATTTAAAGACAGAGTACAAAAACATTCAGTGAGGAAAACAGAGTCATGGGTAGGATCTGTTCTCCTCAATTCCCAAAGCCTGTTCCAATTTCCACTAACATCAACAACAGTTTTGTATCCCCTACAGTAGGGAAGATTTTTGGGGTAGAAAGATGACATACTAATGCTGGAGCCACAGGTACAACGATTCAGTGAGGATGAGTCTCAGGAGACAGACAACACAGGTCATCCTTCAAATCCTTCTGTTGGAAAGACCACTACTAAAAATCAAGTGCATGACAGAACAGCGATTAATGACCCCCAGTAAAATATTTTTCCAAGTTGCAAAATTGATCTTCTAGTCTTTTTGAAAACAGAAAAACCTGTGGGTGGAGAGGTTACACTCTAACAGAGTAAATATGAAAAGAAGGTAAATGATTACTCTGTTATCTTGGTTACTAGAGCAAAGATGAAAAATAACAAATCAGTGCTCTGATAAGATCTGCTGTTTACAAAAGTGAGATAGTGGCAGCTAGGTTAAAACGACAGACCTCAAGGGTCAACTTCTGCCCTCAGCTGTAGATCTGCAACCCATTTCACCAACTTCTGAGTGTAGCCAAATGCAGATTTTGACCTTCAGCCTTAAGCATATAGGTAGCTCCATCTGTTTGCAAATAATTCTGCAGTTGTACATACAGCAGCAATCTGCAAAAACTTTACAATGTGCGTTTAGGGAAAAAAAAAAAAAAAAAGTACAGCCATGATTCTGATCTCTATTTTCAGTGAAAATCCAAAGGTCAAGCAAAACTAAAGATATTTAAAATCCCTGAAGAGACCTCATACTCATTCTAATGCTTAACAGCACAACTCACCTTGCAGTATTCTTCACATTAATATCTATAGCACGACCAAGTAGAAAGTGCAGCACGCCCTACCATTACAGCACACAGTGTAAGATCCTGCCCCCGTTTGAATCAATGTCAAAATTCCCATTAGAAGTTCAAGAGATGCCAGTATTTGGAATCTGATTGCTACAGACCTCTCCTTTCAGGATTCTTGTAAAAGAAAACAATTTGAAAACTATTGTGTTTGTTTCTGCTGTTATCTCCCAGTTTACTGAGAGATGTTGGTTGAACTGGACTTTGGTGATGACAGACATGAACAGAAATAAAAGGAGAAAACATCAGGACAATTGAATAAATCTCCTTCTTTGCACAAGTGCAAATCCCACAGTCAAAATTAATTCAGAAAACAAAACAAACCCAAACAGATTCAAAATTACATACATGTAATGATGTTAAACAGGGCAAACAACACTCAAGACTGAAGTAATATTTTGAGATTAAACAGCCTTGAGCAGTTGGCAGGAGATACGATGAGAATTTTATACTGATTTAATACTAGTGGATCTGTTCTATGGTATGCGCCAATCAGTAACACACTGCTTCCGAACTCCACTCTCCGTTCTCTTGCATTACAGACATTTTAAGATGTTGCCTGAAAATAAAACGTGTCAGTGTAACATACAAATAGGATTTAATCTGTAGCCATGACAACATAACCTTTCCAAAATGACTAACCCAGTGAACATCTGTCAATTAATTTAAGAACGGTTGTTTTTTCCTGGATTATTAATAAAAAAAATTGAAAATCAAATGCTATGTTGGCTTTAGCAAGAGGAAACATTCAATGGCTCCTGTTGTAAAAGTGAGTGTAGTGCTCTTGACAGAAACCAGTGTATTCAGTCATCTGACGATGCACACGGCCAGGCCCAATGACCTCTTTTCTCACCCCACCCCCAAATCCCCAACAAAGCAAGAAAAATTAGTTTCTTCCTCCCCCCATCTCAGATTTTCTCCCACAGTTTGACTACAGTAATCCTTAAACAGGCAGAAAGTTGATGCGCTCTTTTCAGTCGATGCCTCCAAATTCTTCATTCTTGGCTCAAGTTTTATTCATTAATGTTAGTCATCAGTTATTAAGAAAAAGATAGTTTCTAAGTGTTTGTTGTTGTTTTTTAACTGAAGTTAATCAGATACCATAGTCTGGTTATATGTGCTGAACTGCAGCTGTCAGTTATTCCTTTTTCTTGAATTCTTGGTTGCCATAGCTGGAGCCTTTTTCTATTTCAGTTACTCCTATCAGTCTACGAACTCCAAAGGAAGCTTTAAAACATAACAGAGAAATGGGAGGCATATTAAAGCCAGTTCAAGGATTTAGGAGGTTACATGTAAACACACAAGCAGAACAAACATGAGTTATTCCAAGCCTGCAGTCAGTAGCAACTACAGACTGCTGCTTTTCAACTGTGCACTGTATGAAGCTGCATATGGACCACATTTTTTTTTTTTTTTTTATATCACAGACAAGGTGTGCAGTCACAGTATTTTCTCCTTCATGCACCATAGTAATGGGTGACAAAACTCTCTTGCTATTGATTGCTAAAGATACTGCCTAAGATATGAAGGCAAGTCTGCCCGGATTAACCGTTTTCAAATAATAAAAACAGTATACAACATAAAAGACTACATAATGAGCCCCAAGTACTCTTCTGCAAGTCCCATTCATATTCATTAATACAGAGAACTTATTAGAGCTAATGGATCCTGTTACATGACACTGGGCTTAGCATCTTCTCTGCTTTTATTACCTGCTCCAACAAATCCCAGGAATGCAAGGATAAGGAGAGGTGATCCACTTGCAAACACTCCAAAGCCAAATGTGAAGAGAGGGGAGAGGAGAACTGTGGCCCAGAAAAGAAAGTTTAGGAGAGTCCATGGTCTCCTAGGAGGTTTAAACTGCTGGCCAGGAAATACACCTTCCTGATTATACATCTCTTGCAAAGCATCCTGGGAGAAAGAGAAGACAGATGAAAACGTGTTCATAATGTTTCCATTAAGCAATCCAAGAGTAGTCAACTCCAGGACAACATCAAGAATATCATCTGTGGTAAATGCCTGTCAAGAGTATGTGGCATCCATCTCCATCTGCTGTTTTGGCGTTTTTGCTGTCTGGGCATTTCTGTTGAATGCCAAGGCTACCCTGTTAGCCCTTTGGAGGCCACGTTGGCCACAATCAGAAACTGAAACAATATTAGCCTTTCCACTACCAAATACCTTCATCTGTTCTCTTAATTTCTTAGGAATTTAGGGCAGTGTCAGGCCAGAGGCCAATTCAGACATTACTTGCCTCTTTGCTGGATGCTTTTTCTTCCTGTTTTTACTTCCAGAAAAGTCAGCGTGACTTAGTAAGTCACAGCAGAAAAGTGCTATACATACAGCTAAAAGAGGAAGGCAAAGCACAAGCTAACCAGCAGAGACAGCACTGTACTGACCATAACTGCAAGACTTCAACAGAGCAGTTGCATCCTAAACTGAGCCTGCAGACAGATTGAATCACAAAACAACTGCAAGCAGTGGCATGCCCATATTCTTTCCCCAGTTTGTAAGAATGCTCTGTGAGATTTCCAAGCCATTACCAGGGATGGTTCTTGATAGGCTATTTCTTATTTTTTCCCCCAACTCATGCTGTTTTTCTTTTTAGCCTCCCTTATGAAGGGCTGAGAAGCTCAAGGCGTTCCTTACCAACAGCACAGCCTTTTGAGGACATACCCATTGTAGGGGAGCATTGTATATTGTACCCATTTTAAGGATTCCCGTTACAACATATCGCTACCACTAAGATCAATATATAAAATACCCACATATATAAATAATATCTCCCCTGACAACATCTCTCACCAACGTTGAATGGAGGTACAGCAAACATCACCAGGGAACACAAAGCTCTCCATCTGCAAGCAAAGCAGAGCATTCTGCCCAAGGAACAGAGCCAAGCGGAGTGGATGCTCTGAGCTGCATCTGCTTAGCCCTGCATTTACTGCTTAACAAAAAGAACGAAGGGCCCTATACAATACATCTTGAGGTTTGCTCCTCAAACCAGGCAATTTCAGAAGGAATTCTCACGTCTAACAGTCTCTTCACAAGAAAATTACATAATGGCACATACATGATAGCAGGAGGTGGGATTCAAATATCTCAATTTTTTATTTTTAATTTTTTTTAAGGTCTCTAATCCTGTGTTACACTGGCTGACTCATAAGCCAGTTTGACACACCTGCTAATGGGAGGTGCGGGGCTGGGGAGGGCATGTGGAGATGATGGTCACTATTGCTCTTTGTAAGGTAACTTCTCTCCCCCTTAAATTGCATTACAGTTAGGGTATTGGAACAAATTAGGTTAAAATGAACAAAATGAAACTTGAAATGGGACTTCCAGACCCTTATAATTTGCTGCCTACGTACAGGCTAAGTGTAACCTTGGAAATGCTTCAGCACAGGTTATCATAGCAGAAGAAAACCAAGGCTGGTTAATGTTTCTGTGCTCCTCTGTTTTCCCCCATGGAAGAGTAACACAAACATCAAGATACACATGTCAAGTTCAACAATCCACCCATCAGGGCTGGGCAATGTAAATTACTTTTCTTCCTCCTCACAGAACTGTTCAATCTGTGGTCAAGAAATTAACCATCTAATAGGGGGGGGAAAAAGAAAAGAAAAGAAAAGAAAAGAAAAGAAAAGAAAAGAAAAAATAAGAAAAGAAAAGAAAAGAAAAGAAAAGAAAAGAAAAGAAAAGAAAAGAAAAGAAAAGAAAAGAAAAGAAAAGAAAAGAAAAGAAAAGAAAAGAAAAGAAAAGAAAAGAAAAGAAAAGAAAAGAAAAGAAAAGAAAAGAGAAAAAGCTTTGAGCCCTCTGGAGGCACTCTGGCCATGTGCTACATTAGTCCCTGGCAGCAGATCCCAGAGACTATCTGTACCATGCCACAGACCACTGCAGTGGTATTACAAGAAGGCAGAAGGAAAGTGACAGTGAAAGAAACATGAAAGCAAAGGACAATTGTGGCTAAGAGCCTGGACTGGCTGCTCCTGACATACAGTCATCACTCTTCTTGAGTATGTAAGAGCATCCAAAAGGAACATGGAGCTTTTAGAAATGTATGCCAGAGACCCAAGAGATGAAGAACGTAAAAAGACGGTGGATTGCTATTAGTCTTCCACAACTCAGGCTTATCTCTGAGTCCCATTGTGCTTCCCAGCAATTTGAGACCTACTCATTAGACACCCCTCTGCAGCCAAAGGGCTCCCTTACAGCTCGTCCGCACTGCTCCTTCCACCAGTCTGAGGGATGGCTGCCAACTTATATGTAAGATTTCCGTCTCTTCTCTCCCTTCAGTGGAATGGTGTGCATTTCTCAGTTCCTTAACACACTCCCCTAGAAGTCCTGAAAGGGAGAAAAGAACGCAAAGCCATTTACCTTTTCTTGGTAAAGCTTATGAAGCCAGTTTGCAGCTTCCTTTTCATCTTGAGGGATATCTTCCAGAGGAAATCTCCTAGTTTAGTAGAGAGATGAAAAGAAAAAAAAAAAAAAAGAATTAAGGGAAAATCCAGGTGTTTGACTTTAGACCTCTACTAGGGAAGATCTCCCATTCAATAAAGGGCACAAGCTAGAAGTAACACTGTCGTTGACGGCAAAGTTTTTAAGCGCAGAAGAACTGGGACTTAAACAACACCTGATCCTCCATTTAAAAACTCAGATTCCTAAGACAAAAACTGTATCAGCTCCCATCAGTTCCAGAGCACACCAGTAAAATAAGCATTTCCCATTAAAACGCTGTTGCTCCCTCACTGGAACCACCACTGGTTGATTCCCAGTGAGCTCATACTGAGGCACCCAGAGCTGGAAAAAGACAAGCAAAAGTGACAAAACCCAGGATAATTGTTTGTTACATCCTGCTAGTGAGCAGAAAAGAAAAATAAATTGGAAGGAATGGGAGGTGGGTGGTTAAAAATTCATTTCATACCCACTCTAAGGAAAACACAGAGACTGCATTTCTCTCTCTCTCTCTCTCTCTCTCTCAGCCTTGCTGGCCATACAGATAGAGGCATACAGTTCTGGATGCACAGGAAAATTATGTCCAGCTCTGGGTACTAACCTGACCTCACTGAGAACAGGCACCTTTTAAAATCCTCTTTCTAGCTGTGAAGAGCCAACAGATTTTCCTGCATTCTTTTATTTTCTGAGATATGCCATCAACATGCTCACATATGTGTTTTCTCCTTTCTCAGTGGCATACATCTCTACATCCTGGATCAACTTAGAAAGAAGTTGCTTGGTTTGTAGGTGGCAGGCACATACACCTTCTACTCTCAGCTCAAACATATTTTGTTAACACTCAAACAGTATCAGGCCACTCTTACAGCTAGGCAGTAAGAACAGAAGTATGACTTTTGGGAGAGCTCCAGAAGCAGTGATGCCACACACAACTTATTTGCTGTTGTTCAATCAGGGAACACGTTTCCACGGTGCAAGCTAAAGCCGTTGAGTCTGCAGCAGCAGAGGGAAGATAATCTAATGCATTTCTAATAACTTCTGCATCCCATAAACAAATTGAAAACTAGGTTTTACAGATTTCTGTTTAATAGTTCTAACAGGAGGAGCTGCTCAATTAATATAAATAAAGCTCAATAAAAGCTCAGTACAAAAAAGCTCAGCTCATTTGCTGAAAGCTCTCTGCAAAGATTGCTGCTGTATTACTATCACCACTAGAGGGTACTCACAGCAACAACATTACTAATTTAGCTGATCGTTTTCTCTGGAGCCTGTCAGGAGAAAGACTGGATCATCTGCAGAGAGCTAAGCTTCTTACCTCTATACAGGTAGCTGCATACGCATATATGAAGAACAAGAGCTTACATACTTCCTTTCTCTATGCAAGCCAAGTCTGCTAGCACATCAAGGGCGTTTAATTTTTCAGCAAAAAACTGTGAAAATAGTTTCCTTTTGGTAATAGTTCCCACCCAAAACAGAGTGAAAGCTTCAAGTATAGAAAAGCATCTTGAGAATGTTGATTCAGTTCACAAATATACTATAAACCAAAATTACTGAACAACAGAGTTATTAGCTTCTTTAACAGGGTAAAATTAGTAATTTTACCTGGCAACATCATCTTCAACAGAATTTTATGAACCCAAATCTCTTCTAAAGACTACTGAAAACACTTTTCTTCTTTTCTCCCAACCTCTTTACCAATAGATATGACCAACTTGCATCCCAGTTAGCAAGCCATGGGATATTTAACTGAAGGCAGCTGCTCTTCAGTGTGTAACTATACAGGTGTACATCCATGCATGTGTACCCTGGATTTAGCTAAACACGCAACACACACACACACACACACACACACACACACACACACACACCTACCACTAGTACGGAATTAGAGGTGGCAACCGCCTCACATGCTCCCCTTCCTCATCAGGGGTGTGTGTCCTTCCCTTCCCCATTAGGGCTGCAGCACCCCACCTCCCCTGGGATAGCATTTCTTCCACAAAACTGTTGCTGTGTTACCACAACACAATGGATAGTAAGCGTGATTCCCTACAAAGTCTTTCACCCTTGGAAGCTCTGGCATAACACACTTGCCTTCATTAGGACGATGTACAGAGCCAGTGCTATGCATCTGCAGTGCACAGACCCAAGGCCAGAGGTGAAAGGAGTGGGGGAAGTAGCAAGACTACTTGCTACTTCAAGTAGCAGAAGTGAGCTGTCAGAAGAACTGTGGAAAGAACAACCAGGTGGTTTGTCAAGTCCAAACATAAAAGGGAAAGGAAGAAATTCAACAGGAAAGTGTTGGTAGCTTTTATGATCACAAGGAAGCCTTTGAAGAAGGCGGCAGCAAGGAGACAGCAAGAAAGAGAAAGCACATGTACGTGTGCATGCATGCACGTACGTGCTGCATGGAGTTAGGTGTTAGCAGTCACTCTTCCAGGCAAAAAAGTAATGAAGAATGTGAGGAATGTACCACCTCATTCATATGATACTTGAATTTCAGCATTATTCAACTTCTAATCTGCTAACCAAACCATGTGAGAGAAGGAGAGAAACTGGCACAATAAGGAGCTTTGCACCACTTACTACAAGAAACTGCTAATGTTGGACAGGCTATTTATACTACATATATGCTCAGAAGGGACTGGGAAGGGGACAGAACAGTTGGCTTTCTGTTCCCAGCAGTGAAAAGAAAGGCATGCAAGTGCTCTCACTGCACAAAGCTTGGGGAAACCCCAGCCGGACCAACTGTGCAGTCATACCCAGGCTTAAAAAGTACATCCAATGCTCTCTGACTTGCTGGGCAAAATCAGGGGATCTCAGACATGAAAGTAAATTGAAGCATGGGGGGAACAGGGAGGTCTCTATGGCCTGCAGAGAAACATGAATGACAAAGAAAAAGGGACTACAGCAAAGGACATTTCCCTGTAAAATCTGAATACACTTCAACATGCCGAAGCATGCATCTTAGGGCTCACCTCCATCATTATATACTCACCTTACACACATATCTGCTTCATATTTCTTTCCATAAAGAATTCCTAATAAAGACGGGTTCTTGTTTCCTCTGAAATTTAGTGTTACATCATACACTGCTGAAACTGTTGCAAAAAAGAAAAAATGGCTGTTATATCAGCAATTCTAGCAACCACGTTGCCAGCACTTTTGCATTAAACAGCAATACGGCCTTGTGCAAGCCTTGCATTAATGATGTCAGGTAACGGAGTCCTTCACCATTTTTTGTTAACACGTATTTATCTGTATCAGCCACCTGACATTCCCATCTATGTTACATGTGTGTTACCAAAACACAAGACGACTTGATGAACTAAGCAACAATGACATGCATAAGAAGTTTATTATTTTTTAAGAGTGGTAACAGGGTTATGTGGCACAAATTACAGTTGACACGGTGAATGTTTATTACTATTATCACTAATTGTAATGGACATAATGAACAAGACTACGCTGTGCTACACACTACAATTAATGTGAAGAACAAACAGCAGCTTGCCAGTACCTGTTCCCCTGAGACACTGGACAGCAGTGGTGAAACCTTTGGTTCTGGGCAACAGGTGGTATTTCAGTTTAGGCAATCCCTTGGATTCAGCTACCTCCATACTGATACGATGCTTGGTCTCTGTAAAACGAGTTCCTTCACAATACAGGAGAAACTAGTACAGCAAGACAGAAGGCAAAAACAAGGACATCTTGTGATTACAAGAAACCAAGCAGAATACCAAAAATTTTTGTAACATAAACATATCTGTGCACAGGCACACACTTCAATTGCCTGATTCGATCATCAAGTATGAGGCATAAGCACCACCTCACAACTCATTTAGCGTAGATTATATTTAACTACATTGGGAACAACTTTAAGGCAACAAAAATCTAAATGGTTACACCTGAAATGTTTATTTAAAAAGAAAAAAAAAATCCCTTAAAGTTTTAGCTGGCTGGTGATAGACTAATCTACAAATCAGAAAAAGCAATCCAAATATCAGTACATGACCACTTCAGAAACAAAACAAAACAAAACATATTAATCACTAGCTTGCTCATTTAAAATTTGTATTGTACAACCAGAACTACTCATCTGAGGACAGACCTTTTGTCTGAAAGCTTTTCTGATTTTTTTTTATTTTACTTTATTTTTGGAGTTGTACCAGTTGTGTTCACAAAAAGTAGTGCCTTTCACTAAAACCTTTACCTTGCTCATCTTGTAAGGCATCAATCTGACGGTAGTATCCTGAGCAGCAATTAAAGACTTAAATCCTCCCATACTGACTTCACACAGCACAAATCAATTGATCTGTCCTTCTCCAGCCTCTATTTTACCTCTGCTCTGCTTGAGAGAGAGACCAGAAGCAAAGCAAAGCCACGAGCAGACAAACAAAGCCCATCCAAGCATCCTGGGGTGAACTTCTGTTTATCCCTGGTCTTTTTGAAAAGTGGACATCCGTTTTACCTTGGAAACACTGCAGCATTCAAATACACAAACCTCTGCATCCCACCTAAGCAATGGGCATGGCAGGAAGGTAAGGTTGCTACTACTCTTTCTCATAGCAGCATCACACAATGCTGTAATGTTGCAATTCAAAAGAAACATTTGTTGAATGAGTCACTATATATCTGCTCTGTGTCAGTGCTGTGGCTGCTCCAGTTTTTCTCTGCAGTGTATACACATTATATGCATCATAAAAGGTAAGTTAAACAAACGTTAAAACTGCAAAGCCCCGCACACAGTAGTTAAAAGTGCCCGAGTGCACGACAGCATGGAAGCTGGTCCTGCAATCTTCACTTGGCCTTGAGGGAATACCCGTTACGAAAACCCGGCCAACCACCACAGACAGGTGGTGAGGACAGCTGAAGGAAAAGAGGCTAATAGTGCACGCTCAGCCTCTGGTCTTAAATTCAAGTTCTCTTTCCTCCATAACAAATTCTCACCTTCTTGTACTCAACGGCAGCAACCCTTCTGAAGCAAGTATGTGAGCAAGGTACAGACTGCACTGTAACACATGTGCGAAAAAGACCTTACGAAGGAAGGTTGTGCAGACGGTGCTAATTGCAACATTTAGAATGCATAAAAACTAGGGAATTGATTTATCGAAGTCAATTTTAATCATAATTTAAATTACCAAGCAGGAAGTCTTGATTTAAATAACGCTAACTATGTTTTGCATTTATATATATTTTTTAAGTTGCTTTCCCCAGAGACTAGTCCTTGGTTCTCAATAGTAGAATCATTACAACGTATAGATTTGCAACTAAAATACAGGCTTGACGTATTTTAATTGGATTTTTTTTTTTTATAAACACTAATCAGGAGGCTATATTAAATTTGGTTCATGCCCATGTGCTCAAGCTATGAAGCAGTTTAAAATACATAATCTATTTAAAATAGATTTTTTTTTTAATTTTATATTTTTTGTAATGATGGAAAATCCTGAATGGTGCATTCACTATGTACAAGTTAAGGCCTACTATTTCACTATTCATTTTAACAAGCTTTATTGAATAATATTGAAATTCACTTGAACTGTACAAAAAAACTCTTAAAACATTTTATGAGCCAAATAACTGTACATTAAATGTACTGCTATAAAAGTTAAACAGTAAACTTATCAAAACATTTGCACTCAAAGCTAGAAGAAAGCTAATAGGTTGATTATACCACTGTGTTGCTGCAGTAAAATCTAACGTTACACGTAATGAAACATACATGTTCCACCCTTGGCTTCAAATAATGTCAAAATAAAAAGGAAAGGCACAACCGCAAAAGCAGTTGTAAGCTTACCATATGTTCTCATAAAGACTATTTAGGAAACATATAATTTTACAGATCAAAGAACATACTAACACAAGAACTTGCCATCAAAATTCATGGTCTGTGCATCCCCCCCAGCACACTCACTTTTCCAGAAGAAATTTTTTTTGTTTACATGTCTTTTTAGCCTACCTCAGAAAATGTAACTTAAGGTTATATAGATTTAGTAATTAAATATGGGCTGCTAATTTTTATTTTTAAAATAAAAAGGTATAAATTTTGTCCAAACTTTTTTTTAAGTATTACACAAGCTTGATTTATAAATTATCTTTAAGTTTCTAAATCATCTATGCAAGCTTCTGAACTGCTTTCCAAATGATTTTCATCACTTGGCAAACAGAGCAACACTTTACAAGCGTACCCCAAAAGACCTAAAACAGCGCATGTTTTCCATGACAGCATATGAAAAAAGAAGAGAGAAGACCATCTCCTGATATATAAGTGCCACAAGAGTACCACCTTCATCACTGCACTTCCAGCAGTCGATACTAGAGGAGGAACACGACACTTACCCACATATACTCAGGATAATCAGCCAAACGTTTTAATCCTTCAATAACTGTATCTCTGTCTTCTTCCCATTTCCTTTTGCAGAATACAATCTCAAGGAAGTACCATGTCCAGCCAATAAGGGGCACATATAGTAGCTCTCTCTTAGCAAGAACTTTGGAACTCTTGGAGAAAAACAAAAACAACAATCCAAAAATGTCATTTGCTTATGTGTATCAAACAAAAGCATTAAGGTTAAAGTTGCAATCTTACAACTTTAAGATGCAAAGTTGATGGAGTTTTATCTGGAAAACTCTATGTGCATGGGTTTAAAATAGACCCATAGTCCTCCAGATGAAGGGAAAGCTCATGGCACCACATACCCCTAGTACTCCAAAGCGCTCTGTCATAGTCCAGCCACACAAGAAGTCAATTTCAAAGTTGTGATTCAAGATGATGATGACGTGCTCTTTCCCAAAGGTATTCACCGTAGCCTCGTCAGAGAACAAGGTGCACTCTGTGCCTGACCACCATTCCAGCAGCATTACTAACTCTGACAAACATGATGAAGACAGAGATGAGTTAGGGTGATGCTTACAGAAAGCGTTTAGCGTTTCATCTCCACCCCGATTCAGTGCCTGGTCTCTTCTGACTCCTGACAACACTGTCATCTTCTCAATCCAACCCAGTAGAGATTGTACAGGTATAGACCAAACCACAACACTATCCTTAAGCTGTATTTAGGGAACTAGATATACGCATTATGGATACTTTAACAAGTTTTTAACAGTGGCAAGTTTGGGCATTGTAGTATGAATGTGAAATTTCATGATCACCAGAAAAAATACCAAAAACTTTATACCTGAAAACAAACAGCTGAGCTGTTGATTGCTCCACTAAATGAGTACACTTTCTCCCAGGTGGAATACAAATTATGCATAGATGCAACCTAATGCTTTTACTCAACATGAAGCAAGCTTTATGGCGTAAACAGACCGATAAAGGGCTTTTAAAGGGACATGGTGCCATAGATCTCCTGCAAGAGATTTTAATATTAGAACACAGGACTCTTTATCATTCTACATTATGGTCATCAACAGAGTCACAAGCGCCAGAGATTCAAGCTAATTTATCAAAGTACCTGTGCAAAGCCAGGAATGGTAAATTGCTTCTTTCTTGAATGGCAAAAGAAAGAATGAGCCCTTTCCCCTTTGTCTTCTCTAACTTTTCAATATTCCAGTGTCTCTCTTACTCCACTCTGTACATTTCCTTCATAATCCACTCTTTCTATTTTCCACCTCCATCTTTTTCATCTTAAAAAGACCCTCCATTTAAATTCAGCACACGTTTAGTGTAGTTGCTATGGTTAGCCTATTTATCTCATTTCAGTACAACGAGGCAGATGGAAAGCATTGCTGGTATCATGGGACAGCTATAATAAGTATGAAAATAGTTTATTCTCCCAGTAGGAAGATTTGCTTCCATGCAAACTGCAGTCATTGGTATTTTCTCATTTCAGTAAGTTACAGATGCAATCAAAATTTGGTTGTACAACTATGGCAGTTAAAAATTCCAACTCTTCTGACGTTACTAATGACAAATATACAGGGTCAAAACTAGGAGGAGTCCTCTCAGTTCTCTACATCAGGTTCTGCCACCTTATATTCCAGCTTTCTGGCAGGAGGCCCTGGTTTTGCAAAATAGAGCAGTGCCTTCCTGCACAAGGGTTTCTGGTCAGTAGAATCACAATTCACAGTATTCTACCCATGCTGCCAAATAAGAGTGGGTCCAGTTTTGCACCACATCAGAGAGAAGGCAAACATAGTATCTGGGTGAATAGTAGGGAAAAACAATCCTAATCTGCTGAAAATACATACCTTCTTTAGCATTAGTTATTTAAATTGTATTCCTTGTGTGACCACTTATCTGCCAGGCTATTCTCCTGTATCATTTTCAAGACTCACTCATTTGGAGGCAAGACAAATTTTTGTCAGAAGCTGATCAAAAGAGTGTAACCCTGGTCGATTGGAATTACAGCAGAAGAAAGAAAAGTTTATACCAACCAGAGGTTTTTATCATTTCTTTACAGCTTTGTCTCCTTTGGGAATGATGTGATCGCTTACCTTTCTTGCTCTGATTATGCTGGCTCAGTTGCAAGGGGAAAGAGGACAGCAAGAACGCCCTCAGTTTACAGCTATGTTCTTCCAAGTAGGTGTTCAGGAGAATGGAGTAGTGGTACCAAACACAGTGTAATACTCCAAGCAATTTTCTCCTCTGAACATCTCCAGTATCTGCTACAGACATTGTACTTTCTTATCAAAAATAAAATAAAATGGGTTTGTTTCTTCCTCAAGATAAAGTAAAAATTCTGCAGAGGCAAGTGGGGATGATTTTCTGCAAGGCATTCCTTGTACTATGTATTTGTATTCTAAAATATTGGAGGAAGCTTTGCTTACAGATTTGCCAGAGTTCACACTGAAAGAGGAGGGTTGATGAGCCAGAGAATTAATATAGTGAAACAGATTGTCCTTTGTAAGTGTACTGATAAATGATGTAATTATAACAAGGAGTGGGTTCATTTCCTTATTTTTTTTCCCCCCTTCGATGTGTGGGTTACAACTATTTTGTGTGTACTGATCCTGTCAACGCTACAGCAAGCCTGTATTTCTAAACTGAGAGAAGGTAAGACTTTCAACATTTGGGATACTCCATGTAGCTGCCACTGAGAGCAAACATCTTACTACAACAAAAACCCTTCTTGTGGTCTGGATTCCAGCACACCAAAGCAAGTGGTTTTACGATGTCACAAGCCATCCAGAAACAAAATAAACAAGAGGCACAGTGCATCTCTTGACTTAAAGTATTAAAATTTGAGAGACTGTTTGTGGAACTGGACTAAACTAAACACAGTGCTATCCAAAGGCATGAGTCATCTGAAAAGAGTTGACACAAGAAAACTTGGAATACAGACTACCCTTCATGAATTAAATATGCAATGAAGTGTTTACATTTAGCTCAGAGTCTGACAGAAATCTCCAGCACCAATTGACTACACGAAGGCCTGGGCAGGAAGGATGGTGAAGAGGGGATGCCACCCCACTAATACAATGGCGTGATGCCTTAGGGCCCTGAGGAAGAACTTTGTAAGGAAGGATGACACGCTCTGTGGCTGAACCATATCTCTAAATGAATGCATTTATAAAGCCATCCCTAGTGGGCACTGATTGCAAACACTGGCTCTCACACCAACAGCAATCTGCCTCAGCATACAAATACGTACAGACGTGTGGGAATGCAACACTTTAGGACAGCTGATTTTTGCTGCTCCCCACCTATGCAGCATGCCCGGGTGAAGGTTGGCGTGGGAGATGATGGGGGGATGCTGAAAAAAGGCATGGTTGGGCTTACAGGAGCTTGTGGTGCAAAGACTCTTTGCGAGAGGGAGTATGAACTGCAGAGCTGCACTCCAGCAGGGCTGGTCTGTGGGGTATGGCTTAGCCCTGCTCCTGGAGTAGCATGGAGCACGGAATAAGTGCCATGTGTGTGGCACAGAGAGAGGACTCAGATATTGGGGTAAAGAGGGGGAGAAGACACAGAAGTTTGAGCCCAGTACTCTGACCTGCCCTTAAATATCTGAATCACAACCCCTCCAGATGATTTATTTCAGTGCTTCACTATTTCTTACCATTAGAAAGCTTTCAAGTCCAACCTCTCTCTCTCTTGCTATCTTTTTTCCCCCCCCAAATGTCTGTCATGGACAGTGGGTAGAGTCTATCTCCTTCCCCTTTTGAAATTATGTTTTGTGCATTTAAGAAGAGATATAGAGCCTTGTTTTCAGTAGACTACAGTATATACATGCATACACACTCCTATATATTTACCCTTGCACACCACTCCTCTGCCAGACTGGCAGAGCAGCTTTTGTTGAAGACAACTACTGTAAGGAGAGCTCCTACATAAAAATTCTCAGCCCCAAACTAAACAGTTTGGAGTAAGTGACCAAAATGTAGCATCTAGAATAGAATACCAAGCTATAGGTTCACTGCTAAAAGGTTTCCGTGTAATAGAACACATTTCATTATGAACGGCAACATTTGAACTGCTACATTTACACAGATTACTTATTTTATTATAAATCACAATTGAGATGCATCTGCTGCCAGATCTTCCACTACAGGCCATCAGCACTCTGCAATCCCATGTAACATTTATATTAATTTTCATAGTTTCGTAAATTAAATGAGTGAGAAATAACAGGCTATACAAGAGCGGTTATCCTATGTGTAATCCAATTATTTACTCCTCCAAACCTTTTTGAACAACAGCATAGGATATACAAAATATAGATAACATTTAAAATGTTCCCCCCACCCCACCCCCGCACACAGTGGTAACCTGTAGAAATCAAGGGTGTGAACCTATGAGCCTTACAAGCACAAGCAGCTCACATCTTCTGAAAAGCCATTTGTGCAAAAATAGTTTTCAGGATAAGACCAGGTTCTAACTTATTAAAAAGCACATAAAGAAATTCTTGCATGCAAGACAAAATAATCCCATACACCTCCATCTTACTCCCCAGACTAATTTTGAAGTTTCTGTCTATAATTTCTTCCATTACAACACCTCTTCTCCTGACAGTTTGCTTCTACTTAATTTTCTTTCTCCTGTGCTTCTTAGACAGTAGTCTAAATAGGTGGGACAAAAAGCACAGGAAGGACAGGGACAGCAATCTTAAAAAGCAACCAAACTAAATACTTCAGACAATTTTTATTGGTAGTACTTCACATTGATGACTTAAGAAATGTGGGTGCCTGTCAGTGGACTGCTCAATTGTAATTTAAGTGCTCATTCAGGTGACTCATTTACCCAAAGTGGGAGCTGGATGCTGAGCACTAAGGTAAGTGGTCGTGCATCCTGGGAGGAGATGGAGAATGGAAATGAATTAGATGATTCAGTACTGAAAAAAGAGGTGACATTTGGACTAAGAAGCCTTCTATATGTTCATTTCAGAAATCTAATTCCCTGTTAAGCTGTATGAGGAGAAAGAAAACCATCCACAAGGACGAAGTTTTGCAAAGGTCTTAAAAGGGGAAAGCAAAGCAGCTGAACTCACTGTAGAGCTCTCGCATAGGCAGAAGAAGAATACTGTTCACAAGAAGAGACACAGGTGTCATAGATAGATACTGCAGGGCATAAGAGGACTCTGAAGTTGTCACACAGTCCAGCTATAAAGTCATTTACACTAGATACTCTAAGGTAGACATCTGTCTGCAAACCACACAGTCGGCTTGGGCTCCTAAGTAGGTGGTCAACATAGCACCTACGCTGAACACCTGAGGCAGTCTCTGTGAATTTCCCTTTCTCCCATTACTCAACAGAGGCTCCGGGGCAGGACAAAGTTGGTGTTGATCAGCAGTTTCCTACCAAGCAGGGTAGGGTCAGGGGTGGCAAGGAGCTTTACTTCCCACGTCTCTTATAGAACAGAGTCACAGTGTGTCTCAGTCACTCGACTTGTGTATGTTTTCCCAATATTTCAAAAAAGATGGGTGCTTTGAACTGCTCTGAAAGAGTCCACTTACAGCTTAGCAGTTCTCTCTTTCATGTGTATGCATACACATACATATTTCTTTCTTTCTTGAATTAAAGAAGACAAACCAAAATCAGTCCCATCCCCACCCCCAGACCTCACGTCTCCTTCAAGCATACTCACGGCTCCACAGCGAATAGGCAAGGCGACAGTTTACTCGGCGATAAAACTGCTTGTTTATGGGCCAGAGGACTAGCGTGCATAGTTGAATGAAGTTAATGATCAGTCCACTCACAACAAAGACGAACCCAATGAGGAGGTGAACTATGAACTGGGTCTTCAGAAAGGCAATGAAGCCCATGATAACCTCTCAGAAGCGTGTGCAAGGGCCGTCACTCAGAATAATTGTCCTGAAAGAAAAAAAAAAAAGCATCTAATTGAGACTGGATTTACAAGCCCTGAGGAAGGACAAAACCACGGAGCTTCAGCAACAGGAACCCAACCCTATAAACACCCTGCTCTCCGAGCCTGCTTTCAGATCTTCATACAATAAATTGGTGGTGGTACAAATCACTTCCAAAAATAGGAAGGAGTCTTTACTTGCAGTTTACAGCCCACCAAGAAGATTACTGTTTGCTGAAGATGAATCTTACACCCCTCTTCAGACAAAGATCATACAATTGGGCTTAACACTGGGAGGAACGCTGAGCCATGTACTCACAGCGAACCAGTCAAGCCCTCACCAGTTAACAAGCTGGGCTGCGATTGCTGTGCCTTCAGGGGTTGCTGTCCCTGAACTGCAACAGGAGCCTCATCCCCCCGCACCCAATAAATGGCATGCCGAGCCTCTGGAGCCGTGTAAATGAACTGATGCCTTCCTGGCCTGCCTTTGACACCACCGCTCTGTGCACACTTCTTCTGAACAAGCAGCGAGCGAGGGCTGCCGGAGGCTACAGAGGCTTTGTTCCACATTTGCTTTGACTAGAACAGTACAGCAGTACATCTGCAGAGCAGGTTCTTCACCCTGCAGCAAATTTCATGATGAAAAGAACAGGGCTGGTCATTAAGAGCATCAGCCTGGCAAACAAAGGCATGGAAACAAAAGTTAGGTATTGCCACATTCAAAACTATGCTGGAGCAAGTTTAATAACTTCTCACTTTATCAAGCCACAGTTCCATGACCAAATACACCAGTTAGTGTGGGGAAAAATAATAAAAAATCCTTAGGCTATGTAGCAGTACAGGCTTGACCTGTAAAGGGCTTTGGCACAGAATATTACCTCCCCTGAATTAGCCAGAGCACTTGACTCAGGGCATGAGCCTTATTTATACCTGGTGCAGAAAGTTGGGTGACATGAACGAGCATAAAGTCATAGTAGCTTAGACAAGTCTGATCCAATGCAAATCCTGCCAGTACAAATGCAACCCAACAAAACATTTTAAACAAGCCATCTGATTGAGTTTATTCCAAACACCGTGTTATCTGGCACTGGCCTTTTTGACCTGTTGGGTACTAGAAGCCCAACAATGAAACCAACCAGACTGTCAAACCACAGCCTCAACATCTCACCCAAAAAATAAAAGCATGACCCTAATTTTCTGCCTCAGCCAAAGTTTGCTGGAAGTATTTATGTTCTGTCTGCGCACAAGTGTTGCAAATGACCAGAACCACCAGTAGATGGTAACAAGTACATTTGACAAGTTGAGCATCCAAAGGTGATGCAGAAGTTCCCAATGCCTGAAAATAAAGTACCTGCCAGCTGTGAGGAACCAAATACCACCTGCTTACATTATGGTGCTATTTATAAAACTCAACAGCAATTTTACTTGAGAAAGCTTGTTTTCTTACTGTCTCTTCTATGCCTCAGTTACTGCCTTTCAAGCAGCATCTAGCTTTTCCACAATTAAAGTCTATTTGCACCATTAGTAATCTAGCCACTTCAGAAGTGCATTACAGAGGGGGGGAAAAAAAATTCTGTTTTAGTATAGCAACTATTGTGCCTACCACAGAAAGCAAAGCAAGCTGAACAAGCTGATATTGAAGCTCCTGGTGAATAATCTACATTCTCCCAGTGTTTTCCTGAAAAAATGAAAGAAACATTTCTTCCACTAATAAATTACTTTAAGAACAGCTGTTGGAAAGCAGCAACTCATGTTTAAAAAGAAGCAAGCAGAGCCCTCCCTCCTTTCCCCTCCTGTCACTGAAGAGCCGCAGGGTACAGTTGTCTCATTCAGCTAAAACCCTGCACCACTGCTCACACACCATGGAGGAGGTACCTGTGGTACTGTGTTTGGTGTCCTAACACAGCAACAGGTTCATTTATCTTTCGACTAGCACATTCTTGTCAGAGAATCATAGAATCATCTAGGTTGGAAAAGACCTTCAAGATCAAGTCCAACCATCAACCTGACCTACTGAGTCCCACCACTAAACCATGCCCCTTAGTGCCATGTCCACACGTCTCTTAAACACCTCCAGGGATGGGGACTCCACCGCTTCCCTGGCAGCCCGCTCCAGTGCTTGACCACCCTCTCCATGAAGAAATTCTTCCTGACATCCAATCTAAGGCTCCCCTGACTCCCAGTCCAACCGAACCTCAAAAGAATAATTTCCCTCTCTCTCTCTCCACACAACTACTTCTCAAATCACTACTTGCCTTCTGTACAGCCATATGCAGGCAGTTTTGCTGATGACTGTGTCCATCTCAGACTAGTTCTCACTACCTTTTAAGTTACAGCTTGGCCCCTTTCAGACAAAGGCCAAAGCACATACAAACAGCACGGAGAACAATGAAATTTCAAGTATTATCCTCAAACAGAATGGTTTGGCCGCACTTCCATGGCCTCTTTGCTTCGAGCAGAGTCTGGAGCCGTTACGATATATTCTGGTATTTGTCCTTTAAACTAAGGATGTTGCTGTATTAGACCCAAAAGAACACATCACGTTTTACCCAATGGAAAGCTGCAGACACCACAGCATGTTGCTTCTCCAGCTTGGTTGCATGTAGAAATAGGATTTTATCACCCTTGCACCAGTGCCCAGCCCTGTACTCTGGGCATCGTCTCGCCCTGGCAGGACTCCAGAGCTGCACGGCTCTGGATGGGGACAAGGCACGGCTGCCTCGTGAGCCTGCAGCCGGGTGCACTGCACCCCTGCGCATTTGGGGACTGCAAGCCTCAGGACTGTTGCTACAGGGTAAAGAGGACTGCAGCCAAAGAAGAGGTGGTGTCCCTTACGATGGGGAAATCAGTATTTGCTGGAATGAGGAGCTGCAGTGCTTCTGCATCTCACCGGCATATATTAAGATCAGCTAAGCGAAGTGCCTAGAAAGTAAACACCTGCCCTAGGTTAAGACAGCAAGTCTCAGCATGGCTCAATTCTTCTGAGCATGTGAGCATATTCATTGACATGCTAGTAAAAATCTCTCTTTTTCTCCCCTCCTTTCCTAAAGCAGTTTGTGTCTTCACAGCACCGGCCCTTCACCACAAAATCCCCACCTCCCCCTGTACAGCCGCACTGAGAACTGCGGGCAACTCTGGTACTCTCCCTGCTTCCACACCCTCACAAAGGGCCTACTTTTCACACTCATGCTGCAGGGCAGCACTAATGTAAAACCCGGCACAAACCAAATGGCACACTTCCATTGCCTTTTAGTGCCTTATCCTGCAGGGTCATTTGACTTTACGAAAGTCAGAGACCACTCCCCATAGTATTGATCTTCTCCAGTGAGAAAGTTCTTAAGTGCTTTGCATCCCTCTGAGCCCTTATTTGTATCACTCTCAACTAAAGGGCAAGAGTTCAGTCTTGAGGCTCCACATTCACAGGGATTTTTTGGTATGTAAAAGACACTGTGTGTCTCTCAGGAAAAGCAGCAATACCATCTTTCTCCTTCACCCAGCCTTCTACATTCATGAAAGTCCTAATGGTCAACCTGCTCTGAGACTTCTACCTCTCCGTTAAGTATGGCTGAAATTTGCCGCCAAGTTCAAAAGCCATTAGAAGGGAGAATGACAGAGACAGCAAGATTGCATCAGCCTCATTTCATTAAGAAATCAGGTGGAAAAAAAAAAAAACCCACAGATGCAGCACATGCACTAAGCACGTTACAGCCATTTCATGAAATATGTATTTATTTGTGAACTCAAAAGTAAAAATTAAGCCATTAGTCATTCTATACATATATTTCCAGTTTTAACTCTGCTTTAATTCGTTTATTGCTGCCATGTATGTACAATCCTCCGAAGTTCATAAGGTATGCATGAATATGAGTGTGAAATTAGAAATTTGTCCACCAATTCCAATACTCCAGCCCAATGAGAATTAATGTACTTGATAACAACAAGAGCTGCTACAGGTAGTATTTACATTTTTAGCCTTTTGTCTTCAGGTTTTCTAAGCATGCTCTGCTTCTATTTTCCAGCTGCTTCTGCTCTACTGTACCATATTTATCTCCACATATGAAACTAATTATCAACATCTTTTGCTCTGAATATGTTGCCCTCACCCTGAATTCTAGTATTTTACCTACCCCATATCTTTGGTAGTTGAAAAATTAAGTGAAACCCTAGCAATATGGAATTCTGCCATTTGCTCTTGTATTTTAAAATACTGTGTTTTTCACACTGAGTTTTGTAAGCCTCCTTGATGTCTGTATGAACTTGGCAAACCTTGTCTATGAAGAAAAGCTAATAACATTGCAAGTCAAAAGTGGTACAAAAGGTACTATTTGTTGGCCATGTTTCATCAAGAGTTTCCCCACCACTTTTCAGAATTCTACAAACTCTGCTTACTGAAAACACACAAGGAAAATTAAAAGCTATTTTTTATTCAGAGTGAGAACTATTTGTTCTGTGAGCTGCTTTGTGTGGATGAGCAGGACAGGTATGAATGACAGCAGCCAGGAGCTGATGAAAACTTCTCTTCTCTCGGTATACTTTCTACTTTCCAGTTTTCTCTAATGACCTGACTCACTTCACTTTTAAAACTAGCTATGAAAATTAGTACCAGAAGCATCCTTACCCTCACCTCCCTTTACAAGATCAGAAAACTCGAGAGTACTAACTAGCTATCCAACAGTCGAGGCAGAGACGTGAGGGAAATCTTACTATCATAGAATCATAGAATGTTCTGAGTTGGAAGGACCCACAAGGATCATCGAGTCCAACTCCTGCCTCCACACAGGTCTACCCAAAAATTCAGACCATGTGACTGAGAGCACGGTCTAAACGCTTCCTAAACTCCGACAGGCTTGGGGCCGTGACTACGTCCCTGGGGAGCCTGTGCCAGTGCGCGACCACCCTCTTGGTGAAGAACCTTTTCCTGATATCCACCCTGACCCTCCCCTGCCTGTACCCATCTGGTGGATAAATAAAAGCAAAGGTCCCAGTCTCACCAACCCAGCATCTCTCAGAAGTACTACATTGCCACAGGGGCAGTGAATTATTGTCCTGGACATTTCTGGCATGTACCATGCAAAAACATGCTGATCATCTCATAAGTTGTGTTCAATGCTTACAAGTTATTTTCTCAGTTACCTCTAAGAAGCATTTCTTCCTTGCAGAATATGCAACGCTTTTCTAGCTAAAAGCCAAAAGTGCAGTGGCTATCCAGCTTTTGAAAGTGTAATGATATATTTGCTGTAAATACTCCTGATGTAAGAAAACACTCAGGAAGAAACAAAGTAGTAATCAATAGCCTTTGGCTTCCTCCACTGTACTACATCTCCTTCTGGGATAAGGAATGTGGGAACCTGACCCACATGATCCAGAAGCCTTACAAAACCAAAGGACAGTATTTACCTAGGTTTGCATCAGACCTCAGAAAAGCAATCTGAAGCTCAGGCCCACTCTGCCATGGCACTGCTAAAAGCAGTCTCCCCTCAGGCCTCATTTATTTTAGAAGTATAGTTTTATAAGAACCACCGGCAACAAGAGCTGTGTAAGTAGCCAGAAAACATAGGTTAGATCAACAGCAGTGAGTCAGTAAAACTAAAAGGCAAATGAAAGGAAATAAGGCGTAAAAACAGGGTTTTTTCCCCCCCATCAGAACAGTCTGTACTAAGGATTCTCCAGATACGCTGTAAAGTAATAGATAACTACTCAATCACATCCCACATGGCATTACGTACTGTCTACCATAGACCTAGCCCTTTAAACCTAAGCATGACAGGAAGATTATCTTAGTTTCCAATACAATACAGACCTAATTTCTCTGCACATCCCTCAGTGAAACGCAAGACTGATTCGGAGTTCATTAAAAGTCCTGCTCATCATGAATTTACAAAATTAAGATGTACAGAAGAGGACATTAAGCCAAAGTTCAGTCACAGAGATGCAAATTTGTTTCCAAGTTGTGACAACTAGGAATATGATCTCAAATAGAAAAAAAAAAGTTACTGAATTACCATCATGAGCATTTATTCCTTGAAATTTTGTCAATCTTGGCTTTAAAACAGCACTACAGCCAGTTTCTAGAAAGGTCAAGAGTGAAAGATTATCTCCACTATCTGTCTCAAATATGTTCATTATATTGGTCTGGATCTACAACCCAGTAAGTCACAGAAGCTTCCAGTATTGTCAGTAGGTTTGGCTCAGTATCTTTAGAGATTTTTGATGAGATTAGTCTATTTACATCAAATACGAAGACTTTTGCTTGATTCATCATCCTAATGAGATGCTGGTACTTCAAGGTTAAAAAAAAAAAAGGGCTGTGCACAGTGCTCTGACATTTATCATCATTTAACAGGTATGTAGACTGAAGAAATTATCTGGAGAAATTACCCGTAGCAGAAGAACATGAAATAAAGTGTAGCAGTTAACTCTAGGCATGACGCAATGGTCACTCAGAACAATGACAATCAGAGCAATAAAGCTTTTTGTAAACATAGGAAACTCCTAGGAGAACAGAAAGCAAGCCACGTGAGGAGCACACACCCTCTAGAGAAACACCAGTCCCTGTTCCTGCCTCCTCCACTTCTCGTAACTCTTTAATGTTATTACTATAAGATTGAGTTTACTGATTACACTTCAGGAGAGAGAAGGTTACAAAATAAAATGCGGCAGTGAATACTTTCCAAGTACCAGTGAGCACCATTGGGCAGTGACCACAGAAAGCCACCTTTTCATCCCATGAGTCCTGCACTAGGGGATGGCCCAGCTGTGGGACAGCCTTTCTATGCACAGTGCCACCTGCTGAACGTCCCACCACCCCCATCAGCCTATGAGGAACGTCCAGAAGAGTCCTTACCCTATGGGACTTCAGCCCCAGAGCTCTTGCCAGCTTTTAAAATGTGGGGCACCTTCCTATCAAGATCTGCGTTGCTCAAGAAAAGAATAAATAAATAAATTCAAGATAACCAGTTGTTTAACTTGTATTTTGGAGATAGAAGACTATAGAATACGTGAACACAGCAAAGAAAAACATTCAAACGACTTGATGGAACCAGGCGGGGATAAAACAGCTCTTGATACTGCTTATCACTGCGCTGGAGGGGCAATCTTCCCTTTCTTTCCTGCCCTAAATGAAGTGTTACTGGCATGATTAAGCCTTGTCGCTAGTTGCAGAGAACACTGTTAATGCCTCTGCTAGAGGTGAAATTATGTTTTTCTTACTTGTTGCTGCAATATTACAGCTGAAAACACAAGCAGGATTAAAATGGCTATTTTTCCAAATTTAATTTCAACCATTTCCTTTTACTGTACTCAGCACATATGAAAAAAAAAAAAGAGGGCAAGGATGCACAAATTCAGTTTTTACTTAACACACATACTCAGCTCAGCCTGTATTTAAACAAACGGATCAGATAACTGAAACGAATCGTGACTTGCTTAGAAGCGCGCCGACTGCAAGACAGCCGCCACAAGGCAGAAGAACTGCTTGAGGGACCTCTCTCATTGCAGGCATCTGCCTACGAAGAAAATGGGTATTTTCTGCTCACGACATGAAAACTGGAGCGATGGTGATGCACGTTTCACTGGGCGAAATCAGCCCAAACAACTTCAGTGATATTCAGCCCAAATAGTGAAGTGGGGTGGTAACATTTTTTCCATGGCACAGCTTCGCTGCAACTGCGAGCCACTACAGGATTCTCGTTTTTGCTAACCAGAGTCCCACTGATTCAAAGCCTGGTTGTGCATGTATGCACCTCATTTTTATTTCAAGAAGACAAACAGTCTTAAGGTTTGCAAACTTAGGACAGCTTCAATTACAACACGTCATTCACAACTGCTTGTAGGTGCTCGTGTGCCGCTTCTCCCCTGTACACGTGCAACACCATTTGTCATCTTTCAGTCTGCAGTCTGGCACTTTCAGTTCAGTATAAACAATATTTAAAGTTTTGTTGTTGCTGTTGTTTTTGTCAATCATTTTTCCCAAAATCTGTATTATTACAAAAAAACTTAATTGCATATTAAATTTAGATTAGATAATAATTTGCAAGTTCTGCAAGTTTGCCTCATTTCTCATAGACACACACGGGTTTTATGGGTATGTACATATTTAGAGATACTTGGAAGAGCCCTTGTAGAACTCAGCCTTAACAAACTATGCCCTAAATTTCAATGTTATTAATTACAGAGATTTACCAGACTGCAAGCATTTGAGTCCAAGTTCCTTCTGTGACCTGCTTGCTATCAAGAGGAAAAAACAAGCAAAACAAACAAACAAACAAACAAACCCCTTATAATTGTGTTCTACACGGCGTACAACTAGCCTCATTTTGAAAACCAGAGACAGACAGACATTACTCCTGGTTTTGTCTTTAATGGAAGGGGAAAAGTCAACAGTTAGAGGGTTATTACTGTGGGCTACGCAGGGTTTGTCTTTCTTTGCAGCCCTACAGAAGTCAACATCTCAAATACTACCTCTCTAGGAGAAGTGAGCAGGCAGTCTCTGCTACAGAGAGAGAGAAGTAAAAACTCAACCCAAGGCAAGGGGCACTTGTGTTCTCAGCAGCCTTTGGCATAGCAGGGCACAGCGGGAAGGGATGCCACTGGCTCTTACAGAGCAAGGGGGAGAAAAGCAAGGCTACAATTTACAAGAGGAAAAAAAGGAAAAAACGGCAAAATACCAGCATGCAACAAGATGCTGCAATGCACGAGCTAGAACACTCTCTGTATTCTGTGTATTTCAAGACATAAATAGGAACTATAAACAGTTTTCCAAGTTCCTCATGGCTCTGGACAGGCAGTTAAACATGACTGTCAGAAATGGCTGTCGAACACCTTCTGCCAGTCTTGCTCCTCTTCGAAACTTGTAAGCTTCCCCCTACCCTTTTTGTTTGTGGGGTCTATTCCTCCCCCTTTGCCACTTTAGCTAAAGCCCAGAAATTCCTGCTCCCGCTAAGGGAGGCATTGGGTGTTAATCCTTGCTAGCTCCCCGGTTACCTCTTCCTTCCCTCACATCGTACTCTTTTTTTTTGTTATGCGTCCCAGCAGCTTCCTGGGTCTGTGAAAGAGTCCCGCTGCGTGCCACAGATTTATGCCATCCAACTATTGTGCCCAGTGCTACAGGCATTGCCTGCCCATCTGGTATTCAGTTGGTACGTCAACCCCACATTCTGAAAAATGCTGTCAAGTTTCCAGCTCACACAAGCTTTGAGAGTAAAAGCAGGTTGGGAGAAGCTCTTGGAAAACTCAGCACGCTCCTGCAGGCCTAACAGTTCCACTTCAGGTCCCTGATAGACAGCAAAGTATTTTCTGTCCTGCTAACTGCTCTCTGCAATTTCGTTCCGAGTGCAACAGCAAGGTGTTCTGCCTGATTTCAAGTGCAGCAGACGACAGGCAACACTGGGATGTTAAAATTAACATTTCAGATGTTTAAAATTGCGACACCAAGATGCAATACCTGCCAAGCAGTACTGGGATGTGATTTCTCTCATGATCTTGGTGCTAAATGCTCCCTTTCTTTTCCCAGCCAGGTTCACTCCTCAGGGAAATTCCAGAAAGGACTTCTGCAGCGACTTCTGCAGCAACTTCTGCAAGCACCTTGCACTTCTTACCCCCTGTATGTGAGGCAACGGGTACTTGTGAGAGCCAACAGCTAGACGGAGCTTACTGCATAGCTTGGCCACGGCTCACACGACATCTAACCACTGCACTTGCGATAAACCAAACCGCCATGAGCATCACAAAATATTCAAGCAGTTTTGAATGCTTGCCATGAAAAACAAGTCAGCAAACCTCTAACCACCACGGTGGTATCTGCATGCTTCTGACTTGCTCCCTGAATTACACCGGAGACATAAGAAATCTTCCTTAACAACAACATACAGCTTTAGGATGCTGTAGATGTAGAGCACATCCCCACAGGCATCTATCGATTGCCCACTTGCTTACGTTGCTCATGCTTTCTTCTGCTGCCAGCGAACCTTCCCGAGCTGTAACTTACCAGTTTGTGCACAGGGCCACAGTGATGAGGCTTTAAGGTTTCTGGGTCTTAGCTGGCCAAAGTGGGAGGTGGACAGACTGGGGCAACAGCCTACAGCTGTTCACGCAGATCTGCTTTAACACGCCCCTTAGCATCTCCTCCTCAAGCCTCTGGACGAGCTGAGAGACTCCTCTCTCATACAAAAGAAAGGATATAAAATACCTCTCCACTATGCAGCAGCAGGATTAAGTGCCTGAAAACATGCATGCACACTCCAATGGCTGGGACTGGAAAATGTTTCGCCGTGAAGAGGGCCCCAGACCTCTGGGCAGGGGAGCAGGAGCCCACATGCTTCTCTTTGGACCTGTCTTAGCCAAGTTTAGCGCTCACGCTTTGGATACTCTGGAGGTCTGGCAGATTTGGTGGGTAGCACTGTCATAACGGCCCCAAACAAGGTTCCTCAGCTGACAGCAGGTCTCAGTACAGCAAGGTGGAATTCCATGTAGGCACGGTTTTTAAAATCACTTTGTTACAACATATATGTTACATGCAGAGGACATATCAGCAATTGCCATGAGAGCAGTTGTAGGCCCCACAGAATTTCATTTTAACCCAGGAGCTACGCTAGTATATGGGAGGAAATGGCCCATACGTAATTACCATTGTAATCAGGGACAAGGTGGGAACTGGAAGTCAGGAGAGCATGGTCTCCATAATTTACACATAATGTGACAAGGCTGGGCTGGCCATAATAAATGTTCTTATCAAGTCAGCCCATTATTTATTCCATCACACTGCGGTTTATACGGCTATGTGAATGCTACAGAGTATCTGTGATCCCATAAATATGTGATAAAATTTGCATTTTGACAGAAGCATGAATCCTCCTTTTTTTAGGCAATGTGGTGAGAATATCAAATCCCTTTCCACAAAAGTAATTGATGCCATTTGAATTTTTCCTGTTCAGCCAAGGCACAGATTATCAAATACATAGTAACAGGAAAGTTAGAAGTTATATGTTATCTATACTCCTTTCCCAAAGGGCAGACAAAAACTAGCAATTCTTCCCAACTCTTAAATGGCTTGGAACTGATCCTTGCTTTACATTTAACTTCACAAACACTAAAGAAATTTTATCTGTGATGGACTTTCATTTTCTCCTACTTTTGTTCTCTGCAGCTCACTGTTATTGTGTCATAAATACTTTGAATACTGGGGGGCACAGTTCCACTGACCAGCAATGGTGCTACGACAGTGCCAGAGGGGCTCTGAAATCAGCGGCACTTGTGCTTGAGCCAGCTCCAGCCTCCTCCCTACAAACTCCCGCTCCAGTTTATGTCGAGACAGGCAAAACCAGCACCACACGCATACGTACACATTGTAAGACAGAAATAAAACTCAGGCTTTTAGCTTGATTTCTAAAAAAATTAAACACACTCCAGTTGCTGAAAATGATGAAAGAGGACTGAGATCAAACATATATTCTATTACAAACTTGTAACTAACCACTGAAATAACTTATGCTATAAGTTGCCTCAGTGAGCTCTTCTCAGTACAGCTGAAAAACAGGACTTTTATTATTTTGAAGAGCTCAGGACTTTTGCCCCACCTGACTGGAGGTCAAGTCAAGGTTTAAGCACCAGAAAAGCACATTCTGATTTAGCAGCTCTGTTATTTTCAGCCTTTCCTATGGAGCAAATGCTTATACTTACATTTTCCCCTCAAATGGAAGCACTTTCAATTCCTGTTGTGAAGAAAGACTTTTTGCCTTAATTACTTCTGGTTTCAATAGAGCTGGCAGGTGTAGAGAGACCATTTTCTTCATTTCAACTAGTTCATTCAAAGTTGAAAACCCGACTGGGAGTTGAAAAAGCAAAGAGCCTCTCACAATCTCTGTATAAGAAATTGGTGGGAGAAAATGAGGTCTCAGTTTTAAATGGGGCGAGACTTTCCTTGGTACTTAAGTCTTGTTTTTTCCCTTACGGTAGAGTTCTGTCTTAAAGCGAACACGTTGTGGCCGTGGCTACTCTTTTTTTAGTGAAAAGAATGCTGTCCAGAGTCAATTTTCAGTGTAATTAGATATACTTCCAAAGCCTTTCATTCCTTCTGAAGTTCTAAAGCCAGATAAGTTTGCCTTTACAGGTGAAAATGCATTCTTATGAATTAAAAAAATCGGAAACTACAATAATTATGATTGGTACAATAAAACAGGATTTGGCTAGACTGATGTCTACATGCTGGTAAGATCCCTTTTTAAGTATTAAATGAACGCTACAGGGGAAATGTTAATAAATATTTAGAGTAACACACAAATATGTTTGTCACTACCTTGACTCCTACCATACTTTCTAAGTTATGTTAATCTCAACTTCCGTTTTGTATCAAGTCTATCTTTAGGTCTCAAACTCTTAAGTTCAAACAGGTTAAAGATGGTCTGTCTGTTTTTTAAAAAGGAGGTTAAAAACAAAACTATTTCAGTAAGAAACTTCAGTATTTCTCCACTTCAGAGCAGGAATTTGCAATGTGACTGAAGATTTGCTGGAGCATCCTTTCCCAAACCACGTACTCTGATTTGCACAGCTCATAAGGTGCTAAAAAGTTCAGAGCACCTATAGCCTCTTTGAAGAGAGAAAGTCACTGCCAGCAAGTTGCCAGAGCACTAGCCATCTAGCAGTTTGTAGAAGTGGTAAATAACAGAGTAATTAGCCACAGCAAGAGATTTCATTAAAATTTTAGAATTTTTCTTCTAGATAGTCTGAATAACTCTCATAACATCAGGTAATTCAGCACTCCTCACAGAACAGCCAAGGGTCTAGGGAACTACAAGTGAAATATTGCATAAAAACGCATCGTTTGGATAACATTGCCTGTTTTCGATCAGCGTATTGCTTCCTCCATGACAAGTGCATGGCTCCCAGCTGTCCCTTGGAATCACTCCCGCTGTGGAGGGACATTTTCCAAAGTGAGCCATACAACCACAAAACGGAAAACCTAATATATGTTACTGCTGAGGTCAGCAGTAAGTTCAGTCCAAGAACTGCAAAGGGAGAGCACAAACCTTCAAAACCGCAGCTTCCCCAGATCCCTTTGGAGTCAGGGATAGGGAAGATGCCCAAACTTTATTCTCAAGCCTTCCACTGCAAGTGCAGCTCAGGTAATTAAGAGGAGGAGGAAGACAGCAGCCTTAAAATGCAGGCAGCTCAGGAGCTGAGCAGGGAAGACTAAGGTGGAGTACAGGCACAAAGCAGCACAGGGGAGCAGAGGCCACCCTCAGACCATGCTCCCCTCTGTGATCTGTATGTTTGAATTTGCAACGTGAACATGTCTTCTGTCCGTCACTCTCCACCTCCACACCAATATATTTAGCATGCTATTTCTCTCCCCTCACTACATGCAACTACAGTGGTTATTTATATGTCAGAAGAAACCCTCATCACTATTTTTTCCCCCATTTGCTGAATTTGTGGAGTAAAATGACAATCTGGTGTTCTGACATCAATGTGATAGCTACTACCATGTCAGAGAGGCATCGTTAATGTCACTACCGCAACACTTTCATTTAGTCAGGCAGGAAACGCTTACTAATTGCCAGAAAAAAAGGGAGAAAAAAACCCTAAACTAAATTTGGCTACCCATTTCCTAACTCTCTGGGCACAGGAAGGAAGCCGCATCCCCACGCATGCACATTTCACATTGCTGCAGCTCTCTTCAGCTCTGCCCATGCATTAGCTTCCTTCGACAGCACTTGCTCCCAACTGAGCCAGGCAAAGCAATCACTGGTCAATCCAAAAATTTCTCAGGCACATCAGGAGGATAGTAAACCTCAAATATCCCTGACTTATCTTGTCTCCTCACCATGTAAATTTCTATTTTCAGCAGCGCAGCTTCTATTATTGATATCTTGAGAACACAGGTTTTGTTTTTAATTCTCCCCTCGTCATAGCAATATGTGTACTAAGTAGAAAGACAGTCTATTTAGTAAAGTGCATTTGATGCTACCCCTGAACACAAGACACAAAACAGTATCCTAATGGTTTGTGAGTTTTATTTTTAAATTTCCCAAGAACTCAAGTTCCCATCAATTTTCTGTCACTACAAGCCACTTCTTTAGTTGTGCTTTCCGCTAAAAAATTTTTGAACAAGGGCTATTATATTTTAAGAACAACATTTTTTTATTGACATATCTTTTCATACTATCATATCTATTTAGTCCTCTCTGCAAAGCTTCTTCCTCTCCTCTATGTTAATGCATTCTTGATATCTACACTCTGACGGCATTTTTATCTATTCCCATAAATACTGCTAATTAGTCTCCTCAATCTTTCCCTGTATGACAGTTCCTGTGAGCACTTTATGATCTTTGCTACACATATCAAAAATTTGATTTCAGCAAAAAAAAAAAAAAAGCAAATTTTTCAGCTTCTAGTTTTACACATAAATTGGACTGTACGAAAGTGAACAGAATACATGCATGACAGTGACATGGTGGAAATTACCTTAGAATAGCTACTGATGAACGTGTATTTCAGACCACGGGACCAGTGGGAGAAGGAGAGAGATCCCAGCTACTGACAGCATCTTTTCCCTGGCAGGATGAGGACAGGTCTTCACATACACAAGGCTCAACTGTGAACAACCTGCATGAGACTTGGTTCCTTCCTTTCCAGACAAAAAGACTGCCAACAATGAAAACCCATGAGCTGCTTTCAGGTTTTCTTCGGTTTCAAGACCACCGAGCTTCAGATGTTCGGTTTGCATTTTGAACTGGCCTCTCCTGAGAAGCAGCCTCCAGAGTACCTACCTATTGCTCACTTTTGGATGCCTACTCATAAGAAGGCATATCAGCTCCTGAAATTTTGGATATGGTTATTGGCCTTAGTATGGAGTCATCCTGAGACTGAACATTACAAAATACAACCACCGTCACAGCTTCTCTCGCCTGGTCACCCTCTGGCTGGTGCCTGCACCACCTGGGCACAGCCAGCACAAAGGCAGGCAGCACCGATCTGGCCCGCAGGAACCAGCGGTCCAGCTGTAACATCGTCCTGCTGCAGCGGAGCCCAAGTCTTGCCAGGGCACACGCACCTCCGGTCTTATCTCACAAGTGGCTCACTTCAAGAGCCCAAACACAAACGCTGGGGATTGAAGATATCGCACCACCAACAGCCCTTCACCTTCCCAGAACTTCTCCTGAAAGCAACAAGCAACAAAGTCCACTCCTTGCCGAGGCTTCCCTTTTCTCTTTCCAGATGTTAAAAGATGACGCTGATTTGTACTACTGCTAACTGCATTAACAACATACATGCAGTGGATCAGCACAGAAGAAGTTGCCCAGAGAAGCTGAGGAAATTCCATCCCTGGATGTTTTCAAAACCCAGCCGGACAAAGTCCTGAGCAACCCAACCTGTTTGTGAAATAAGCCTTGCTGAAAGCCTCCTCTAACTCAAAAGGCACGCTCTGGAGGTCTCATCTATATGTCCCATCTATATGTCCTTCTATTTTTTTTCTTTTTTAAATTATTTTTATTTTTTAAATGAATGCTTGTAAAATTATGAGCCTTCAATCACATCCCAATAGAAAAACAGATGTGTAGACCTCATATTTGACTATGAGAAACTACTCTGAGACCCCTTCCCTCCTTGAAGTGTCATCAAGTGCATTCTACAGGAAGGCAGGCAGTGCACTTTGAGCAATAGTAATAAAGTCCAAGCTGCCTGAATTTTCACTCCACTTCCCGGGTGGTTTTTGCAGCCTGCAGCGAGTTTTATGTTGCCATGGCTACTCTTACAAGCATTTCACCCTCCTTTAAAACTAATCACATCACAGTTGCAGTATACACACACCCTATCAGGTAACTCTGCCACAGATTCATTTTTTTTCCTCTATCAGCTCTGCAAACCTAAATTTTGATTTAAAGCAACTTCACCCATTTTCCTTCTTAAGACAGATGCAAGTTAAGGATTACTTACAGCATTTCTTTTGTTACTCTTTATCTCTTCAGCAGCATTACGAAGATGGGTCTCATCGTATCTTCCAAACTTCAGTTTTTAAGTCGCATCTTTTTCATCTCCCAGTCTGACATAATTTGTTTGCAAAGGACATCCAAATCAACCACTGGGGAGCCAGCACCTGGGGAACTGCACTGCTGCATATCCCTGGAGAAATGGGAAACAGTGCCTGCCTCTCTGTACTAGAGGTCTGTGGCAGAGCAGCCACTGCAAGGGGCATGATCAGCAAGGTCCCCGAGGTCATCTTGGTTTGTGTTCAAAGAGTAAAAACAGTCTGTGCAGTGTTGACAACCACTCTTCCAGTTGTTTCTCCAGCCTTTAATATCTCATGTTTTAACTTAGCTCCAACTCCAACAAATACATCGAGATTGCCGTTTTGTTCATGCATAACGATTGCTCTGGCTGCAGAGACGAGCTGGAGTAACTAGCCATTAATCATTAGAAAGCAGCCTGCCGAAGAAAGGAATTTAACAAGTAGTTCCAAAAGCCTGGATCCCTACAAATTTGTATTTTAGTGTTGACTGACACTTTTACAAGCTCACATCTGTGTAGATACATGATACCAAAGAATACCCAGATTTATGTCATAACATTTCCCTAAGGCAAGGCTCTTAATGGCACCTTTCTCCTCTCTCTGGCTATCTCCACGAAGCTCATGGGATCCCAAACATTTTGGAGACTCTCCACCTTGCCTCCACTGGCCAGCCAAGTGTAGCTGGAAAGTTCTCAGGGAGTTCAGAACATAAGGCTGAGGAGATGGACGTGGATAAATGTATTAGAACAACCCAACAGCATAAGTTTTATTTCCGCAGTGAAGCAGGCTGAAAACCTGCCAAGCTCAACCCCTTCAAATCATCACATTTAAATACACAGCAATGCTATGATAGGCTGGGTGACCTCATGGCTTGGGCACATGGGCGTAGTCACAAAATCCTTTGGGTAATGAGTTTTTAGATATTCAAGATTTCCATGTTTGCAGATCCATGCACAACAGCAACAGCACAGAAATAATTCCCTGAAATCCATATTAAGAATACTGTTCAAAGCTTAACTTCTGCCTAAACTCATGATTTATTTGAATACACTCTTAAAAGAGCATGGTTTGGTGCTATGTGTGTGTTAGGAAGACACTGGCAGTTTAATCTGTTGGCACTCATCTCACAGACAACTACCGAGTCAATGGAGGACACCTATCTTCTCAGTACTTTAGTTTAAGCTGCTTAAATAAAGTAGCAGAACATACAGTGGTTTTATACAAATGTGGTGGTATTTAAAGCACAGCAGCCCATAGATTATGGACACATTATCCACCAATAATAGACATTACATAGAAATATATCACGACACACAAAGCGCACCATGACAACCTCTACAGATGCACCCAGAAAAACGAGCTCCCATACCACCCTCAGATCCGTTCTTCCTCTGCTACCCTTAATGATGGTGCAGACCATTTGCCCAGGAGGGCAAATTGCATTTTAGGGTGCACTAAAAACAGCACAGCCAGTCGGCCAAAAGAGGTGATTCTCCCGCTGTATTTAGCGTGGGTGCAGCCTCACCTTGAATACTGTGTGCAGTTCTGTGCTCCACAACATGTTAAGGTCCTTGAAAGTGTCCAGAGGAAGGCAACAAAGCTGGTAAAAGGGCTGGAAGGCATGCCCTGTGAGGAGAGGCTGAGGACACTTGGGTTGTCCAGTCTGGAGAAGAGGAGGCTGAGAGGCGACCTGGTCGCTCTCTGCAACTTCCTGAGGAGGGGAGGCAGAGAGGGAGGTGCCAGCCTCTGCTCCCTGGGAACCGATGACAGGATGTGCGGGAACTGCACAAAGCTGTGCCGGGGAGGTTCAGGTTGGACATTAGGAAACATTTCTTTACTGTGAGGGTGGTCAAGCACTGGAACAGGCTTCCTAGCGAGGTGGTTGATGCCCCATGCCTGTCAGTGTTCAAGAGGCATTGGGACAATGCCCTCAGTAATACGCTTGAACTTTGGGTTAGCCCTGAAGTGGTCAGGCAGTTGGGACTTGCTGACCTTTGTAGCTCCCTTCCAACTGAACTATTCTATCTCACCGCTGTACTCTACAGGCTTGACAGAGAACTTGCCAACCAAAGCATGCTTTTTCTCTCCACCATCATTTTGTTTTGAGAAAAACACCAACTTCTCAAGCCCAGAAATGTCACCAGCGTCACAAGCACTGTAAGCTGCAGCTGCTTAGAGCCTAAGCTCTCTGCTCTGCCACTATGCGCAGAGCAAGAACAGAGAGGCCTGGGGGACACCGGGTGTTTCAACCCACCACGCTTTCCCTCCCTTGGTGCCCACCATCCTGCTGAGAGGGCAATGCAGGCCTGAGTGCCGAAGCTCTTGATGTCCATGGCACCAACTTTCTTCATATTTTTAAGTCCTTATAAGACCTGGTGAGGTAGACTAGCATTTAGATATGTAAACAACATATTTAGTATAGATGAGACATCTGTTTTTTAAGTCTCTGTCCTGAAAGTCCACCACTCTTAAAAGGGCACTCTCTCCCTTTCATCCAGGCAGGAAAGACAGGGGCTCATCAGGCAGCAGGGCTTTTCCATTAGCTGCGCTGCTCCCCTAAAAGCTTGGGAACTGGTTCGGAAACAGTAACAGAAGATCTGGCTATTCATTTTTGCCAATTTATTTTCCCCTGAAGTCAATCTTTCTTTAAAACAATATTTTAATAGGCAGCCACTATACAGTCTTCCACTGTGCTATTCTCTTCAGAAAAACACAAATCAAATACCAAATTGACAGAAGGAGAACTTTAAGCTCATATTTGATTAGTGTAGCATTTACATTGCAGGAATTCCCAGAGTTCTCCACCATCCTGAGGTCCAGCTCCACCAGACTCTGCACTGACACAGGAACTGTCTGTCCCCATGGTGTATAAATCATTCCTCTAACTCATACAAAGAAGAAATCTCCAGGTTGTTACATCTAAAATACCAGACCAATGGCAACCAAAAAATTCAATATACAATGCAAATATTCTCTCCAAGCATACGATGATGGCAAATACTAATAAAATCTAAGTGAAACTGAAGACAGAAAACATGAGAGATCATGTGCTAAATTGTTGTTTCAAATACCTGAATACAAGAGAGCAAGCCACAGTTATGATCAATAAAGCAAATAAAACAAATGGCCAATGAAATTAGGCAGCTCATTAAAACTCCTTGAATATACATGCAATTATAGCATAGGCATCCCTTCTCTCAATCTTTCTCACAAAATGCTAAACTATTGCAATACACAATACAACAGAAGCCAAAACTCTGGGATCTGAGTTATTTTGCTCTTTACTCAGAAAAATGGATTAATGGAATAAAAATATTAAACAGCTACATTTATGGCAAGTCTAGGTGTTTCAACATACCACGGAAGTTACAAGGCAGGGCCAGGAACATAGTAAAAATGACTGAGTTAAATTACCTTAAGTTCTAGTAAGAAGTACACCAACTACTCTAACTAAATACATATTAATATTTCAGGTTCCTTTGCTGGCCAAAAGCTGGAGCTTTGAGGCCACATTCACAAACAGAGGTTGCCATAAGAAAATAAAGGAAAAGGCATTTGTTTCCAACGTTTTGTAGCTTGGAATGGCTCAATAAAAATCAAAAACAAAACAAAAACCAAAAACCCCACAGAAAATAGAGCAGAGGATTATGAGTTTATCCTATATATTAAGTGATTACAAGCATATATAGAATGATAAATCCATTATTTATGTACTAAGCAATCTGTTGACTGGTGAGGAAAGACAATTCTTTCAGGGTCTCATATTGTGGGGAAACTTTAACCAAACAAATTCCCTGTGGCAGTAATGCCTAACAAAACACAAAAATTTGATGTCTCATGTTCTTTGGACTTTTCTGTGGACTTGTTTTGTACTACAAGTTATACAACCTGTATATACAATGCTGCGGTATATTTTGTGAGGTGTTCATACCAATACCAGAATAAGCCTGTGTGTGGAGGTGTAAAAGTGTATATGCTTGTGAGCTCTCTGGACTATTTCATATATGGCTGCCTGTGATTTCAGGAGACCATAACTGTCACGGTCCCTTGTACATCCTTCATTGCTACCTGAGCACCAGCCTTCACGTATCTGAGCAATGTCCCATCCCGTCTCTGCCCCCCTTCTGGAAGGATGCACTGATTTCCTGGGTTGTTTCTGAGGTTGGTGGTGTTCTCACATCAGGTACACAGCAAGGGAGCCAGCCACAGATGCCTGCAAGGTGCCAAGTCAATCCCAGAGCAACAAAGACTCTTTGCTTCCTCAGAGGAATTCCTCGAGAGTTTGAACCACATTTAGTCCAGAAGGTGACCAAAACGCCTCCCATCCAGCAAGCTAATAAGGGTGCTCCAATCCAGGAGAAGCAAAAGATCACAGATGGAATTACAGAAAAACCGGGTTAATCTCTCAATATGCAAAGTTGATTCCCTGCTGAACTGGTGATCTCTGATCTTAATCAGCCCAGCTCTGTCTGAGGATATTGTAGGAGAATTGCAGTAGCCAAAGTAACTAACTAAAAANAGAAGTCTTTCTAGTTATTTCCTACAGAGCAGATATATCATGCTAAAAATTAATAATCTAAAATATTTACCAAAGTTAGTTTTGGTAAGCAACAATACATTAAGCAGCAACAAATCAAAGAGTTAAAAAAAAACTAAAAGCAACAAAGTCAAGAAAGCACTGAGGTATTCTTGTTAGGTCTCTACCATATATAATCAGAAAGGTTTGAAAGAGCTTCTTTTTCACAAATAGACGATGTCATTAATTTTCTCCTGAGCCTTGAGGTTGTTGAAGAAGATCTGATCTAATACCAGTTAATTCCTGCTGCGTGCAGAACTGTTATCTGTCCTGCAAACCAGATCTGACCTGGATTCTAGTCAAGAATTTTTGAGTGCACAAAACAGGAAAAAAAAATTTACAGGACAGATGTACATGCTATGCCCATGTATACACGTGCACAATTTTACATTGGTATCAATACAAAAGCATAACCGATATCAGATATATACTATACTCCAATATTGAGTAAAGACTTGCAGAATTAATTAAAAACTACACTTTGTTCACGTATACACCTACCACATGTACCTTCCTAGGTTTAAAAAAAACAAGAAACAAAAAACAAACAAAACATTTAGCAGTACGGCTGTTAACACCTTTAAGCTCTGCATTTCCTGTTTTTCAACATTAAAACTGTTACGTCACTTATGTAGGTCCTGCTTTCTTGAACATTTTGAAGACTAAAGAGGCTACTAACCATGCACGTTTTAATTTGTGCTGCTACACTGTACAGCTGAAAGCTTACATATCTGCAGAAATTCACTCTAAAGCTGAAATATAAATAAACTCATAAATATTGGAAGTGAGTGCATACACACAAAGAGGACTGTAGGCTTGTAAATAGCACAAGCATAACTGCCTGGAGGAAATACTTGGCAAAAACAAAGGCAAGAAGATCACCCCACAGATTTTAATTTATTTGTCTATTCATTGCTTTATAAAACAAACAAAGAAAAGAACCCACACGTTACTCCGGAGACTTGTCCTCTCCAAAATCACATCCCTCGGAAAGCTTTCCAATCATAGCCATATTAATTACGGCTCCAGCAGGCTTCTTCTTTTACAGCTGAAGTGACATGTAATTTTTCCACTAAAACTAGTCAACATATTGCACTCAGATTTTGGAAGTTGCTATTTACTCCAGACACAGCTCTACGAAGTTCCGAGATTTCTTTTGGCTGGAAGTCTTGGGCATATGTAGAAACACACAGAAACGAAGCCAGCTCAGAAATCTAGGGCAGCCCTGCGCTGCTCTTACATCTCCCAAAGCCCATGCAGACACCTTGCTGAGGGCTCCTCCAACATGCAGGAAAAGCCAGGCACACCCAGCCTCTGTCCCTGCAGCTCCATGCCCCACCTGCCCCAGCACCAGTTAGTGCTGCTTGCCCCCAAGGCAAAGTGACCTCCTGAGCTCTTGCTGGGGGGAAAAAAAAACCTGCAGCAGTCCTTAGTTTGCACATGCCTCAGATTTCTTTTGAAGTGCTGAAGACACAGGTGTCACACAAGAACGTGACAGAGACACACACCCCAACTGCAAGCCTGTCACAGCCTGATTTCCAAATTCGGTGCCAAGAGAGACAACCACGCAAATAATAACCAGGCGCATGAAAATTAGATAAAAGTTTAAAAAGGCTCTCAGAATGAACAGTAAAGACAATTGCAGTCTTCTCAAATGCCTGCTATGGCATCCATAGCCATTATGGTCTCAGCTGAATAAAGATACACAAAAACCTCGAACAACTGCAGCAAAGCTGAGCCCCACGACACCAGAGAGGGCACCGGCACAGGCAGGGGAGGTACGAGGGATGCTGTCTACAGCTTCCCACATATTAGGAAGTGCACCAGCCTCCAAGAGCACTTCAAAAGGACCACCACCCTTTAGCCCAACCAAGAAAGCATTTTAAAGGAGAAACCACCACCACAGCCACAGCACAAAATCCAACTTACCAGTACAAGTAATAGGCTAAAGCCAGCGCAATGAGTGTAGCACAGACTCCAGCTAGCAGGCATGCACCCGACTGGCCTACCAACATCTTCCCAATCTGTTACTGATTAATAAAAACGAAAAAGGAGGAGGAAAAACAGAGGGGCAAAAATGGGCGATGCAAGTCCTTGCTAGGAAAGCAAATCAGTCTTGACATGGAGGAGGGATTATGATGACAAAAGCACATCGAGGTAAATCTGGAAGTGCTGCAGCCACTAAAACTGCCGGCTCAGCAACAGGAAAAGAAAGCGGGGTGTCCTCTTCTTCATGCGGCTTCGTAAAACACCGCACTAAAAAAGACCCTCTCTGAAGAATGAAGGCGTGATGGAGGCATAAGTGGACTAATATTTAAAATAGGTAATACTTCTCAATAAATATTATTGTCAGGTGGTGTTGCTGACAAACCAGGCTTTTGCTCTAATCCAATAATCTTCTTACAGCAAATTACCAGGCTACAATCAACTGGATTCGCTCGCGTGGTGAGGTAGCTATGTCCAGCACTGCCATTTGACACATTTTGTGGTTTTTTTTTTCGTTTTTTTTTTTCTTCCCCCTTAAGAGCTGAGAAAGGACAACCCTAGATGGTAAGAAAGAGGAGGCTCCCACCCCACCAAAGCCTGCCTCGCTCCTCCGCGAGGAGCAAGCACAAGGTCTGAGGGAGCACGGCTGCAGAGGAGGGTTTGGTCCGCCTCTAGAGCGCAGTCCTCCCAGGGCTGGAGGACTGTTAGCCTCAGCAGTGCGAAGAAGGGAGGTCTTTTAACATGAATAAAGAGAGAGGCTTTGCAGCCAGCTGGGGAATAGGCTGCCGGGTGCTTTTTGCGGAGGGAAATCTGGGACTGCGCTGCCCTTACCCTTTCCCTGCAGGTCTCAGAGGAGAGCTCTACCATGCTACAGGCGGTGGTATTTTCTCTCTCTTCTCCTACTCCAGATTCAGGGATCTGGGGAGGCCTGAGCAGCGGCAGGCCCGCTCCAGCAGCCTGGTTAACAAGGTGGCAACAGCGGAGCCTGGAGAGGAAAGCAGCAAGAAGGCAACAGTCGGTGCTGGTGGGCAGCAGCGCTGCCCCACCGGCCTGCCGGAGGCCCGGGGCCCACTGGGCCGCTCTGCACCGCGGTCCTGACGGGCCCGGTGGAGACTTGAGGCCACGGTCGCGCCAAGATGCAACAGTCAGGCAGCGGAAGAGCATGCCTGCCGCTCGCCCACAGCTACACCACAGCCCTCAGCGCAGGGATGGCTTTTTCAGCTGGCGTAACTGATCCTCACACGGGAAGGGTTAGGCCACCAAAAGGAACAAGAAGAAAAAAAATCCGAACGCAATCTAGCTTAAATACCAAAGAAAAATTGAAGCGGTCGTTGCAGACCCAGCGCTTCCATTTGCTGACCAAACCTGGGCAGCAGCACTACAGCGAGCTGCGGGGTGCTTCTGGCTTCCCTGAAACCCCTGGCTGACCTGCATGTGCAGCCACAGAGGTTGTAGTGAAGTGGGAAGAGACATGGCGCAAGAGCACTCGAGAAAATAAACAGGAAGTCTGACAGCCAGAGAAACACACAATGCTCGCAACTATTTAGAAACATGGCAAAAAGGAAACTGGAGGCTGTGAATTTAAAAATCACAGCCTGATAGGAGATTTTATCTGGTATGAAGTTCAGCAGAGCTTGGTGGAAAAAAGAAAGGAGTGTAAGAAGCTGCCTCTGAGTTTAAAAGCAAGCACAAGATAGGCACGCCACATTCTAGAAAGTGCAGTGAGGAAGCCCCTGTGATCTGGTCCTGCATGAAACCAACTTCTCAACCAGGTCAGAAACCGCCCAGCATTTGTGACTTTTAAGGAAAATGTCAGGTGCTCTCTCTGCACCAATTCAACAGGTCCTCCTACCCTGTTGTATCCTGAGCAAAATCCATGTTTATTTCAAACAGTTTTCCAACCTCACCTGTAGCTCAACCGCATTTCCGAAGTGATTACACAGGCAGAAGTCTTACCGCTATCCACATCTTTGTCAGTTGAGGAGGCAGCTTGCAACTAAATGTCTTGCTTGGGAATAGTTCAGTTTTTGTGGGCTCCAAAGAAATGTCTATGGATTGTGTTCCCCAGTCTGATTTTGAGACTGTTTCTGTTCTTAGTTATAAATACAAAATTACCTATTAAAACAAAAACCTGAGGGACGATCCCATAAGCAGATCAGAGAGCGCAGGTTTTCAGATACGTACAACCTGTCAGCTGGTGCTTGCAGTGTTTCTGTAGGTGAAGCTGAATCACTAATTTCCAGGACTGCTGATCAATACTTTAGCAGAGCACAACACTCATTACAGAAATTGCATATAATGGAATATGACTCGGCACAGGACAGCCTTATGATTTTGTAAATAAAAATCAAAACCAAAGTAGCAATTATCAAGAGGCCTCATTTTAAAAAAAATAATTAGGAATTTGCAATAATTGTCTATATCTGGAACACGTTTTACTTGGTATTTCTATTATAAAAGCAATTCTAAAATTATAGTGCTGGTATTCAAACAGTGATTCTATAATACCAGCCCTTACATAACAAACAGAAAGGAGTTATCTAACAGAAGCACTATTAGTACAAAATGATTTCTAAGTAATAGGCCTCTTGTATTGTGTGAAATAATCAATGTTATGTAATTAAACAATGTTGCCAATCTTAGTCTGTGATGATTAAGAAAAACCTCAGTAGTGTCTACTCATCCTTAAGACTACACAATATGCTCCCCTCTGCTCAGACTAGTTAAATTTTCAAGGCAGGTGGGAATTCATCCTTTTTATTCAGATAAAAAAAAAAACTACAAAAGAAATTTCAGGAATGAACATGCATCTACGCAAGAAGTTGTAAAACTTAGGGACCCATCCAAAAGCCAACTTCCAGCCACAGAGAATGGCTGGTGGCTTTAAATAAATGCATAAATAAATAAAAATAGGAGGAGGAATGTGGGGATAGAGGCAGGTGTCTATAAATTTGCGTCTTCTTCTAGATAGATTGTGTGAATCTGGAAAATGCTCTGTGGCACAGTTTCCTTACCTGTTAAACCAGGGATGCGAAATAAGGGATAAACAAAAAAAATTCAATCCACAATCATCCACGATTTAAGTGTTAAAAGAAGGATGATATACTTCACTTTCTGGATGGAAAATTATGCAAAAATCAACCCTCAAACAAAAAAAACAAAGAGAGCCAACCTGGAGATTATCTGTCAACATGCAAATATGCTGTGGCTGAACAAGGGGAAGCTTCTGACTGCCACTAAATGAAGTCTCAGCAAGCAGCAAATGTGTGCCTACAAGCCCCTACTCGAGTTCAAAGCTTTTCTTTGATGTAGTGCATACTCACTGGGAAGAAATTGAAAGTCTGTCTTTCAAGAAACACTGAGCTGCTTTAAGTTTTAGCTATGAAACACTACTGTCTGCAAAACAGGAGCAATGTGATTTATTTTACGACTGCAGCCACAGTAACACTTTTCTGCAACTGCCCGGTGGCCACGCAATTGGCGCCACAGGTGAACCAAGCAGGAGCAGGCAGGCGCTGGGGCTGCCGGCGGCAACCTGACCACCTGCCTCTTACCCTTTCCTGAGAGCGGACACTTGACGCTAAGCACATTAGCTTCTCTTACGCATCACACCTCTCCAGAGTTTGCTACCACTATCTGATCTGCCAGGATGGAGATGCTTAAATAAACCACCAAATAATTAAAAAATGCAATAAAGAGAAGGCCCCAGATGACAACAGAGCTATCCACATGCTGTAAGAACCACAGCTTCAAAAACAGAAGAGAGAAACAGGAAAGTTTTCCCCTGCCCGTACTCTGCTGTACTAAACCCAGAAATTCTACAGAAGAACATTTGCAGTATTTCACCCTGCAAATTGGGTACCCAGAGAGCTTGTGGAACCTCTCTCCTTGGAGATCTTCAAAAGCCACCTGGTCGTGGGCCTGGGCAACCTCCTCTAGATGGCCCTGCTTGAGCAGGGGTTAGACCTGGTGACCTCCAGAAGTCCTTTCCAACCTCACCCATCCTGTGATTCTGTGAAACGTACCAACAACTTGCTAAGTGTTCACATCTTACCAGCAAGGGACAATGGCTGCTCTAAAAGACAGCTCAGAAGCAGAATAAATGCCATGCATTTGTAACTTACAGTCCACTAACTTCTTGATGGATCTGTGACAAGTACAGAAGACTAACCAGCCTACTGTCACTAGACTGACATTTGTTAGCTGCACAAGGATACCTCCTCTAGACATTTCTTTATGGGACATGTACACTTCCACCAGAAAATTTTCAGAGTTTCAAATTGGGAGGGAGGTGCCATCCAGGAGAGCGAGGGACATGAAAGCTGTTGTTCTGAAGTATTTAGCTTTGAAAGATCTCAGTAACAAGAGAGACAGGGAGAAAAGTAAAAATACTAAGAACAGAAGCGGTAGTGTTCTGCTGGGTGACTAATTGTCACTGAGGCAGCTTCAGATAAAACCCCATTATTTACAGTCAGGAAAGAAGAATAGGTGAAAAACGTGGCTTGGAATAACAACAGGTGCAGAACCCAAGCAGCTCCTCAGTCAGCTCATGCAACCTGAATTGGCACGCGAAATTGTGCTAGGGAGTTGACTGTGGAGCAGTATGTTCAGTGCAACACTACTTTGTACAGCCTGCCTTTTACAACCCAAACGGTGAGAACGCAATAAAAAGCAATAGAGAAGGACAGCAGGCCACATCACCCCCCTTCTTCCTTGTACAGGATCCACCTTTTATTCTCTTTCTTGTCACCTCAGCTGCCGTCAGCAGCATGTTCCAAACAGAAAACAACAGGTATACTTCTTTCAGGTGATTTTACTGACAAATATTTCACAATGCTGTTATCGGTCTGAATTCATAATTATCCCTGTGGTCAGATCTCTTTTTGCATATACATAAGAATGGGTATTTTTCTAAAAAGACAGGGCAGACTATCAAGCAGAATGATAGCAAAAGCAAATACATGCTGGGCAAAGTTTTTTGTTCTGTGTTCTCAGACAAGATCATACCAGCCCCTTCTGGCCTGAATACCAATACTGTCAGCAGCCACACAGCACACAACCTTGTGTAAATGAAAAACAAAACAAACAAAAACACAAAACAAAACACAACACACCAACAAAAAGAACAAACCACTTGAACATCACATTTTGAAAGTAAAGTAGAACTTCATGCACATGTGCTTTTTGCACATAGTGCAATCTTTCTAAATTAGAACCAGACCGCTCTATAAATATGGTATCCCACTCATTCAAAAAAAAAAAAAACTCAGAAGTGGAAAGTTTATGTGCTGTTAAAGCTTGGACTGTTGTTGGCTATTCAGCTGGGAAACTGAACAGAAGCTGCTCTGCAAACAACCCATCTATTTTAAAACCCATGTGAGAAAAACACCTGAAAAAAACCATACATAGCTCTCCCCATTTCTTAAGATCTTCCATCTCCTTGTAGCTTGGCAGCCTATCCATAAATAAGCCTCTTGTAGCATGTAGTTAATTCAAATCATGAATTCTTCAGAGCAGGGAACCCTTCTATAGTGACACATGCAGACTTTGAACACCAACAAACATCAGAAATTGAGGCCTGGTTAGTGTTTTCACAATTCAGTTTTGCTTCTTCCAAACAGTAGCCTTTTAATGCAGTGTTTGAGAGGGAGGTGACCTAAATATCTTTTTACTGAAGACTGGAGAGATGCTTGAAATGACCAGCCCACTAGAAATGCACGCCTTTGTTGCACCAGTGAAATTCAAAGAACTAGTCTGCACGAGGGCTACTCCCCAAATGACAGCAAAAGCACAGAAGTTCTCACAGATGCTCTCTGCTCTTTTTATCATCATGGCACATAAACTACCTCAGACTGGATCTACACAAAAGGACATTAAAAATAATCCTGAGGCTGTGAGCGCCTCCTCAGTCTGACAGGTGCCATAGTACTGACACTAAACTGACTGGGAGATTTCTCAATGACCTAACCCCGAGCAGGGTGGGTAACTGTGTGCACAGAAATGTCTACATCTCAGCGCCTTCCACACTGTCACTTCCACTTCTGTTGGAAACGCACAAGATCACTAGCAAACGCACTAGAGTAGAGATTGTTTTCTGTTACCTGACACAGTTATAAAGCACCAAAAGAAGCGTCAGGAGAAATCAGCAGTACAAAAGCAGGCACCCGTTTCTCTTGGAGCTTACACCGTTTCAGAATAGGTGGAGAGCCAAGTCAAAAATTGCTCCCCATCATTTGAAAAATTAGAAACTAATTAGCAAACAGAGGTGTTTATTGTACCAAAGCCTCACACTCAAAAGAGCCTGCATGCCATGCCTGATTTCTGAATGCCATCACTGCTAGCTTGGCATTGCTCTTCAAAAGCTCCTCAGTCAGGAAGAGTAATGGTTTGAGAAGCAGCATTTATGCTCTTACGATTCATTTTTATTCACCAGAATAACCCTTAGCTCATTGGCAATTATATGCCAAAAAATCAGATATTCAAGGATACTAAGAACTGCCTGCAGTTCAATGTGATGTGTTAGTACAGAACACATTTATGGACAATGAGTCTAGCAAACCAGGCTAGCTTCATTTTAAATACACTGTTCTAATTACCAAAACTAATCTAAAATAATCAATCTTTCTCTAATCAAGATATATAACAAGAACCTTCATGCTATTTACTCAGCAATGTATAATTGCTTCTTAAGTCTGCAGTCTGTTCTGTTCACTTTCAAGCCGATTAAACATGAATTACTTCTTTTGATTCATTCTATTTAAATTCCTCTTACCTTTATTATAAGCAGCCAGATTTTGGAAATATCTGTAATAACCGAAAGTTCAATGCATTAATAAGAAGTATTTTTCTGTAAGTAAGTTCATTACTTCCAGGCAATTGGGAGCTTATTTAGACCTGTGGTTTGACTGATTGCTCACAAGTCCCTACTCCAAGCACTGTTACAGGCTCACTCATGCTTAGGGTTAGCATGTCCTGAGTTTTTTTTGTGCACTTGTTTTTACAGCAATTGCCCATCCCAGGTCTGTAAAAACAAGATATATCTTAAGCTAAATTGTATTTTTTAAATTTTTGTTTGGAATGTTGGATTTTTTATTTTTTAAAAAAGAAAATAGATCATTTCAGTAGACTGACGTAGAGAACAGCTAACCTACTAAATCTAAGAAACTGGTAGTGGTAGGCCCAGAGGGATGAGCAGCCTGAACACAGCAGCACGTGCAACTGGGCTGTAAGTTTATGTTACCAAATATCTCAGTGCTACATCGGCCCACAGTCATTAACAGTGAAGATGTTTTCCTTGTGAGGTGCACATCATGACAGTAAGTAGCATTGCTATACCTGCAATAGAAGAAAAAAGAATCACAAGAGAAGATGCTTCTTTTTGTTAGCCCTTTTGCTCCCATCTTGTGATACAGATCCAAGGTATCCAGATGATTCCTTACTGAGTACAGCAGAAGCTCAGCAAGGGGGAAGGAGTATCTTCCTCGACAGCCACCCAGAAAGGACTTGCAAAACCGCTGCCAGACAGGCGCAGCGGTGCAGCTGAGCAGCCTGAGCTGCTGTCCTACCTGCACACCCATTCTCCGCCATGGTGGAGCACAAAGAGTTGCCACAGCGGCTCAGCAACCACGTTATCACCTCACGCTGCACTCAGCTTCCTCCTTTCTGTTGTTAGGCTGTGGCAGTAGCAAAAGATGTTCTCCTTTTTAGAGGGGTATCCTTTATTTGCCAGTCATTTTTCAGCCACAAATGTATATGGTTGTGCAATCTCCAACTCCTCAGTCTCACGCCAAGCCATTCTTGTGCACCAAGTTACTGGTCCAAATAAACTTGAACACCAAAACCAAGGCAGAAGCAGAGACTCTCTTAAGGAGACGACAAAGGCACAGAGCCTTGTGACAAAACTGACCTTGCTTTCATGGCACAATAATAATAACGCCGGTTGCAACACCATTCATATTCCCATCTGTACTCTCTGCTGCTTTGGAAAATACTGCCCAAAGGTCCTGAACGTGTGGCCTTCACAACTTACAAAAATACGTGAAAACAACTGCACCCACTGCAACATTTACATTTTCAGAGCAATTATAAAATGGTAATAGTACATGCCTTTATAGCTTCTTATACAGTGTTTTTAGTTTGGATTATTTTTACCTTTCAAAATAAATATCCCAAACAGGAAATCAGTAGTCAGAGGTTGGCTGAGCAAAGGAAGCTGCCCCTGCATAATCCAGCTCCATGGTGCGTCTATTTCAAATGAAACGGGCTTTAACAGCAAACTTATTTAAAGCTAAGCTTTACGCAAGACAGTCTACAAGCTAAAGAACACATTCACAAAATTTTAAGAACATAAATTAGGACTGTAGTGGCATTTAGGCACCCGCTCCTAAGAGCAGCAGTTACCAAACTCTCTTGCCCAGGGCCTAGAGACCCAACTTAGGGATCCTTGATTTTCACTGAATTCCCCCATGCTCAGACTGATCCTTGACCACCCTGGCAGGACTGAGCAGTGCTGGGTCCTGTTCCCAAGTGCAGCCAGCATCTTCTGACAGTGCTGCTCTTCCCCTAAGCCTCCTAGGAAACAAAATTTGGTGTGGTGTGGTCCTGCTGTTTTCAATGATCAAGAGGACTGAGTGCTTCACAAAACACAGCTGGTACACTTTACTTCTTCCAAATTAAAATCACAAGAAGGAGCACTGACCTTCTGTTGCCCCTCCTATACACAGGCTCTATAGTTAGAGTAGACTTACTGAAGAGAAAGAGATCTAAACAGTATTGTCCCCATCCTGAAAGAGTTCAAAGCTACACTTCCCACCTGGCAGAAGATGCTCCATGCTATAATTCATAAAACAAACGAACAAAACTTCAAGTGCTTCTGGACTACCAAGGAAAACTAGTCCTTTCTCATTTTCAGTGTCCCAGCTCAGTGAGCGATCTATTAAAAACAGATAGGAGAAAACATTACGTTTGTGTGTTGTGCAAAATTGACTCTTGGATTAAAAATCATCCCACACCAGACTAACAGCAGGGAACGTGTCTCTGGTAGCAGCTTTTCAGAGTATCAGTCTGCCAGTGAAGAGGCCTCTGTTTTACAGGCTTCGAAGCTGCCTGTTACGCTGGTAAATTAAATATGAAAACAGAGAATGTAATCAGTTTTCCAATGTACTCTACATTTCTCCTTGCTTGAATTAAAACTCTTGAAATTGTGACTGTCATTACTGCTTTTGTGAGCTTTGCTTCTTGTTTTAGCCTGCTGGATCTTTATGTCCACAGGTGCTTTGCAAAGATTTTTTTTTTTTCTCTGTGACCCCCAACTAAATTTATACTAAAACTGAATCTTCCAATAATTGTTACAAATTGTCACACTGGCAAGCCTGAGAAAGAGAAATTCTCCCAAGAAGACACACAGTAAGGACAAAAACAGCAGGTGGTGCCTATAGGGCCTCTGCTTATGCACAAGCCTCAACAAGAGGGGACAGACATTATGAAAACTGCTATCATAATTCAATCCCCCCTGTAATTCAGTCCCTCACCTCCTTGACTGTGTGGCTGCTGGTACCATTTGTGCTTTGGTTCATGAAATGGAGATTTGTTCTGCATAGGAAGTGTCCACTGGGACACTGAAAAGCTCTCAGTAAAATTTCTCTAATCCATATTAATATCTATCGACCCGCTCAGGATTTATCTAAACAATCAAGAAGGTGAAGGCTGAAGGAATTATTCATGGGATTATTCAACCCATGCAGCTTTCCAGCATGGCCATCCACCTCATTCAGGACATTTCATTTCCAGATGATTCCTCCTTGCAGGCTCTATCGACTGGAGATAAAAGACCCATGCATGCACTACACAAGGGCCACAGGCATCAGGCTTTGCATCCTGCAGGGCTGGGTACAAACCCAAGCTCTCTCTTCTCCAAACACAAGCAGAAACCCATCCGCAATTCATACAATCCTGCCCCCCTGCCCCCAGCATATTTTTGCTTCTCAGTAACACTCACATCAATGGCCTTTTCAGGCCTTACACAAAAAGAAAAAAGGCAAAAATTGGAGCCATATAAACTGAAAAATAAGCTATAAAACAGCAAACCCATAAAAACAGGCTTTCATGCATTTCTGGGGCACTGCTTTTACACTGAAGGCAATGAGCCCAAGCAAAAGCATTCTGCAGAACCAGCTTCGTGTCATCATCACACGGTAACAAGGCTACTTTCATCTGTGTCCCTTCACCTCCCAAAGCTGCAGATGGTCAACATTAACCAGATTCAGATGCAATAACTATGTTTGGTGGAGGGGGGTAAAATTTTGATCCAAGAATATGTGGGGCTTGCAGAAGTGGTTATCTGCCCACCCATTACGGTCTGGGATAAATGCTTTAGCTTTCTTTATATCAGGAAAAAAATACAACTTCAAATGGGGTATACCTTTGCATGGACTCAGAAAACATGCCCTGAACATAGACCGTGGCTGATCCAGTATGTATTGCTTTGTGAATCTCAGCTTTGAAAAAAATCTCACAGAAATGAAAGCTTTGTGGGAGACGACTTGTCCTACAAAAGACCTTGAAAGGTTATAAAATACTAAAGCAACACTGTGTTTGCAAAATTACCAGGATTAAATTACTTTCCTATAAAAAAGCTACTAATAGCCCATGAAGGGGGCAGGGTATCACAGAGATCATCATTAAAATGTCAACACCTGACACTAGCCACTCCGGGGTTTTATAATCTTGTCCTGAAAAAACTCTCTCCTATTGCTGTGTCAGTGGGGTCTCATCAGCTTTCCACTTTCGCTGCCACCTTTTACGGGGGAGAGACTGCAAAAAAGGGAAAAAGTAGGAAGTCTGTTGCTGTAACTTAACATTTTCATATGCGGTTACCAGATAAAATTTAAGGATGTTAAGATTAAAGGCAGCCCAGTCTAAGATGACCCTAGAATCAGCATTCAAGAGATTTCTAAGAACTCTGTAAGAAGCACTTCAAAGCACTGTAAGGCCACAGTTCCCCTTTTACACTTCAGGGGGGAGGAGATAATTTAGCATTTATAGAGTCCTCTAGAGGTTTATCTGTGGTTAAGTCTTTGCTGCAATTATTACCAACAGATACAGCATTCATGAAAGCACACAAGCAAACGCTACAGCAAGCACCAAGCCAAAGCACAGGTTGCATCCCTAAATTAAATACCAAGAGTGGGAGATGTTTGGTGCCTCTCCCAGCAACTCATACAGATCTATTAAAAGAACAGGATTTGCACTCCCATTTTTTTCTAAAAGCATCTTATTGCTACAGACAAAACGCAAATACAGACATGTGGGGGAAGATTTCTTTCTTACCACCACCACTGTGGACCACTTCTGGCACCTGGCAACACTCAGAGTAACAGGAGAATTCCCATCTCCTCCCTCCAGGAAAGTACCATTGCTTATGTTTCAAGAGATTTGCTTTCTCATTTGCCTATAAGCCAAAAAAAAAAAACAAACCACACAAACCACTATTCTTCAATAATTATTTTGTTTAAAAATATTTTGTTTAAAAGCAAAATACAATGCAAACAACACAGAGCTGCTAATCCCAGTCACAAATTCTTTAACTCAGCCTCTCCTATCATGATTATCCATCTTTCTCTTTTCTTTGGGGAAAACAAAGCAAAACACTACTTTATCCCTCTTCCCATGTACTAATATTACACTCTGCTCCACAGGTACAACTACTATTGCTTTCAGAACGTGACCGGCACATATCTATGAAATTAAAAGCAAACGTTCTCAATTTATATTTAGTAGTGAAATTGCAGCTTTTATTTAGAACTGAGAAGGGGCTTGCATACTTAAGAACTAGCCTACTTTTCCTAGCTTTACTAATAAGCATAACAAAAGGTATTTCTTTTACCTACAAAACCCTGTCTTGATAGAAGTTATTTGAAAATGAAGCAGAAGCAATTATCCACTCTCAAAACACACACTTAATCTCTACTTTTTATTAAGAGCAGATTTTTTATGATCCTAAAGCAATTAAGTTAATCATTATTTAATTTTAGATTTACTGAACTGAAGATTTACTTCAGACACAAGCTCACTTTCCACATAATTTAGTCTCAGTAATTAGAAATGTACTTTACCCAGAGGTGGCTTGTTTAAAGCATGTTATCTAATTTCACAAGCCTTACAGGCTATGCAGGGTTTGTGCAGAAATCTACAAATCAAACTTCAAAAAAAGAACCTCCCCAAAGAAACTCAGGTTTGACAAACTGTAAACCTGTTTTTCCTCAATAATAATAATTAAAAAAAAAGGAACGGAAAAAAAGTTCTTCAAACACCTGCCCTGCAAGTCTGATGCATCACAAAAGCGAATACAAAGCATTTCTCAACCCCCCCCGCTAACTTTACCAAAGTTTAAAGCCATAGGAGGAGAAACGCTCTTCCCACACCAGTCACTTCATTTACTACTGACTTTAACCAGGGTGTAGGGTCTACAGGAAAAGGTGGGTCTCTAACAGAATGCCCAGCAGATACCTGGCACTGGAAGTAACCAGCACTCAATCGTTTGGACACTAGCAGAGCTCTGTGACAGCTGGATGAGAAGAGCAGACAAAGACCAAGCGTGTAGGTTCATACTGTATATATTTACCCTGGATACCATGCCATTCAAAAACCGCTTAATTCTGACCTACTTCAGACAAATTTGTGCAGCCGTGCTGTTCACACCAAACCACCCTAGCAAACGCTAGTTAGCCATTCAGCAAGCTAGTAACGGCATGCCTCGGATTTAGGTCTGCGTACACTTCATGACTTCACTGTCTGCCAGTCCATCTGTGCTGGCACCTTTCCGAAGGACAGTTTTATGTCAAAATGCATTTGCTGGTTTTTGGAGCAAGGGGTACTATCTTCCACCACTGCCATTAGAGACGAGGAAAACAGACGACCAGGAAGGCATTTTAAAGAGAGACACCACTTTTTGCAACTCTCCCTCTTGCAAGTTGTCCACCACAAACGAAACAACTGCTCAACACTCAATTAAATTCAACTATTTTCAAACCAAGAGAGATCTCATTCTCTCCAAATGTGGAAACTGTAGATTCATTTCAAGACTTGAAGATTAGTACGTTTATGATGCAGTTTGACCTTCTGCATAGAAATGGCTACAGAACTCATGAGCACGGCAACAACAGCAAACAAGACTTCAGCAAAGACTGACAGAGAAGAATACAGACATGAAGCTACAAAGAGACCAGGACATAACAGGTCTGCTGAAGGGAAATTACTAAAAATAAGTGCAAGTAATTCTCAGCTATCTGGATTTCCAGCAAACATTAAATCCTACTTTTTCATGTAGTGTTGCATTAAGTAAGCAAAGTCGGAGACCAGTAGAGGAACTGTGACACTAGGCCCAAGAGAGATGGTGACAGACAGCATGGAAAGAAAAAGCTGCAGACATTCTGGAAGTTGCTAATGAACACATTAAACAAAAACTAGAGTCAGTATTCTGGTTCATTTTAACCAAATGATGGCTCACGTACAAAAATACAAATAAAAACTGACTGCAACTGATGACAAAGTTGGGAAGCAATTTCAACACAAATGTGAATTGAGTTGTCATACAGCAGGCACCACAATCTTAAAGGCTGGACCCGTACAAGTGGGATGAAGTCGCATAAATATACAGTGCACAATCTCATATGTAAAACAAGCAAGACCCAGCCAGACACTGGAAGATGACCAGTGCCTGGAGCAGAAGGGCCTGGATGTGCTAGCTGATCCTAGCACAAAATGGCTGGGAGTCACCACCAATGCAGCTCTGAAAAACATGATTGCACATGCAATCCTGGGATGTACCCAGAGAAACAATTCCAACAGAGACAGGAAGTTCAAAGAAGTACACAGGAGGCCCTGCTGAAATCCCATCTGGAATATTGCACAAGAGATGCTGTCCGTGTACAAAAAGGAGGATCTAGAAACAAGCGAGTCTGAAGGAGGGCTTCCACAGAGAGCATGCATGGAGACCTGCATGCACAGCTGAGCAAAACGATTTACAGCAGATGCACTTGCCCCCTGTAAGACAATAATGATAAACATCAGGAAGGGGAACAAGCTATCTGAGCCAGAAAGGCTGCTGATACCAGAACAGACAGGCATCAACTGGCCAGGAGTAAGTTTAGGCTGCAACGTAACCAGAACAGCAAAGCTCTGGGAGAAGCTTTCGTGACAATAAACCTACATGCTTAAGGAGGCCCTTGTTATATTTATGAGTACGGCACTACTATTTTTGTGGCTCTCCTATCTAAACACTCATTGAAGGGTCTATAAAACAATCGCCAAAAGCAACTGGTTCTCAGTGCTGGTGGGGGAAGGTGGCATAGAGTGTGGGTTACAGAAAAAAAAAAAAAAGCTGATTTATAGGGGACTAGAAAATAGTTCAAGTAATGTTCCCTGCACATGAAAAAGGCAAAAAACAAACAACAACAACAAAAACCCACTAATTTAAAATAATAGTTTTAGCAATTTTATTTACATTAAAACCCTCACATGCAAGTACGGTAATATAAAATGTGCATTATAAAAGCTCAGCATAAAAACATTTGAGTCCTACTTCCCAATATCCCACAATACAGCAATCTGCAGAACTGATGCAACAAAGCATGCTACAGTTCAACAAATTGCATTGCTCGAGCCAAGCTGCTCCTTGGAACAAATACATTTCCCTTCTTTTGAAGTGATTCTTGAACACTGCCTTCATGGCATTTCAAAGGGATCTTTGCCTTTTCACTGTGTATGCATAGCTTCTCTCATGCAGATATTTTACTAAAACTGATAATAATGAGGTCAGATTTCCCATAATGAAACTCTGCAACTGATAGGAGAATAATTTCTGGTTCAATATTGAAGCAAGGCAGTGTTATGCAAGAGAACAGGAACTGAAAGCAAGTTGGGTCTTAGACTTTCTACTGTATTGGTGCCTGCACAAGTACTTGAGCCCTAAAGTAAGAGTTTCAATTCAGTATCCTTATCTTCTCCGGCTTTTTTTTTTTTTTTCTTTTTTTGTATAGCCATGAACTGGAAGCTCCAAATATATCAAATCGCTGTTCTGATGTTTGCCAAGATTGAACAAACACATTTAGGCAGTACGTTGAGCAAAACAAAGTCACATTCAAGTACACACATTTTTCCATTTCAAATAAAACCTTTCAATTAAATATACATGTGTGCACTTAAATGCTTATGCAGTTTCTCTTGCATAGTGCCTTGCATTGAATTCAATGTAACAACCTCCAAAACCATGTCTCCATTAGCTACTTTGATACCTCAGCTTTGAAAATATTCTCAGCACTCCAACATTCAGGACGCACAGGACTCAGAGCTGTATGCATCCAGTTTTGTCTTCAGCATCATCTCACAAGGGCAGCACTTCATAACCATACAGGAATCAACTGAAGGGCTTCAGCAAACGACTTCCTGCCACCATCCTACTACTGTGACCATCATCTCTTAGAAAGCCCCTAATAACTAAATGCTTCCCTAATAATTGGAAATGATAGACTCTGAAAGTGCTTTCAGAAAGAGGTCTTCAGTCACAGTAGAAAAACTAGGGCAATATCAATAAAGGTAGGAGGGGTTTAAAACATGCCATTGGAAGTATTGTCAGTTCCCCTGCCCAATGTGTAACTGAACTGTAAATCTTCTTGCCATGGCTGTTACATGTGGCTTAAGTAGACTGAGAAGAGAGGAGTTAGACTCATTAAAGAAATGGAAATTAGGAAGACGTGACAAGAGAAAATACCAATCATTGTGTTGACTGTAAATCCTTCTACAGGGTATCCATTATAAGCCAGACAGACTACTGACCTAGGTGGACCAGCAACGGATGCTCTCCCTTTTCAAGACAGAAATTAAGACTTCTGCAGCAAACAAAGTATTTAATTTTCCAGTGCAACTTGCAAGCAAACCCTTCAGTTTTGAGCTTCTCTCTGAGATGGGGAACAGACAAGCAAGAATGAAGCAGATGAATGTATCCATGGCCTCTTAACTCTGCAGACTTCTCTGTTCACCCCTTGTGAGCGAGCTTGGGTACCAGCAGACCACCAGTTATGTCTAATCCTGCCTGTAGCTTTCTGTGGATCCAGGGCTCTGATAGATAAACATCCTCCAGCAGATTCAGCTGTGGCAGCTAAAACATTACTGCCCTCTCTTATATGTCCCAGCCTTCTCCTAGGGATTACTGCTTCATAACTGGAACATGCACCTGAACCTTAGCAGCCTCAGTTCACAACTCTATGAGTTAGTTTAAACTGATGAATGTGCATTCTTGTCATGACTCTTTTATTAATTTTTCCTTTTTTAAAGGCAGCTTGGAAATTCTATTGGAGTTTACTGTGAACTACTGGGATTGAAGCACACACACACGGCCCTTCTGCAGTGCCAATGGCTAGTAACATTTGGAGGAGCAAGCGATGGCTGAGATCACTGCAGAAAGATCTGCCAGACATTCCTGGTCTAAGCTGAAGAGGTTAAATTATTCTTGATTAAAGAGGCTATAAGACTTCTGATACCTGAGACATCCTAGCATCAGAAACATGGTAAGTCCTCAGCAAGTTAATTCAGATGTCCATGTAATACTGCAGTGCTTAGTTGGAAAACTTTTATCTCACTCCTACATTCAAATATATTTATATATATATAT
>VXAL01000992.1:151972-163560 GCA_013399475.1 Chauna torquata | reverse complement strand
TTTTTTTTTTTTGCCTCTGGCAGTCTTCCCATCTGCTATACTATTTAATGTCCAAATTAAGCTGCTTTGTGGCTTTTGTTAGTACTCTAGTGTCAAACTGACCCCATAAAGCCTGTGCACTGAAAGGCCCAATATGCAGCTAGTAATGCAGCTGTAATTCGTAATTACAAAAACAGAGTCACCCACATACCCACATACCCTTCTCAGTGCTAGAGCCCTCCGACGTTCTCCTTTGAGCACAGCCCGGCAGACATCCTAAAGATATGAGCTGATGCCGTAACAACAGCCACGAACGCAGACTCACAGGGACACTTCCCAACAAACAACTTAGGGGGTCACTCCCAGGACAGCAGTGCTGCAATCCAGAGAATCATCTCCAACACATGAGCTACGAAAACAGCTTCTTTGGGAGGAATTAGGACTGCAATAAGACCTCCAGCACCTACCCCTACGATGACAAGCTGGAAAAAGCAACAAGGAAAGTCCAGCAAGAACATCGTGGAGACCTAGCCATAGCCAGCAAAGGCACTGGGGAAGCTCCAGACTCGACAGACCTAAAACAGTGCATTAACCCACAGCACTGTCTGCTTTTGAAGGGAATGCCTTATAACTTCCACTTACAGCACATTGACTTCAGTCACAGAATGACTTCGGTGTGCACATACCAGACTCCTTTGGATGTAACCAGAGCAGAAGATCCACTCTCAGCGTCACCCCAAACCCCACTGGTGACACAAACATCCAATGCAATGGGCAGGCTGCACCTCCGCAAAGTCCTCCGGTGTATCCCAAGCAGTCACAGGAGATTCTTTAACTGTCACAGCCGTATGCAATACCTGCAATACCTTCTGCTAAACAAAAGGCTAAGGTGCGCCCTTTGCACTTTTGTAAGTAGTGTACTTTTGTGTTTCACTTTAACCACCAGCTCTCAATTCTCTGTGATCCACTTTGTCTTCCACTGCAGCCCCTCTTGCCTCAATACCATTTCTCTTTCCTCAATACCTGCCCTCCCCTCCACAGCCTTATTTACCACTGCTGAATGCTACCATTTCTTGCAGCTTTGTTTTGAATTGTGCTCCTTCCAAATGTCCGTTCCTATGGCAAAATCAACCCCTCCAGCCTCACAGAAGACCCAGCATGGTGGCACGTGGAGTCATGTGGAAACACCGCTGCTCATCACACCGACGAAAGGGGGCCAAGGCATCTCCAGCGGCAAGAGGAAGCTAACTAACCAAGGAGCAAGACTGCTGACTTGTGAGCGCAAGAGGACTGGCAATCAGTGTCACAGAGACCAAGGGGATGAAGGTTGCCTTCTTAAAGGGCTGGTAACATGGCAGGCATACCCTTGCTATAGACATCTTCAAACAGATCTTTGGGCACATCATCAGCCCTACAACCCAGCAATGGGATGTGCACGCAGTGGGACCAAGGTCATCACACGGGAGATTCTGTAGAACAGCACAGTCTCTGGCATCACTCTGCTTCCCGTTCCCAGACCCTGCAGGTAACTTCTATGGGGGAACATCAACATGCTGGGAATGGATACTTCCTTTTGTCCTTTTTCCCCCATGGCCAGCACCACCAACCTCCTGCGTTAACACTTCTGATTCCAACCCAGGTTAAGTGCATTGCTTTTCTGTACCCATTGCTAGGGAAGAAGGATGTGCACACGAGTTCATGCAGAATTACAGTGCATTATTCTTGCATCTGCTAACAGTCAAACAAACATTAGCAGTCTGACTGGAAAGGCTGTCACGCATTTAAAAGCGATTGCACAAGGGCAAAAGATTGCTGTTGCTCATAGCATAGCAAGCAGCTAAACCAGAAAGCATCCATCCACTCCTTGCCCTGTACTAAAGCCCTGCTCAGTCCTGGTGACCAAGTACACCCGCACACAGCATGTTCTGCTAACACAGCTCTGCCAGGGCTTCCCCACAAAGACCATGACATGCAGCTGCCTACTTCCCCAGCAGAGCTGGGTACGTGCTGACAATATGGTAAAGGCACTACACACAGCAATACTTTCAATCCCATCTATAGCTGACAGTGATCATAATTTGGGCTGTTTCCATTTCTTTAGAACGCAAGGCAGGGAGTAGCTCTTGTAGTGGTCAAGCACAGTAACACCCTTCCCCTCATTCTGCTCCTCCTTTCGTATTTCAACGAGTGTGAAAACTTGAAGACCATCCACTACATTTGGTCATAAAGAGTGAGCAGCAGTGCTGCAGTCTGACTCGTGATAGTTCCCCAGTGACGACCATCCTCCTGAAGATGTCTTTGCACGGTCACTGGGGACTCAGCAGGGAAGGAGTTGCAGGAATAGGACCAAAGGGCCTCAGAAAAGACTCATCCAATTCCTCAGCGTCGCGAGGGTACAGAAGCCACCTGTGATTCAGAGGAAATGGGAAATATTCACCTTTTGTGCAGGCAGAACCAGGAAACACGTTCCACCTCAACAACGCAAGATATGAGGCCACGGCCCAGAAATACCATTCCATGGTCTGAAGCCTGCAGGACTGCCAAATGGCTGCCCCCCGCTGTTTACCTAATGCTGGCCCTGAGCCAGGCAGTGGGTTGGAATCAATACACACGCTGCCTGGGGATCCACAGAGAGCAAAAGCACAGATTAGCTTATTGATACCATCCACATGCACTATGATAAGGTAAACAGTTTGGAAGACAGCCTTGGAAACTTCGATCGTAGCTACCTAAACCCAGACTGGACTCACTCACCCCACATCAGCTCACCACTGGTAGTAGGAACATGCAAAGGTCATGCGATTTTACAGATGGCAGTCATTCTTTTGCACCAGGTCTGGGCTGCTAAAATTGCATTCGGTAACATCAGAGGTGTGGTACCATCAGACAGCAGAAGGCCTCGACTCTTCATACCCAAAAGCTCCTTGCCCACTGCTGGTCATTCCATGTCTTGAGAGCAATAGCATCCTGCTAGACTAAGCTTGTCCACCGGGGCCAGACACAAAGCAGCTACAAAACTTTCAAGAAAGCTGCTACTTCTGCCTCATTCCTCAAACGAGATGTCCAGGAGGATGATAGTTTGGTCATTTGGGTGTGCTTCTGGAGCAACTGATGGTAAAAAAACCACCAACCTCAAGAGTAAGGAGGGGATTCAGGCAGCAGGTTGAATGTGTCACTCAAGTGAGCAGGAATGGAAATTAACTTTGTTCCCACAAGGGGCTTTCACAGGCTCTAGTGACAGAGCCATGATGTGCTAGCACCTTTCCTGTGAAAGAAATACGACACTTCCTGGAGGAACAGTCCAAAGAGCAGAGGTTAGTGGGACAGTTTTTCTTCAGAGACCTCTGCAGCACACGCACAGGGAGGTCAGTCGGTCTGGGGAGCAGGCTAACCTGAATGCAAAGAACACTTAAGTAGCCAAACCACGTAAAATTGAACTCTGATCTACCGGCCTGCTCCTGCTGCACTGCACATTTGGCCAATGAAAGCACAGCCAGCCACAACTCCTCTGGCAAAGATTTTCTCCCCATGCAGAAGAATCCACAGAGAGCAGTGCCAAAACCCAGGCCAAAGCCCAGCACTGCACTGCACTGCTGGGAAGAGACTTCTTTTCTGCTACAAAGGCATTATGAGTACTATAGTGCAGTACAGTTCTGTTCTTTTGGGCTTGCTTGTCTTAAACTTTTGTTTCAGGTGTCTGATGGGAAGGTCCCTTTTCAATCCTCCTTTCCCTACAACATGTACCTTTGTTTTTATACTTACAATTGCTACAACTACTCGAAAAATCAGAGACTAGCATGTATATTTGAACAACTGATAAGGGCACAAAAGCAAACTACATAGTCCTTTTGACTTCCAGATTGAGCAATATTCCGAGTCTGAACATTTCACATGGGTATATTTTCCCCTTCTTCCTCTAAACATAACATTCAAAAAGCCAGAGGTTATCAAACACTGAGCTAGTATTAGCCTCTCGGGATCTGAAACCATGGGCTCAGGGCAAACTGCTGTAACAGCCTAATTCCCCATTTTCCCCCCTTTTTTTTTTTAGCCTATTCATTTGTTCTTTGGTGGACTTTGTGCTGATTCGCGAGTTATACAGAGAGCTTAATGCAAGGGTACGACTCTATTTTGACATACGCCCTGTCAGGCAATGCAGCCACTTGAGGCAGCACCCGACTGCCAGACCCATGCTGCTAAAAGACAGGCCAGAAGGCCAAGCCAAACTGACTGCTCCATGTTCACACGCTGCTCACAGCCTACTCTAACGCAGGTGTATTCAAAAAAGTGCCAGCCAGCTTGGTTCAAAACAAGTCAGGGAGCAAGCCAAGAGATAAGCAGTGTGGATGACAAGGGTTCCCAGTCCTTATGATCACCTTTTGGACCCCACCTACAGAAGCATCCTCATGGGTCCTGCAGCAGCCAGAGCACTCCAGCAAGTAACAGCACCAAGCACTTGGCTGATCGAGCCACTGCTTCCCGAACCTGGACCCCTTCTGCTTCACGGTGAGCCATCATACCCTCTCCCACACAAGGACTCCTCTACAGACATGCACGTAAGGTGTCTGCTACCCTAGCCCTTCCTGTCCTCCGCAATTCTGGACTAGTACCTAGATCCTGCATGAAGGAGAAATAAAGGGATGGAGGGAATGTTTCATCACATTCAGGCCCTGACATGAGAAGATTAAAAGGGCCCTCCAAAACTGAGGGAGGTGAGGAGCAATATTTTAACAGAGGGGAAGAAAACAAAACAAACCAAACAACCACACTGATCTTTATCATTATTTCTAGACTGATTGAATTTTTCAGTAATTACTTGTTCTATTTCTGTGCTTTCCCAGCTTCTGCACTAGATTCTTATCCTGACAATCCCAACCAAAAGCATTTATCAGCCACTGACATCTGAGATACCAGATCTCTCTCTCTCACACACACAAATTATCCCCAACTAGAGGTAAATCCTCTGGTGGACCTTGGTGTTGGCTCCCCAAAGAGGGAAGAAACAGCTGCAGAACAAAAGTAAAAAGAAATCAGGCAGTTCACTCCAGCCAACAGGGAATAGCCAAACTGGGTGTCAGGGAGAGAAGGGAACCAAAATGTAAATTCAGGAAATGTACCAAGCAGATCTGGCAAGTTGCCTGCAAGAGGGGACGGAAACAGCTCCTTCTCCAAAGAGGATAACAGGACCTTCAGAAATGCTGAGGGAAAATCCTGACCAGAGCTGTAGACTAAAACCTTTGTACCATGCAATCTTGTTTATGTTTGGACAACACTCTGAGGCCTGGGGAAAGAACTGATTTGAGCACAGCTAATCACTGGGCTGATGAATCAGCTCACCAGTGTACACTCTCCTCAGGGAGAGAAGAGAGAATTGGCAGAGGACAGCGCTGCAGAAGATACCAATATTAGGAAACTGCTGCTGAATTTGATGCAGGAGCAGACCATTGAATGGAAAACATTTTGGTGCAGTGTTCTTGGCCATAATCATCATCCCCAACCACGCACATCCTACAGCCCATAAGGAACAAACACATTCCCTTACGAAATCCAGCCATGGGCACTTCCCTTCCAACTCCAAAATGCTGGAACAGCAAAACCCAAGGCTTTTGACACTGTACATGCAAGTAGCAGTGTGATAGAAAACATGGTAAAGATCAAGGAAAATCCATATTGACGAAATTCTCTCAAGGATAGTACCAGTTGTGCATTCAAAAGCAATGAACTTGTGATATGTCTACAGCTATATTTCATGAAACCTAGCTTGCAGATATTTTTTGCAGCAACTTATGGTCCACTGGCCTAAAGTCTGCACTTTTAGCTTCACCCTGTAACCTTTCATAAGATTATAGGCAAAAATAACTTCAAGCATTTTCTATCAAATTATTTTATAAAAACCTTAAAAAGCCCTTGGACCAAAACAGGAGAGCAAAAATCCAGGTAGGACCCCTACACAGTCCAACAGACTTGCTGCAACTTGCAGAATCAGTCTTCCTGCCTCTTCAGTTGTTGCAGAGGTTATTGCATGTCTTCTGCTACACAAGGCTTTCACTTCCACCTTTCCTACCCTTCTCAAAGACAAGCTCAAGCACCTGAAAAGCAGCACTCAAGACTGCAGCATTAAGCCCTGCCATGAGGAACTCTCCCTACAGTCCTCCAGGCTACCATTCACCTTAAAAAAAAAAAAACAAAAACAAAAAACAAGCCATGCTGCTTGTGAATCACTGAAGTCAAAGGGAATGGCAAGCAAGCCACCACCCTGAGCAGCTATAGGAAAAACATCCTTCTACAAAACAAGCTCTTTTCTTGCTGACAAAGATGCCGGAACAAGTTTAAGGATCCTGACATCACCAGCCTCTGCTAGTTAGCAGACTTCCAAGAAGTTTAAGGTGCCAATTCTCTGTTGACACATAAAGAGGCCTGGCTGGGAGAGGGATGGCTCAAAACTGATGGCTTCATCAGTGACCCCCAGACACTCTGGGAGCCACTGCTGCCCTTCATCATGCTGCCATGCGGCTCTTCGCGCCAAGAGTAGGCACAGTAGTAGGAAGATGCGGATCAGGAGCAACGAGACACAACGATTTCCCAGGCAGTGAGGGCTGCAGAGACAGCCAGGCAGAGGGGAACTATCGCATCCACGTGCTCCCATGCAGAGCTGCCCTGGACCAGCACCAGTGCTGCCAAGATGACCTTCAGCACAGAGAGGCTGTTCTCCCACCAGCAGCCACCCTTGCACTGCGTGGCTATCTATTCCTGTCAGGCCACACTCATTTCCATATCCAAATACATCTCCAGGAGAGGCTGCTGCAAATAAAGGTATCCAAAAGCAGCCGTTACATTTCTTCTTCCACCCAGATCAGCTGAGAAGCCACAGCAGCTGAACAGTCAGAGCAACCAGGCTGCATGATCACGCATACGTGTGCTGCAGCTTAAATATTTTTGTGACTCTCTGGATTGTGCCACCAAGCAATGGCTCCACTTTGCTGCCTTACAGCAACTCAAAAATGGAAAATGTGAAGGACAGAAGAACTGCAGGAACCAGTATTTGGGCTCACACTTGCAATAATCTGCTGTCCTTGGAAAAGCTTCCTGGAAAGTGAATCCCAGAGCACTGACAGACCGAACAGCAGGTAAGCGAAGAGCCTACACCTTGCTAATCTTGCAAAACCAAGCTGCCATGCAAGTGTGTTGATTCAAATAGAGGTAGGTTGAAGCCATCAGGTAGATGTGTTCTCGATTATTTCACTGTAACGAAAAATGTTATGCAAATACATACCTGCACAGAAGTATTTATGCAAAACAAGCCCTGATGTAAAATACATTATCAGTACTTCACATGAAAATCTACCACCACCGCTCAAAAAAAAAAAAAAAAACCACCTGCACAAGCTGAATTCTTTATTTATCACACAAGATAAAGCTCCCAGGTATTCTTGCCTGTAAGAGGATGTCTGATAAATAAGCACTGTTCTCTAATTGGCTTTTATCGGTTACAAAGATTTGATCAGCACCCTCCTGCCCCTCGAGCTAAGTCACAGATCAGTTAAATTAGACTCACAACAAAAGGTACAAGCCAGCTCCAGCTTTGATGAAATGTATTTCCAAGCCATTTTAATGGGACGGAGAAGTACTACAGAGCAAAAACACATTTCACACTTTTGTTCAATGAAACACCAGTTTACCACTTACCTCCTCACCTGCAATGTTTTCAATGGCCATATCATCCCACCTCCAGGATGGATGTACTCTTCATGCATCAAAGGCAAAGAACTACATAAAGAAAAACTACAACCATGAATGTACGTATGCTCCAGGAGCTTTTCACACAACGCAGTCTATTCCAAACAACTGGAGACTTTAAGGAATGAATGTGGGTTTTTATTCCTATGCCAGACTGACAGATCTTCTCCTTTCTTTGGAAAAGAAAAGAAAAAGAAAGCAAAACAAACTGATATCAATTCTGTCAGCTGAGAGATGAAGATCTAACCTCAGTGAGAACTCATGTAACCTGACCTTTTAATTTTTCCTAACTTTTCGCATGTGTCCCATCAGTGGCATATTAAAGTTTTAGTTACTTGTTCTTTCTTCACATGGCAGAATAGGGCTTTCAGCTTGTGTGAAAGATGATGCCTCAGCCACTCCCAGTGGGCCTCTTATTTATTGTTCATTGTAACCTCTTTCTCCTGCTGGCAACCAGAGACTCATTCACGAGATTTCTGTGATGACAGGTATAATAAGATACAAGCAGATATCTTTTATTGCATCTCTGAACACCTGTTCTGAAAGAGTTTTCTGTTTCTGCATACTGTTATTTGCATACGTCAATGACCTCTCAAAGACAAGCGGCAGTTTTCCCCAGAACAGGCTAAGGCAGACTGTCAAATCGAAGGGCAGAAAAAAGTACTCGCTCTCCTCAAGTATCTTTCAGCACTGCCTTTGCGAATTGAAAAATCAATGGCTTCCAAGACTTATTTCAAGCCCTGCAAATTATAAGACTTCAAGCAAGTGGGGTCTTACTGTTGTAGTCTGAATAAACTATTGCACTCTGCCTGTCCATCAAGATTTTTAATAATACCAAGTTCTGTGAATCAACCTTGCTGATTTTTTCCACTGTTTTTCTTCCAGGTGACTGAAAGGATTACTTTCCCCACAAATGCCTTGTTTCGACAGGCACCTGGAAGAGAAAAAAGGCAGGTTTTTTTTATTTCTAAATATCAAGGCACTGAAAACAAAGGGAGGGCACTATGTATGTATTAAATTACCTAGGCTGGTGAGCCCTGTGACTTGGGATCATTACTTCCTCCAAAGCTACCCTTAAGAGCAGAACCATATTAATAGCCTCTCAGTACTTGCTCAATGGCTTTCAAACTGGTCAGTCCCTCCACCTAAAAGGTATAAAAATTAGGCTCTGGGGAAACAGTGAAGAGGAGAATACCCACATCACCAGAAGCTGGGACAGTCCTTGAGCAAAGGGAAGCAGAGCAGTTAAAGGAAATTCCATGTAAGAGGCAGGAGAAGAAACGAGAGCAAACAAAAGATATAGAAGATGCAGGACGATGTTCAGGAAGCATAGGGAGAAATGGGAAAAAGAAACAGGGCCTGGCTGTAAAGAGGAGCTGATATAAACAGCAGAGAGGACCATCATATATCTATCTGCATTGCTATGCCCCATTCTGCCTTCAGGAGTTCAAGGATAATGTTCATAGGCTGAAAACTGAATGGAAGAGCTTGACAAACAACATCAGCCATCAGAAAACAAGCCTTCAGCAGAAGACTCAACAAGAACAGCTGTTTCAAGGAGGGGGAAAAAAAACAACAAAGGAAAAACAAAACAAAAACTTTATCACAGTTTGAGTCCCCACACAGAAACAAGTTTTATGGCAGATTGTACCTCAGCTGCTGGGCCTAAAGCTTGGCAAATGAGAGCCATCAGGTTGTGGGTGAAACTAAAAAATTCAAGTTACACGCTATGTACGTCAAAGATCGCCAGCTGCTCGAACAACCCATCAAGGGCCAGGATAGTCTTCATGACTAACCATTTTTAAATCGAGTCCGGATGCTTCTTTTGGAGGTGCGTTGTAGTTCAAATACATATTTATGAAACACAGGGTTAACCTCAGGACAGTTCTTACAGCCTCTACCTTTGGCTTGTGACCCAAGACGCGAAGAGGTGGATGGGTGAAGGAGGTGGGGCAGGAAAAGAAAAAGTACAGAAAAAGATGTAAAGGGAAACGAAGAAAGCATGTTGATAATGAACTAGAATGAGGAAGAGCAGCCTAAAAAGAGAAAGCAAGAGGATGTACACAATCATTTTATTTCTTTTAGTTGAACATGCATGGGAGGCAGGAAATGAACTGGAGAAGAGAAACCAACTCTGTACAGGAGACTGGGGCTGCAGATGGAGCAAGGAGGGGCTGAGATGGAAAATAAGAAAANTACAGAAAAAGATGTAAAGGGAAACGAAGAAAGCATGTTGATAATGAACTAGAATGAGGAAGAGCAGCCTAAAAAGAGAAAGCAAGAGGATGTACACAATCATTTTATTTCTTTTAGTTGAACATGCATGGGAGGCAGGAAATAAACTGGAGAAGAGAAACCAACTGTACAGGAGACTGGGGCTGCAGATGGAGCAAGGAGGGGCTGAGGTGGAAAATAAGAAAACTTCGTGGGTTTTTTGTTCTTGTTTTTTTTTTCTTTGTTTGTTTCAGATCACTCTTTCAAGGGTGAATTTTTTCAAGTGTGCAGTTCCCAGTGCCAGAGAACCCAGGTCCAGCTCACCATGTGGCACAGTGACTGCTCTTATATTATCCAGGTGGTGCACGATGCCGCATGACAGTAAGCCAGAAAAATGCCCAACCTGAAACATGCCCCCCAGTCACACTTACACACAGCCTAATTCCTGCAGAGGACAAATCCTTATAACCAGTGATCCCCCGTCCAAATGAAATGTGTAAGCAGATGCTCTTTTAAAGCCACTTCCACATTCTTCCACATGCTGCCTTGATCAATACAGCCACTGTTTATTTATTCTGCTGTTCCGAGCTATGGGACAAGGTACAGCAGCGAAATTCTACCTGGACATCAGCTCTGTGGGGGATCGGATGCGTGCAGGTGGTGTGATCTATGCAGAAAGAAAGGAGACACCAGGACATGAGGTATCAATGTACGAAGGCACAGGAAGCACGGGACTACCCACCTGAAGTCCCTCTCTTGGCTTCCTCCAGCAACAGCTATGGGGTCAAGTGACAATAACCACATCATACGGGCTTGCCGCATAATGGCGAAAAGACCCAAACTGCATAGTCGGGGTAGCTAAGCAGGCAAACCATATAAAGCAAATCAAAATGTACTGACCGATTCATTAGCCACAGAAGCTTTAAAGAAAGCTGTTTTGTCTTGCTTACTGCTCTATCAGCGAAAGCAATCAGCCCCTCTGAACATGGCAAAAAAGCTGATTTACTGCAGCAGAGCATGCGTCTCTCACATTTGCTAGGCACTGTATGGTAGGTAACGTGCTGGGGGAGGCAGTAAGAGATCAGTTCTCTCATCAGATCTTGGTTTACTCCTATTTTTGCTCTAAAAATCACATCCAGAAAAACACACAAACAAATTTCCAAGTGGGTAAACGCTACATAAAAGCTTACACTTTCTGCAACTGAGTACTATCATTAGGAAAAAAAACAAGGCAGAATATATACATAGCACCAGGCAAGTATATAAAAAGTCATGCGCAAAAGCTCAAAGTCTGAGGGAAAACAAGACTCGTAAAAGTCTTAGGAAAGTAAAAACAGGATTTTTTTTGTAAACCTCCTTTTGCTTTTCACCTACTACATTTGTGTTTCATCCACACAGCTTCTTCCACTGAGAAAAAAAACCAACAACAACAAAAAAAAACACACGTTTGAAGGCATGTTTTCCACCCCCTCCACCTTTTCCTCCTTCAGTCCCAAATAGTCTCTCTACATCTGGTACAATACTACCCCGGATCAGCTCAGTGACCCACACTGCACCAAGTTGCCCCAAGCAGTATTCGCTTTAGAGATACTGGGAGGAGAGACAAAAATGATCTTAATGGACAGATATACTCAAATGACTCCAGAATGGCTCAGTGA
>VXAL01000992.1:132682-151933 GCA_013399475.1 Chauna torquata | reverse complement strand
TGAACACTGAGGTAGTCTACACCTGCCCCATGCAGAAAGGCTTTTAAGTGTTAAAGAGCATATTCATAAACAATAAAATTTATTCCTTCTTGTGTGTGTGCTTTCCTCTGCTTTCAGTCACTCTGTTCCTTGGAGCTCCATTATTCTTGTTAAAAACAGTAGTCTTTTTTTTTTTCCCCCCAACCTACGTACTGCTTTTCAGATTTCACGGNAACTAACATTGTCCAAATAAGTCATTAAAAAAAAAAAAATCCTCTCTATATAAACTGTATAAACACAAAGGGTAAAGGAAAATGAGAAAAAATGAACAGTGTAATCTTGAGGAACCGGACTTTTTTTTTTTTTTTTTTTTTTNTAACCTTGAGAGATGTGGGGGCTGCAGTAAGATGGCCTGCCTTCATGCTCAGTGAAAAAGTCATGGCATGTACATGTCAGAAGACTGTTATCACACCTCATTGTCACCGTAAGCACATGGTTAGGTTTCCTTTCATCCTCATTTCCCAGATGCCACAAGTGGCTAAAATGAAACGATAGAGTCACTTCTTATCCTACTAAGAAGCTAAAAAAAAAGAAAAAAAAAAAAAGGAACTGAGATGCCTCTCTACATCTATAGCAGTCATTTGTTTTGTTTCTACATATCATGGAAGGTGAAAACTGTCTCCTTATTATCCCCACAGGAAACAGAAATTCATACATGAAGACAACATTTCTTAAGCTTTTGAGAGATTAAAAAAAGATTGCTGTTCCAGGAGTACTGAATCCATAAAATGAAAACCAATATAAATAAAGGTTAAAACATTTACTGGCACATGGAAAATAGAATTCCACGTTGATAAAGCATAGTAAGTGTAAAGCATTAAGCAGTAAATGGATTAAGCTTTCAGACAGTTGTAAACGTGGACTTGGAGAATATCTTTAGAGGCATTAAGCTATTGGGCTACTGCTTTCCCGTTGTGAGTTCCCAGCTTCTCCTTGCCCCCAAGCCTCATAATCAGTTTAGACTATCAGATTGCAACCCCCTTTTAACAAACACAGAAATAAGGTTGCACCACTCCACATACAACAGGTAATAACTTTGGCACCTGCAGCTACTAAGCAGACACTTATGCCTTCAGAGACGCCCATGAGGAGCGCTGTACGCTGACCAACAAGCTGCAGACACCAGGGATTGCTCCTCCAAGACTACAGTGACCCAAGGAACCACTCGCCTTTAAAGACAGGGTCACAGGCTCCTCCAGGAGCAGCCTCCCGGCTTTACCTATGCTGGATTACTTGGTTTGTTTGGCCCAGAGAAGAGGAGGCTGAGCGGAGGCCTCATGGTGGCCTGCAGCTTCCTCACGAGGGGAGCGGAGGGGCAGGCGCTGATCTCTTGTCTCTGGTGACAGCGACAGGACCCGAGGGAACGGCATGGAGCTGTGACAGGGGAGGGTCAGGCTGGGTGTTAGGAAAAGGTTCTTCACCCAGAGGGTGGTCGGGCACTGGAACAGGCTCCCCGGGGCAGTGGTCACGGCCCCGAGCCTGCCGGAGTTCAGGAAGTGTTTGGACAACGCTCTCAGACACAGGGGCTGATTTTTGGGTGCTCCTGTGTGGAGCTAAGAGGTGGACTCGATGATCCTTGTGGGTCCTTCCAACTCGGGATGTTCTGTGGTTCTATGATTCTTGAACCTCGTGCAACTCCAATGACTTAACCTAGCACCCACTGGCCCAAAGGGACTGTTGGCTCTAAGTTTACACATTTTTCCTCATCTGCAAAAGACCCAGATGAAGCTATGCTCCCCCAGGTATCACCATCTGGTGAGCTGCTTGCATGTTTGCACACCCTGCTACTGCCAGATGTGCCCAACTGCACACGCCACTGTTACGTCAAGCGATTAGGAAGGCATTGCCAAAAGGGCTGGACCCAGCCTGCATTTGTTCTAACCACGTCCAGAGAGGGACAGCAGCTATTTACCGATGCTTTTTTACATAACACCACTCACACCAGAATTCGATACACAACATCCTTCAAAGATCCAGCCGCAATCTCATGTTGCTTAAAATATAAATGCCATTTGGAAAAGTCATATAACCAGGGTAAAGTGCACAGGTAAAGCAAACATACTAATGACCTCTGGATCTCCTAGGTCAATCCTGGTGCTACTCATACAGAGAAGGATGAATTGGAGAAATATTGGCATAACCTTCAACAAGTTTTACTGCTGGACAAGAGTCAACATGAGGTTTCTCTCCGAGTGCATTTCATCCAGTAACGCTGTCACAAGGAATGGTGGAGTTCTCAGCAGTGTGTTCCTCCAGGTACCACGCTTGGCTTTGAAAGCTGGTGTCCTGGGCTGCCCAGCCCCTACCAAAGTGCTCCGGACTCCACTGGTGACTCCTGCCCAAGCTCTACTCACCCCATGGAGACATGCTCAGCCCCAAGGCCAGCAACTTGTTACGCCACAAAACAGCATTTGATTACAATCCTCAAATGCACTTTGAAGTATTTAGAAAGCACAAATTATAGTATTATTTATCCATTTCATTATAATGTTATAACAAGCTGTTTTAAGATTGTTCGCTTTATAATGTACATACTGGTGAACAGGATATATTTTGACCCATATACAAAGTGCTGGCAGATTTTTAGATAAAGGAATGATAAAAATAAGTACCCAGTTAACACCTTAGAATTCTGAAATAAGACATTAACTACAAGTGTAACCAGCATTTGATGTACTCCAAAGGAAAGGATATTTGTTTTTCAGCAGTACAATAACCTGGATTAAACATCATTTGAAGAAGTGCTGGTTACTAAAGAGATGTGTATATGTTACTAAACCAGGGGGAAGGTTTCTAACTATTCATTTCTATGCTTAAAGTTCTGCTTATTGCTTGATTCTTAAAAACAGCCGACTATACTCCATCTTTTCCCTGGACATGGAAAAATATTAAGAGAAAACCAATATATACTTAAAACAACAACAAAACTTCTCTCTTTCCATTGAATGCCTTCCATCTGGGAAAGGTATTTAAAATATGAAATGTTTACTCAAAACACTGAACAACTGAATCTATATAGATTCTTTACATGTACCTGCATACAGGGAGGTTGTTTGGTCTGGGTTTTGTGTTTGTTGTTGTTTGCTTGTTTGTTTTTTAAATTAAAATGGAATGCTTAATGACCAAATAACTTGCATCACTTAAATTTCTGATAGGCATTCAGATACCAAGATCAATAACATTTAGAGACTCCATGAGTCTTACCTGAGTTTGTATCGCTGATGTGACCACTTTTGAGAGGCTCTACTTTCTCTAATATCCACACTAATCATTCTTTCCACAGCTCAAAATGGGTGTTACACTTTCTATTCTAAGGTGTTTTTGTAACTATGGCTCCTTTATTCATAAAGAGTATTTCAGTCAAGAGGACTTAAACACAAGTGACATAAATGTTTTGGTGAATCAGGGAGGATTGGAAAGCATAGACATGCAAGTACATTTTACTAGGGAATGACTTTGCTCTTCACATGACATATTTTTCCAAAGCTGGAAACCACCGGAGATGTTTTCCTTTGTTTCTTTAAAACATCAGATTTATAACAAAGCTATCACATAGTCTTCCAATTTATTTATTAGTTTGGAAATACAGTGCTGAGGGACAGTGGGAAACTAGGAGCAAAACCTCACCTTAGCAATCCATTCATTCACTACCTTGCTCATTTTGTCAGACAGCATGCCTCTGGTATGATGAAGGCTTTTTCATTAAAACGGCTATGACGCTGTCAGCCAGGAACAAGGAAGAAAGCAAACAATCAGACACTACTTTGCTCAGCTGCCTGGAAACTATTTAATGCATAGTAAAAACCTTGATCCTGCCAACAATGAAAATATTAAGGTTTACAGCACTCACAGACCCATAAACCAAACCCTACTTCTTTGAAGCAACAGTGTTCATATGCTTACACACCTGCATTTTTGCTGTGTTGAATCCATGGAACATTATTACAGATTACTCAGATTTTCATTTCAGTACAAGTCACATAGCAATTAAATTACATCTTTGTGAGAGTCAAGTAACTTTAAACAGAACTCACACACTGACCCACAGATGTATTTGCTTATTGGCACTTCAAGTTTTGGCTTTAAACACAGACAAGTACTGAGGCAGGGAGGTGAAGACAACTGAGGTTTGAGGAAAGGCCTATCAACTATGAACACTTCTAGATTACCAGGCAGAAAAAAAGCTGTTACTTTGAAACTCTTACCAACACTTAGGGAAGAGTTCCTTGTTTTTAAACATAGGCACCAGATGCCATTTTCACGTTTCCAAGGTATATCCATGACATCCATGAGGGACCAGCCGATGTGACACCAGACCATTGGGAAATCTATACTCCTTAAGAGTAGCGGTTCCAGGCCAGAAGAAATAACCTGGAGTGCCTAAAATGACATTAGATGCTCAGATACCTGAGCCACCCCACAAGATTCTACAGCACCTACTTAAAGCAGGGAAGATGGCAAAAGGATTTAGACTTGTTTGAGTCCCACTTTCCAGCTCCCTTCCAGCACGTTCCTTTGATGAAAGGCCATATGACTTCACTGCGCAGAAAAGAAAGCAGCTTTCTCAAAGTAAATATTTGGAATACTTTGCATGGCATTGGTCAGAAATTTTGAGAATAGTGACCATGAGAGAAAGACTGCACACTAAAAACTGAGCCGCACAGAAGGCAAACAGAAGATATCAGCATGGAAGGACTTGGTTTTCACAACACATCAAAAGGTGCACTGTGATTATACTCCTGTATAGTCCACTAGTATCTGTACATTATTTCCCACTATTGCTTTGCAAGAGATCATAGCTGCTTCTCTTTTTATTAATAGCAAGATCAGGCTCCACTATGGAAGAGCATACATTATGAACTCAAAATCCTGTTTTCTAGGGATCATGGGTATTAACTCCAGACATTAACTATCTGATGCGCATACTTTCTGAAAGTGTTTTCTACCTGCACATTCCTTCTACCCGCTCTCCCAGGCCACTGTGATTACTGATGGGAACCACCTTGGTACCACAAACAAACGTGACAGAAGCATGGCTTGAAACTCCAAGTACTCCACTTCATCTCACCTGAGTGTTTTATTAAATTAGCTTTACTTACTGGCAGGAGTTCAAATTTCAAACTCATATTGGGAATGTTATAGGTCATAACAAAACATAGCCACAGCTGATCTACCGAAAAAACACCAAGGCAAAAGGAAATGGCTTTGTTCCCCCTCGGACTTTATTATTTTCACCAAAACATTTCTGATAGACAGTCAAATGTACATTTAATACAGACCAGAAATCAGCGTTCAGTAGTCTGAAATGAAACTATGTCAGGAAAGCCACACATTGGCAACAGGAAAGACCACTAGTAAAAATGAGTTTGAACACTTAAATTCTTCTAACTTCTATTGTGAGCAATGCCCCAAAACCAAAACATACCCATACACGATAAATCAGCCTTTGCTGAAGTGTGATTTTTGACCCAATTACATTCTTCTTCCAAAAATAACTTCTCATCAAATAACTAAAAAAGCTGCAGTCGAGAACTGGCCAATATAACCAGGGTCTTTAGCAAGCTTACACAACTCCCTCAGCATGCAGAAACTATCACTTCCATCACAGGAACTGCAAAGCTGTCTGTGCACAGTTAACATCTGAACAAGTCTTAAGATAGGATCTCTACATAAATTAGGATCGCATCCAGACCTGAAGCAGCAAACTAGGACTCCCTAGAAAAAGCAGAGATACTGCCACCCTAAAAATGGGAAGCGGCTCTTAGACGCTTGCATGAGCACTCAGGAGAACAGCTCTGCCCTCCTGTCCCCTACTATTAGCAGCGGGAAGCTTCTCGGCTGGGCATGGAGGGGAGGAAGAAGCAGAAGCAATGTGACGAGAACATGCTGGAGGAAAGAAAGAAGTCTCACAAGAAGCAGATTCAAGATCTAAACCCACTTCCAAAAGAGGGAGATCTGGGGGAGAGAAAGGGAGGTGGGAGAAGACATAAGGAGCGGCCAGGAGAGATCTGCTGCAGGAATTCAGAGCAAGGGAGTCCAACAAAGTGACAGGCAGAGCGGATGACTCTGCACAGCCTCCCCCTTCAGCATGCCCCCCCACACCCTCCTCTGTTTCAGCAAAGACCCTTCCCCAAACCCCTCTGGCTTAGTTTAGAGCTGAAATGCTGGCATTACCTAAATGAGCTGCTGTTAGGCTCAGAGAGAAGCACTGTGGCCCCAGGCCAAGGTTACCTGGACCCAGCCAGAGCAGAGAGGGTCTTCACCCTTCAGGCACGGAGCCCAGGTCCCACCTGCCCTGGAGGCCTCACACCTCAGGCCGCTGGGCGATGATCCCCTTGGCAGCATCGCTCACCATCAGCGGACACGCTTACATGAACACAAATCCAAGAAAACACAGGAGCAGTTAAAAGTCATCTTCATTCCCTTCATGCTCCTCCTTCCCCTCCCTCCCCCTCATATTGCCAGTATAGAAAAGAAATGGTTTTAGGTACAATAAAGAAAAGCTGATCAAATTACACTGGAAGTACAAAAATCAAATCCATAGACCAAGATTAAACGTTGCTAGCACAATTACTTCACCTATCATGAAACACAGCATTGAACTTACCTGCTCATTACTGTAATTTGGCAACTGAATTAAATGCTTAAAAAAGAGCCCTGACAAAACCTGCAGTAAGTGGGATGAAATGAGGAAGAGGAGGAAGCGGTGAACAACCTGCAGTAAGTGGGATGCAATGAGGAAGAGGAGGAAGCGGTGAACAAGAGAAAATTACACCAAAAGATCAGGGTAAGGCGGATATGCATGAATTCACCTGTCTGAGGAGATCCACCCTCTTCTAGCTAAAGTTTCCTGCAAGAATTCAGCTGCAGGGGGGGAAAAACACTTTATAATCAATGGTGTGTGCTTGACACTGTTAGAACTTGTTAAACACAGTTGCCGTAGGACAGACACAGCTGCAGAGAGGATCTGTATCAGTGCAGCAGGCTTTTAATTTGTACAAAAATTACTTTTAGGTTTAGAAGCACATAGCTAACGAGGACTCACTGGCCTGCCAGAGCAAGCATGCAGGGTGAAGTGCAGGCATTAGCTTTCTGTTGTTTATATCTTCTCTCGCAGGTGTAATTCCACTGGATTACATCATATTTGTGAACTCCAGATATTATATTATTTGCAAAAATCTGGGTCTTCCAAGATCCGAGGTCCGTGTACTAGACACTGACATCCACAATGCTTCCAGCTTACAGAATCACATTTTAAGGGCACCCTGGAACTAAGGCAGAAACCCAGTAGGGCTCCCCTCTCATAAGAACATATGGCATTTTAAAAAGCAGCGCATTACAAACTCACACAAAAAGCTATTGAGTCATTCAATAGAGGCTTAATTTATCTTTTCTGTCTCTCCTACCTAGGCACACGCTCTACAGTCAGTGACAGGAAGACTGAAGTTCCTCAGTCATAAGGAGGCAAGCTGTGTCTCATTTACATTAGAGATATCCGCACTCTCAATGAGAGTTTCAGATGCAGCTGACAACAGTTCAGTACTGCCAAGGTTAGGCATTGGACATTGCTGAGGACAGAACACAAAGAACAAGAAGTTCCTTGTGTGGAGCATCCTAGATCGCCTGTGTTTTACCAACATGCAAAGACCATATGTCCTGCAAAACAATTTTAGGCATACCACGCATAAAAGCAAGCATTTCAGGAAGCTGGATGGTATTTCTTTTCTGTTCGTACAGAGTGACAGACCATCACAGCCCATAATTTTCTGGTACTTCGTCTCTAATACTCATTCGCCAGTACAGGCAGCCAGAAACTTGACTCAGATTTTAATTCATCACTTACCATTTTGCAAAACTACTCCAGCACCCACCAACTTTGTGCAACGGCTGTAACGCCAAAAAGGCAGGCAGTACTCTCCTATAAAGAGAACCAGTGCTTGCATTGAAATTCTGAGGGCACATGCTAGCTGGCTCCTGAATGAGGTTTACCCAGTCTTTCAGCTTCTGTTTAGTGCCCTCCACACATTGCTGGTAGTTACAGCTTCTGACCAGAGCAACTCTAAGGTACTTTGGCTGGTTGTCAGGAATTAATTCAGTGCCACAGAAATTTGCTGAGAGCTGAATGGCTGAAAAATAGCAAAACAAAGGAAAGAGACACCATGGTCTTTGCAGTACCCAGATTCAGGCTCTAATTTTGAGTATGATCTCTAAGGTCAACACACCCTCCTTTGCTCCACTTTCTGCATGGAAGGCATGCGGACCACAAGTGAATCGTTTCCACACACCTAGAAAGGAAGACGAGAAGCATAACAGAAGGGACCCTTGTCAGAAGAGCAAAAATACCGCTACCATTCCAGAGTCATTCAGTCTGATGCGCAGATCAATCCGTGTTGCCCTGTGCTGGAATTTACAGCACGCTAGGCTCCTAGAGCAGAGCCGGCTTGGAGCATAAGTATCAAAAATAAAACTGCAGTGTGCACAGCTGAAGGGGATTTCAAGAGGTCACCTCACCCAGCTGTCCCCAACTTTTCATACCCAAGCTTCTCCATCACCTTTCGCTTCATCATGAACACTAATTCCTTGTCCTCAACCCCTCCCACCCATTTCTGCACAGCAGCATAAGGGACATGGGAGGGCTGCCAGAACTTATGTCCTTTGGCTCCTCCCTGCACCTTGCCCACATCTAATAACAGTGCATTTCCCACAAAGGACACAGCACTCTAGTCCCCAGAGCGGGAGCACCAAACCCCAACCCTTCCCGGAGGCATCTGCCAGGATCCTTTCCTTCTGAGCTCTCTCCAGCATCAGAGATTTCATAACTTCCATTTGGCAACAGATAGCTTTTTCCAAAGCTTTCCAGCCCTCCCTTCCGCATCTTAAACCTGTAACTTCTTGTCCTCTCTACAGTGGGCATGGAGAGCAGATTACCCCCTTCTCCTCTGCAGCAGGCTTTCAAGTGTCCTCTACACAGAGCAACCTTCATGCTGTAAACCTTCCCTTTCATAATGTTCTCCAGACTTCTCTGCGACTTTTTTCATGTCATTTTTTCTCATAACTTTGCCCTCAGGAAACGGGTTTTTTTAAAGAGGTGATGCCTACAACTGCAGACCATGCTACTGCTCACGCTGTGTGGAACCACGTCACAGCAGCGTGTATGCATCCCAGCCTAGCACGTTTGTTTTTTTTTTCTTCTGGGGCAGGAGGCTCTGTGGGTTTTTTGCAACTATGTAAGACTGACTCATGTTCAAGTTTGTGAACTGCTAAGTGGAAGCACTACATTCTCAGTTATTATCAAAACAGGTATCTGGTACAAACACAGGCAAGCCTAGGGCTTTCGTCGATTAGACGTTTTACCAACCTAGCAGTGTTAATGAACTGCATTAAAAAAGAGACTCCAGTGTAAGCACTGAGGCACAACTGAATGTAGACAGTGATATCACAGAAAAGTCAGGCTGTTGTGGTTGATCTTATTCAGGCAGAGGGATTAAGAGTGCCAGCAAATGGACTCCTCCCCTTACAGGCTAAATTGCAATCCCACTGGAAAAGATGCTGCCAACCTCTTTTCAGTGCTGATATTCCCACTGCACTGAGGAGGAGCGAGGAGCCAACTACACAGGCGGTGAGCAGCCAGCTCCATCTGCCCTGCGACAAAACGTTCCCACCCAGGAGCGCTCTGTTATCCCACTGCTCCACATGCCGGATCAGGCAGAAACCTGAACACACAGGAATACGGCTCTGTTCCCTCTCTGTGATCTCAGGAAAGGTAATGCCAGCCAACAAGAATAGGGCAGGCCTGTTGGAGGAGGTGGAACGACCAGAAAAAAGGGAAATCTTAAGCTGGTTATTTTAGGTCACCCAGTGAAAGCATCTGCGTAACACTGCTAGGCTCACATTTAGAACTGAATTTGTTAGGTTCATAAAGGGAGCTTACAAACTGCACAGTATGAGTTAGACCATTCTTAAAGCTTTCCAGCAGGATCCCATCCCTTGAAAAGCCAGCAATTTCTTCACCTGACCCACCCCTCCCACCTGCCTCCTTGTCACAGAGTAACAATAGAGTAGACACTTCTCTCCAAACAAATTAAATCCACTTTTTCTTGAAGGAGGAGGGTCAGGAGGATGAGGGCACTGTATTTAGAAAAAGACATAAAAATTATGCTAAACTACCTATCAGCACAAATTAAAGAGAGACAGTAAAATGCCTGCTTTCAACTTGCGTAACTATTCAATTAAAAAAGCTATCTATGCAAAGTTTTTAACACGTGCTTACTTAGTTGATTTATTTCAATTAAACCGATCCTAAACCCACATTCTCTTTGGATGTTTCTTCACAGAAAAAGATGTCTTCACTCTGAGGTTATGAACCCCATCACGTCCTCAACGGATGTTCCTTCGTTCGCAGCAGTTGTGGGTGTGAAGAGCAACCAGCATTAATTTCAAATGCAATGCAAAGAGCTGTAAACTTTTTGACTGTTTCACTCAAACAAAAACTCATCCTCTTCCTTTCTCAGGCACAGCAAGCCAAGTTATCCATAGATAACCCTTCCTGGTAGTTCATGGCTTCCTTTGGGATCCATCAAGACAGCCCTTAAACCAGTGTCTGAAGAACTAGTGCAGATAAACATAAAGTACTGCCTTCCCACTCGCAATGCCTTCAAATAAAGGCAAAGGTTCAACCTTCAAACATCGACCTACCATATGGGTGCTTACTGAGAACCAAGGAGCTTGAACAAACTGCGATCCCTGCATTTGCAGAAAATGTTTAATGTTTAGGATATTAAAATATATATATATTATACTAGAAAAAGAAAGGATTATATTTCTTTCGCTGTAGAGAAAAATACAGGCACTTTACTTTAAAGAGGTAAGGCTCATAATGGGTTGCATACAGCAGGTCCTTTCATTTCAGTGATGATGAACACTGTCTATCCGGCTTTTACTGTGAAATATAACAAAGATGATGCTGTGAATGCCAGTTAATCAGGTACACAGCAAAACAAAGAAACTTGGTTTTTCCACTAAAGCTAATAATACCTTTGAATTCTGGAAAGCTGCAAAGCCTGCTTTCCAAACTGCTACAAAAAAATTCTATTTAATATCAGCACCACCTAAGTCAGTTCTCTTTGGCCAGCATAATATTGCTACTGAAAATCCACCATACTGTAAAAAAATCTATAATACCCAGTTGGACTAAAATGAAACTCTTCAGCCAGTAAAGCTTAACTCCTTATTGATAAGTTGCCGACAGAAGTTTATAGATTAAAAAAAGAAAAGTATCATCAAGAGGGCTTCTATACAGGCACAGCTGCATCCAGGAAAGCTTGCTTGTTAGCTGTACATGTCTAATAGCATAAGCATACATAGGCGTTTAACTGAGATTTTCATTCTAAGACTATGCTCCAAAACCTTTCACGTGAATAAAGTTATGGTCCTCAGCTCACAGCCACGGCTACAGCTGCAAGAAGCGAGTTGAGGAAATGCCATTTTTAATCAAAGTTTTAATTTCAGATGCAAGGCTGAATGTGCTTTCTAGGGCTGAGCATGGTACCTTCATCCAGGCAGAAAACAGACATGTCTATATCAGATCAGAACCAAGGTCCACCCAGTCTCACAACGCGTCCCTGGCAGGGGCCAGCAAAATAAGACAAAAAATAATAGCCAGGGAAGAGCAGAGGACCAGGGCAAGCATACGGTTTGATTTTTGGGTGGTCCTGTGTACAGCCGGGAACTGGACCCAATGATCCTTGTGGGTCCCTTCCAACTCAGGATATTCTGTGATTCCACACTGCGACCCTGCTGCTGCCCAGCCTCCCAGTATCCAGCAATCCATAGCCAAGGCACTTCTTGGGGTAGAAGGAGCGCTACTGCCTTTGGAGCTCAGCTTAAGATCAACTGCTGTATGGCTTTTAGAAAACAAATGCACACTCAGTACTTTCTGGGTGTGCAGAAGGAGGGAGCTCATCGATTGTTTTCTGGTGAGTATTTGAGTAGGAAGGCTTGGAAGGAATTCAACAACATTTGGTGGTGATAGGTCTTGAACCACCACAGATGGACACCGGGGAAAACACAACTAGAGAGTTAAGCTAGCCAGTTTAGTTGCCACCATCAAAAACAACTGAACACGAGAAGACAAAAAGTAAACTAAATTACTCAAGGTACATTACATTTCAGCTTAAGCAATCTCAACTCTTAAGAGAGCTCATAAAAACATTCTTGCCACAGTGCTAGCTGTATACGAAACAAATCTATTTTCAAACAGTTGTCCCCTCCACAGACAGATGCCACACACAAATTCAACAAGAAAAACATTTACAAGTTTCAGAAGGGTTAGTTATGAACAGAGACTACTAAAAGACATGGCACTCTGTCCCATCAAGGAAAGCTGGCCAGGGGGTGGCCAGGAAAGCTAAAGACAAGATAAAAAACAAACTTCAAAAAAACAAAATAACAAAACCCATCTTGATTCCATGATCCCAATGACAGGGAAATCAAGAAAAAAAAAATCAGTAAGGATCTGGAATCTGGTCCAAATTCTAACTCTGCTTAGAATTTTAGCCAAAGGTACTTTGCAGGCAAAGTGAATTTAAAAAAATCCCTGAAACAGAGACAAGAGCCTCATGCTCCCTAGGAAAGGAGGGTCTCCAGTTCTGTACTGCTGACACCCCCAGGAAGCTGTTGGAAGAACCAGAGGTGTCATCAGACACCTGCTGTGACAACCAGGAGGAAATAAAACACTGTTCAGCAGGCCTGTGCACTTTGGCCTACAGCCTCTTAACTGAACTCAAGAAATGAAAACCTCTCTTTTCCTTTAGTTTTATCCCTCTTGCAACTCAAACTCAACGTGGAGGCTGGCTGTACAGCCGATAACCCAAGGGCCATAGGCACTAGACTGATGGGAGAGGAGCAGCTCCGCTCAGACACACGGGTAGGGAGCCCAGGACTGCAGAAAGGCACCTGGAGCAAGGAAGCCCTTGAAAGAGCACACCGTGCACAGCAAGGCATTGCATTGGTCAATCACAGCTGCAACTGGGAGACAGAAAGACTTGCGTGAGGCATTAAAGATGCATGGGTCAACTGTACAGGCACACACCTCTGGTCAGCAGGGAGAAGGAACGACGTTATACCGCTACAACCTGATGGAACACTACCAGTCAAGCTAATGGGTTTAAAAATCTACCTTTATCAAATAAACTGATTACAGATGCATTATTTAATGGTGTGTCAGCCATTATCAAAATTTGGGTCCATAAGCAATCTAGCCTCTAACACTACCAGGAACCTGAAACCTGACCCAGCAGGAAAAGACTGAAAACTGGAAACACTAAACCACCATATGAATTCTGTTAAAAGGAAAGACAGAACATTTTTGAATCAGCACATAACACATACATTTCAACTATCATGTTCCCCTGAAAAGACCAAATCTGCATTTGAAGTACTGACAACTTCAAATCCCTAGGGAAGAAAAGTGTTCTTTGTACAGAGTCAAGCTTAGGCAGATCTTGCAACAGTAATTACAGATACTGCCTCCCCAAGCCATCTGCTGTGGCATTCATAACTCCTGGAAGGGTTATATGGTGCAGCAATGGTGGAGAAGACAGACATCTCAGCAACCAAAGCCAGGCTGCAAAGAAAAGCTGAGACGGTGGTCTGACCCGGCACAGCCTGGATACACACCCAGAATGGCAAGTTATGGTCCAGCTGACTCGGACCTCCTTCACCTTACCAATACTACCAATGTTCACATAGCAGGGGAAACAGCTGGATCTGCAGCTTTTTCAAATCAAAGGGACTTAAGAGCCCAGACTCAAGGCAACAGGTAACCCTGAGCAAGGCCAGCCTGGCAGGAGCCCAGCAGGAAGAGCTCTACCAGAACCTCATCCCCCAGATGAACAAACTTGCACTCCCAAGTCGATTTGAGCAACGCAACTTTTACAGGCAGACAAACTAAGTTCTACAGATACCAGCACAGCCAAGAGCTCTGCACGTCTCTCCTCCAAGAAGCGATGCCCGTAACACAGGCAGAAAAGTGTAGAACAGGCTACGTTCCTCCTTTACGAGGACACATAGGGACCAACCTGAGGTACGCACCTGCCTGTTGATGACTACCACATCTGCAAGAAGTTTTCATCAGCACCACTATAGCAGGAAAAGGCAGAAAGATGCACTAACCCACCGCTTGCAAACACAACTGCAAGTTTCAGCAGCAGGCCAAGCCACGGGCACTCTGAAGATCCCACTGCCGCAGTACAGATGAAGACAATGCCGATTAATTGTTTTGCCATCCATAAAAAAATTACTACAACCCACTTGATAGGGTTGTCACAAGGATTATTTAACATTTCTGAAGAGCTTTGAAGAAGAAATAGTGGCTATTGTTTTGAGTACCATAGAATTTGGAAAGATTTCACATGAATTTTGCACGACCGTGCATCTGTGACAGACGCAGTACCAACAGATTTTTTTTCCCCACCAAAAAAAAGCCTCACAGAAGCTCATTTACTCCGGGCAACATTTTAGTCAGAAATGCATTTTGATTTGCTCGCTAATATATCCTAAATAGATACCAACTTTGACTATTTAATTAATGCATTCAGGTGCTGGTTCTAGTCTTTCTTAATTAAAAGGGAAACATTACATTTTTGACAAAGAACTCAGTTTAGGCTGTCAGGACTCCTAACAAATACACTATAATTACCTAAGTAATGCTAACACACGAGAACGATAACAGAAAGAAAAAACAAAACAACTAAAAATTGTGCTGAAATCCCATTTTCTTTTCTGTAGAGCAAATGAGAAAGTCTGTCAGCATGGAGAAGAGGTGCTACACAGAGAGGGGCCAACGTCCTACTACTTAAACCTGACCACTGCAGAGCTCTAAACACTGATGCAGAAACATTTTGAAGGTTTTAAACAGTTCTTCCACAGATACTCAAATACATAGGAGGTGTTGGATTCAAAAAGTTCGAACATACACTCTGATCCACCTCTTCCCTTTGTAAAAGTTTTACCATTGCACGGCAAACGTACAGGGAATCTATATGCCCCTTCATTCTCGTAAAACATAGGGAGCTCAACACCTACTCCAAGGACAAGCATTTTTTTTGTGCAGTCTCAAACTACAGCAGTAGTCACAATTAGACAACAAGATTGTACCAAGGCAGGGACAGAGTTGGCCATGAGAACTACCATTTCCAGCACAAAAAGTTTCAAAGGATCTTTGGGACACAGACCACATCTTTTCTTTGGAAAGCAAACAACACATTACAGATACTACTGCAAGACAAATAATAGTACTAGGACTAGTCAGTACCCTGGCTGTCATTCCCCATCCAAGACGCAACAGAAAGTTTATTCTCTTCTGCCACTATTTCATCCCGGCTTTCTACCAAGGAATTAGCACCTATAGATGCACCAAAAAAAAAAAAAAAAAAAAGCGATTGCAATAGTAAGTCTCAGAAAGCATAGGTCCCAAGTTCCCTGATTCCCTGGGGATTCAGCAACCCAAAGTTGTGTGTTCTCCCTACAAAATGCACACAAAAAGTTGCATGCCTGAGAACAGCAAAGAGAGGAAATAAAAGAAAAAAAAACAACATGAGCGGCTGAGCAGATTTACCAGCAGCACACAGCAAGGACATGTAACATCAGTCCCAGCTTTCCCCAAGCTTATTTCAGGTAGAGATCAACAACTTTAGGGAAAGGTCAGGGTGCCAGGACTATACCAACTTCCTCATAAAACACAGGCATGCAACAGAAGGGTGAGAACACCACTCTCTTTTGTCCAGCAGTCTGAGGGGCTGCATCCTCACATGGTTTGAGCTGTGCATAGTTGCAATACAGCTTTCCTTCCCTCTTCTCCAGAAGGGATCATAGCCCTCACCCAGCACCTTGGTAATGCACCAAGGTATCCTAGCACAGCTGGTCACTGCCCTCCCCTATGGAAACAGTTCGGTTTGACAGACCTGGAACAGAAAAACAGTCACCGTAGCTCTCAGTTCCTTTTTCCAATACTGAACACTCACTTGGACACGGACAAGAACCCAAACCTCCTGCCTCCCAAGAGGAACATCCCGTCTACTAAATTACGCAGTGATGCTGTCTACCCCATGCAAGCTTGGACAGCTACAGGTAAAGACACAGCAGCAGAAGGTGCTGTAGTGAAGGACTGGATCCAAACACAGCGCTCATGGATTGGTCTTTACAAATGAGACGGGCATTTTTGCTCTGACTTCTGTGTAGCAGCTGTAAGTGCCCGGCTTCTTGTCACTGTTGTGCCTTGCACACTCCTAAATATACCCAGACCCAGAGGCACAAGAAAATTTTACAGGTAAATTGTAGGCATGCACTGATTTGAGGAGCATCAAAAAACGTGTAAGCAAGGGTTTGTTTCCTTTATAACCATCTTAAATTTGGAGTTCTGCAATTAATACACCAAAACAGGAAGCAGAGATTATTGTTTAATTTGCTGGTGCACCAAACCACCACTGAGATCATCCAGATTATACCTATCGGTGCCTGTGTCCTAGCACTAATCAGCCCCTAACTTGGGTCCTGACTCTAGAATCCTGACAGGACCATGTATCAGATGGCAAATTGATTTTAACGTAACACTTTTAAGAATATCTTCATGAAGTACACTGCAGAGGCCTTGGAATTAGTGTTTCTTCTGCTCATAGTTAAACAAGAAATTTGGGTAACGCCTCCACATTCCCTCCCTTTTAGTTTTACTTCAAAAGACGGTATTGATTACTTATTAAGAAGTAACTACAAGCAAAAGTTTCCTGCTATTAGCCTGAAATGCAAGTGTAGACAGAGAATCCTTAGTAGTGGCTCAGCACTAGAAGGTAGTGGAACAGTCTGAGATGCAGTGACATTTTTGGTTCCCTTTGCTTTTTGTCATTTCTTTTAATATTCAAGGAACCAATTACCCGTTCTTTGTTCAAGCACAGACTATAAACAGACTAATACACAGCCACCAATAGTCAGTATTAACACTCAAAAAGCATTGAAAGAACAAGACATTTTTAGCCATTACTGATGCCAATTACATTTGTCAGTACCTTGGTCATTCCTAACAAGAATTACACTCTCATAAACCAAAGGAGAAAGACTGAATGCAACCTTTGTTGGAATTTTTGTATTTCCGTAAAGCATAGAAGCAGCCCACAATAATTTATAGCTATCATAGATTTAGTATAGGTGAACTCATTTCAGTTAACAGCAATACTTTATTCACACCAATTCCCCATAAAAAGTAAGCTTCAAATCCAATTATTCCATAAGAGCTTCGTAAGTATGCAAAACATCATTTAGGATTTAAAAAACAATGCATCTTTCTACAAACAGAAGCAGAAAGTAAAAAACCTGAAGCTAGCACAAGACTACGCAATAGTTTCATTCAGTAAGAAGATTAATACCAGGCAGAAAGCGTTCCTTCTCCTGCTGGAAAGAGAACGCACGCTTTATGCTAGCAGAGCTCCACGTAATTGTAAGCGTAATTCTGTCTCGTTTGTTAATATATCTCTTTGGAAAGAAATTACACTAGGAAGAGGAAATAGCATCCTTACTTTTGCTCATTACCACCTCCACTAAAGCCAGTTCTGCTTTCAGCACTTGTCAGGTACAACTCTCGCGCTGTCGAGCGAGGCCGTGCCTGAGCTATCTTCAAGGCACTGTTAAAAGGCAGAACAAAGTTTGACAAGTGGTGCTGCCATTTCAGTCGTCCTCACTGGGGACAGTCTGGTCAGGTGTTCCTCTGGTGCCAGTTGAATTCAAGCTTTATTTGGAGACCTGCTGTTCTCTACCCTGCTCTCTCCAAGTCAGTGCGTGCATAGGGGTGGAGAGGTGAGGGTGGGAATTCAAGACAGAACGGGATAATAAAACTGTTTTAGAGTACCTAAGATTGTCTTTCAGAAAGGTTGAGAAAAGGTACTGAATTTAATGCATGTGATTTTAATATTGAAGGTTCAGTCACAACAGATATGAAGGGGAAGAAGTCTAGAGCACAAAAGCCAAGGTTCTTGTGGAAGTGACAAGAAAGACCAGAACATTTATGTTTAAAAGCCAAGGGCCTAGAATTGTTCACACTGCAAGAAGCTTTGTAACAGCCCAGCACTGACAGCAGCAAAGCACATTCACTGCAGGCTACAACTTTGTTACACTCCATCACCTTGTATACAGCTGGCAGTCTTGAAAAAATGAATGAAGATTGCATGGGTTTGACTGCTGATAGAATCAAACTTAAAAAAATAAAAATACACATACCTGTCTTTGATTATGTTGAACTTCACCCAAACGACCTGCAGTTCAAACAAAGAGCCTCAAGTGAAGGGTGTCACAGTGAAAGAAACACTGCCAGGACAAGTGGAGAGCTTGCCACTTCACTCCCAAACGCACTTGTACCTATCAGCAACTCACCCAAGGCAAACTCGTGATCTTGGACCCTTGCCTACTTCCCTCAGAACAGGAGAGGGGGAAAGGCCATTAACTTTATATTGGACTTGAAATTAATGAGTTTGATAACATGATGAACAGCTTGAGCTAATGAGATTGTTATTGCTTAGATGAAGGAGCACCAAGATTACCGCAAACTCTGCCCCTTGCTTGTTGCACAGCTGATCACTGCCTAAACAATGAGGGGAGATGAAGGTTCAAAGAGGAGGGAACATCAGAGAAGAATATATAGGCGAGGCATCAAGCAGGTAGCACTGTCTCAACATGAAAGTTTCCTTAGAATACAGGGTGTTAAAAGCTATAAGGGGATAATCAATGTGCTTATTGATTTAGATGCCTGCACATTAGGTTAGCAGCTCATTAAATCCGTCAGCATCATCGGAACAGCATCCAGGCGCAACAACATCCTATTTGGTTTACGCTCCCAAATCAATAGGGTTTGCTCTTCTCCATTTTGCACTTGCAAGCTCTGCACCCAGGTACAGCCCAGCTCTTCGGGAAGAGGTTTCCCTTCTATTAATATTATTATTTTAAAGCCGCTCTCCCACTTTTCGCCCATCCTTCCTCCCCGCGCTGCACACAGCCCACAGCTCCTGCCAGCACCAAGCGGGCAGCCCCTCCGCACCTCCCGGGGGACAACGGAAATCAGCCGCCCGCCCGCCCGCCGGCCGCACAAAGGACGTGGTCCCGTCGTGCCCCGTACACCCTCCGCCGGCGGCTGCACCGGACCGAGCCGGGCCCGGCGCGGCTCCCGCTGTC
>VXAL01000992.1:105534-132014 GCA_013399475.1 Chauna torquata | reverse complement strand
GCTCCCGCCCGAGGCGCCCCGCGCCGCTCCCCCGCAGGTCCTTGGCCGCCTCGTCGGGCGCGTCCCGCGGCCGCCGCTGAGGGACCGGGCCCGCCGGAGCCGCCCTCGCGAGGGTGTCGGTAGAGCTCCGCGGGTACGTACTCAGGGACGGGCGGGCTTGGCGGAGGGAGCGTGGAGATGGCACCGTGAGGGGTCGATAACGGGAACTCTGCCCAGCGCAGGAAACCGCTGCGTAATGCTGTCAGTAAGTAAAGGTGGGACTCAGGCTCTGAATTGAGAAAAAAGCGCGGGGGGGCCGAGTTCTGCGCGCACTGAGTCTGATGCCCTGCGAAGGGCTGGGTGTAGTGGAAGTTTTCCATGAAAAGAGCTGATCTGCCTATGCCGTTTGATCTTCAGCAAAGGTAACACCCTAGGCCGGCACCATCTTTGTGACCCAATCCAACCATAACGAGGTAGGTCAAACGAAGTACAGGTCTGGACCGTTTTTCAGGAAGAAGTCTTGAAGGGAGCATTTTTTCGTGGACCCTCACCCACTGTCATAGGGATGCGGCATCGCTGCGCGCGGGGCCGTGGCAGCTGCCTTTGCCCTGGGCAGAGCAGTTCAGGTCGGTGAGGCTCTGATGGGCAGCAGCAGATAGCCAGGAGCAGGGAGGTCTTCCTCCCCTTCTCGGGTGCAGCGTGAGGAGGTGTCAAAGCGTGGAAGTTACAAACCTTCTCTAAAACGTTTACAGCTGGAACAACAGTTTAAAATACCAGTACCTGAAGTTATCCTTCCAAAGCCTTCCCGATGCCACTAAATAATTGTTTTTACTTTTCAAGATAATGAGAGCTTGCAACTCTCAAAGTCTTTTAATCGAAATTGCATCTGTTCATTACCTGTGAAAATCAGTTCACTTTGTGTGGTTCCACAGTACGGATTTTGAGGAGACTGGCGTTAGGCAGTAACACTGAAAACAGTGGTCATAGTGCACTCTGGATCATCAGAGTAAAACAGATGCTACCCTCAGCAGTTTTGGGAGACCTTGAAAAAAAGGCGTTTTTATCGGTTATTCAGATTCTGAATGTTCTTTCACTTGCGGTCTGTGACATTCAGAACATAATAACTCGACCTACTTTAGAAAAGTACACGCAAGTGATATCTAAATATTTATGTTCTCTGTTTACTTGAGGTGCCATTAAATCATTTAATCGCTGTGCTTTTACTATCACAGGATTCACTACCAGTTTCCAGTTGAGTGTGAATTCTGGTATGAGGCAGAGATTCTGCCCTAGGTCAGGTGCGTACGTTGCTTTGTCTCCTCTCTTTCTTCTTTTGGTATCTCCTCCCCCAGCTCAGCCTCTTGCTGGCATTTCTGACCAGCCTTATCTAATGCTGCTCAGCCCATGCCGGCTTGTCCAATCACAAAATCTTTGGCCGGTCTCCTGTCCTGCTGTACTTTTGTAGAAGGCTGCCGTAAATTAAAGCAACCTCCATGACTTCTTGAAGAACATCATGGGTGATTTCAGTCTGTCATGTGGCTCAGAGCTAAGAACAGAGGCAATTTGCCATTCTTCTGAGGGTCCCAGCACTGAGTCTCCTGTTTGTCTTCATTTTCTGTGCTAGTAATACACAGGTAATTGCAGCTTCATTTTGTGCTACTTCTGGTTTTGCACGAGGATGGAGAAAATGGGAGTGTTGCGCATAGTACAGCTTCTATTGTTTCCTTAGGTAAACTTTTAGTGTACCTCACAAGTCTGTTTCCAAATACGAAATGCTCATTCAAGGAAATGATATAATAGAAGTAGCTGATGACAGTTTAATTGTAAAAACAAGGCATAAGATAATTTCTTCAGTCAGAAGACTTTTCAGATTGTATCACTAATAGGAAAACGATTAAGCTTGCCTGGCCTGTTTCTGTCCACCCAAATTTTAACTACGGAAAAGTGCCAATACCATACTTTTATTATATACTGGAAGTCCAACTTTGCAGCCCTTATATGTTTGTAATGTCCATTGAAGTCTATATGAGTATTGTGTATACAACAATCAAATTATCAGAACTAAGCTGTGAAAGGAGGGGATATTGTAGCCTGAGAGATACAGAAAAGGAAGAGAAAGAAGAGAAAATATAGTTAAAAGTTTGGGAATAGAAATGGTGAACATAGAAACAGCATGAAAAAAAAAATAGTGGTATCTTTAAAGTTTGCCAAGAAAATTGTTTCCCCCTTCCTGTTCAATTGCATTCTGACATCTTACTGGCAAGCAGCATCTTCTCTTTCTGAGTTACTAAGACAGCTCTGTAAAGTGCTGACCATTACCCTGGAGTGAAACTGAGAGTAAATGTCCTGATGTTCATCCATTATCATCCCCATGCTTAAGAGGAGCTGTTCCACAGAAGCAATGCTCACTATCTGCATGAAGCAAGATTTCAAATAAAGCAGTACTAGTCTTTTCTATTGAGCAAAAACCACTTAAAACATCAAAGTAACTGAAAACTATTTAAGAGTGTCGGGAAAGCAGCTATTTCACATCACCCCAACTGGTCTACAGGGTCTGCTGGAAAGGAAGTGTCTTACATTGATCTTACATTGATCTTCAGTTGTCATTTTTTTTCAGAAAATATGTATGTAATTACAAGATACAGATTTTCTCTCCATCTGAAAAGACTTTCTCTTCAACATTACTGGGGGTTCAGTTCTCTTTGTTTTTGGAATGTATCCCTTTTGTACCCATCAGCTCCAGTATAGCCCCCCCCAGAATCTCGTTCTGTTTTCTCAAACCATTAGAAATCACTGGAGGATGTTTCCATGTTAGTTTTCAATACTGAGCTGTATCTGAGTATGTTCAACACCTCGTTCCGCAGACAGCTCCTCATTACTTCCTGTCAACTGCACCAAAGTGCTGATTAACTTCTGAAGTGAGCAGAAGCCAGGCAACCATTTGTAGTTCTCTGCAGTGGGTATTGCATGAGCCGTGATGCATCAGCTGCTGAAAGGTCAAGGAGACTTGAATCGGACGCTGAGTCAGGTCTCATCTATACTTGAAAATCCAGGGACACTCCAGCCAGTGCAGGTGCACAGCATTGGTCACACAGGTAAAAGCACGACCTAGCAACAACACTGTTATTTGCCAGTACCGCCATATCTTATCCTAAATTTAAGCTCAACTTCCTCATTAATTGAAGGTCTTAACCAAAAAAAAAAAAAAAAGTGCAGGCACAACATGTTAATGTGCATGTGATACAAACAATACAAATGAAAGCCAGAATTCATCCAAGAGGTTGATATTTTAAATCCAACCTAACTGAATGTCCTCTTAGCTTACCAAATGTTCAACATTGCCTTTATAATCATTTCTACAGTATTCTCTACTTCGTTGTGTTCTCATTATTGCTGCACTGATGATTTTGACAAATGAACAGAACAGAAATAACTGAACACATACTTTCTAACAATTACCTGAAAAGTAATTACTGTTAGAGCTGAAATTTCTCAACTCATAAAACATTTTTTACCTTTGGGAAAGTGTAGTCAGCTTTCATTTGGTCACTTTTGAGTTATACAAGGCCTAAAAAAGTCCTGTCGCTGTAATTGCAAATACTTTCAGTGTGTTAGAAGAAATATAACAAGAAACAAAGAAGTTGCAAGCTAAAAATACATGTATATCAACCGTTTCAGAAGGGACTGCTGATTTGGAGCGTCTAACTGCACATACTTTAAGGGGCCTGCTTTTCAAACTGGTTCCTTTCCAGATGTCTCAGTTACGGCATGATTTTTTTCTCTCTTCTCTCAGTGCTAGTGTTGTAGGAATGCCAAACCATTTCAGTCAGTGGTGACATACACAGATTTTCATCTCTGTGTGCACAGCTGATAAACTTAGGCAGATAAGCAAAATTTAAGCAGAAAACTTAAGCACCAGTGTAAGTCAGGAGGCATGGAAGGTGGCTTAGATTCCCTTCATGTATTTTAGATAAGTGCTTAACCACTGCTGTGGTGGGAGATGGACTTTAAATCATATTAAATCCAAGTGTAATTTAATTTGGATTTTCTCTCTGTATTGTATATTTTCTGGATAAAAGCTTAAAGAAACTACATGCTGCCAACAGCTGATAGGTAGGTGCATATGCTTTACACATACGTAGCTTTCAAAAGGGTTATGAAGTTTAAATTAAAAAAAAAAACATAATATTTTATTGGGCAGAATTAAGGAAAATCAGATTTGTATCTTTTCCACTGGAAAATTAATTCTACTTCTTTACAGAAGTCTTCCAATAAAAAAATCACATGATGCTGAGAAATAGGTCATGCTGCTAAGCAAATAACAGAACCTCACACAATACAAATACACAGTACACATTTTTCTGTAACTGCAGATCCCTATACTTTTTCTTCAAATTGCATTCTTTATCCTTGGATACCCTGAGGTGAGTTTTAGTTCTGTTCTTCTTACAAGGCATTCTGAGCTGAATCAAACACTCCTGACTTACACTGAAATTGTATATTTTTCCATATGCTATAAGGGCCATATCTGATAAATCTTAAGGAAAAAATGCCCATTAACATTAGTGGGAGTTCTACTGTACATGGAAAGCAGGATCACAGTCGTATATATAATTAGATCGGAGGAACTGTTGGATGAAAGCTGCCTTGATTTGACTCCTCTCTTAGCAGTATGTGTTCAACCTCAAAAGCCCAAGCAAGGCTTGGTCTCCTAGCAAGGCCTGGTTCCCAGTGACAAAAGAGGGAGCCCAGCTCAGCATAAACATCTGTGTTGGAGATGTTGACCGTCGGGTGGAATGAATCCAACACGTGGTGTGGTGTGTGGCTGCAGAAGTGTGGGTCTGGGAGGGACCCTGGACACCACTTAGTCTGATGCTCGTTTATCTGGTCCAAGGGCTACATTACACTCCAGAGAAAGCCTTAGGTTCAGCTTGAACTATCTCTTTGTTAGGTTTCCTTTCATGAACCTTGCATATTTTCTTCCTTGCATGCAGGGAAAGAGGCATGTATATTTGACACTGAGTTTTGGTAGCCTGTTCCATCAGCCACATTCTGATAGCTTATGAATCATGCCTGCTTCCCAGACCACAGTGTGAAAAAAACGGATCCAGTTCATCTATAGAAAATATCTATACAAAGAAGTACGATGAGCTAATGAAAACCCTACTTAATGCATAGGATCAAGGAGACAGAGCTGAATTTACTGGGGATTCTTAATTCTGAATTTTCTGATATTTGCCATAATGATTTGGCATTTTTTTGAGTCTTTAAAGCAATTTTGGAAGTTTATTCAATTGATTTTCCTTTGCCCTGCAAGAACAGTGGATGGGGGCCAAAATGTGAGTGCAAATCAGATTCCTCAGCTTCTGTCCTGCATTAGGAGAGCTTTTCTGTCAGCTGCAGTACCTTGCTTTCTAGCTCGAATGGCACTAGTATACAGTTCAGTTTTGTTGTGTTTTTAATGGTGATCAGCACTGTGGGAAGTGCCCCAGTACTTAGAACTGAATGTTGACAAACCACCTTACCTATTTCATGTGCTGCTCCAGCAAAAACCTACCCACTTGTAGCTAAGCCATTGCTGCTGTTATTGGCCTGAGCTGCTGGCAGGCTGCCCTGTTATGTATAAACATGTAAAACGTGAAAAGATAAAAGACTGCAATGTGCCAGATCCCTGATACAGATAACAATCTGATTTCCTATGGCTGCGTGGAAGAAGTTGTTCTCTCCTGGTTTGGGAGGCATGGTATATGTAGTGAAGTGCTGCTACATGGAAGGGAATATGCTTTCCCACTACGGTTTTGATGTACTTCAAAATGCTTTTCTTTAGTAGTCTGTGGCTTTGCCAGCCTGAAACTCAATAAACATTGTTTTAAAATGACAAAGATTTAGTGATATTGCTGAATGTATCATAAAATAAATCACTATTGATTTACTCATGTATAAATGAAACCAAAGAGGATTGTCCAATTATCTGTCGACATCATATGTAACCCCTGATCTATGGGCCTGACTCCTTTCTTGTTTTTTCAGATGTGGCTTTGGTGACACTAGCAGGAGTCAGAGTGGTGCTACAACAATATACCCAAGAGGAAAACCAGACCCTGTTTGTGCCATCAACTAGTACAGTAGGCTAAGGGTGTTAGATCAGCCCCCAAACCCAGGTGGGAGCTAGTACACAAGGCTGTGGCAACATTTCAGTCAGATAGGCTTATTTGTATGATTTGGTAGTCTATGTGTGTTAATTTTTCTATGTGAGTAATTTTCCCAAGATATCACCAAAATGAAAATTGAGTATCGCAGTATCTGTTTGGTCTGTACATCTGTTACTGATGCCCTGGTTTACAAAATGCTGGTGAATTGTTTGCAGTTCAGAGCACATACCATTTCTTACTGCAGATTTCAATGTAACTGTCACATTTCTGGAGCTATGTAGAGAAGAAAAAGGAGCCAGTGAACATTGTCCCCCAACAAGTGAACATGAAAGGCATCGATAATTCACACAGCTTTCGAAATCCCATGGCCGATGTAGCATTGCTTCAAATTCAAGAAACACAAGTGCTGAGAAATGCAAGTTCCGCAATCATGTTACGGCCTGGATTTGCCAGAAATGAAAATGAGAGTAAGGTAGGGGTACAGCAGATTCAGTGTCATCAGAAGTGCTTTAGCATATCTGCAGCTGGGAAGAAATGTTTGGATGCATTTGTGTCAGAAGAAAAAAGCAGCAATTACTGATAGGAAGTCTCTGAGGCAGATCCAAGTAGATCATCATAAGCAGCAGACTGTCTCTGCTGTCAGATGGAAAAAAAAAAAAACATTTTTGAAAGAACCAGGGATTCATGAAGTGCTGGTTAAGTGTAATGCACAGGAATCAAATCCCCAAGTAAGAAAATCTCCTGCAGAGAAAACAGACAACAGGTGCTTCACGAGTTTCAGTAGTGAGATTGGAGCTGCAAAAGCCTATGATCATTGGCAAAGGGTCGAAGAACAGAGTTGTTTTTTGGATATTCCTATCTATAAGTCAGGATTCGTCAAATTATCCCATGAAGAATGGAAGAGAGATTAGTGAGAAGCTGCATGATGAAGTTCTTTGTCCCACACATGAATCCTTCTGCTTCAGTCTAACTGAAGACCACTGAGGGGAAACAGAGCTTCCTTATTCATCACGGGAGGATGCACACAGACTTACTGTTATGTAAGTTCTGCTGGATGGTGGGACCAAATCAATCATCACTAAAGCCACAGAAGCTTTGTGACGTGCCTTGGATTCAGCAGTGCTGTGCTGTGTTGGAGTATCAGAAAGCTGCTGCTGCTTTCTTGTTTTGTTTTGTTTTGTTTTCTGAAACACAAACCTGGGGCAAGATTCACTGACAATGATAATGCCTCTTCTTTCCTGAGGACTGGCTTTGGGGATGAGACACAGCTTGTGTTTCTGCAGGCAACACAGAGCTAGGAGCCCCACAATTTACAGACTTTTTGCAGGCTTGGATAATCACAGGGGTTCCCGTCAGAAATTGGGGGATTCACATGCCGCACGCTCTCCTGTGCCAAACGCGGGTGTGGAGGAAGCCAGGAGACAGGAATTAACTCCAGTCTTACTGCCACGCAACAACTACCAGCGCTCAGCATGCCTCAAATGGATGCTTGCGAGTGGGAAATTGGAGGCAGTCCCTGGGGTGGGACTGACCATGCTGGCTCCAGCCAGGTCCTCGAGGGACACGCTGGCATGTGAAGAGCGTGTGAACAGGAGCACCGCAAACCAAAGCCACACCCGGGCTTCCGAGGTGGGAACATGATGGACGCCTTAGCAAACAGACCAAAGTGCACCAAGCCATGCCAGACACCAGTCCAGACCAACCCAAAGATCTTTGGCAAAGGCCGTTGTATAGTGTGTGCACTAGTGAATTTCAGTGGAGGTTTGGAAGAGAAGAAAAACACATTCGTAACTGATAGGAGGATGTCACCATAGAAAACATTAATTACTGATGAACTACTACTAAGAGAAGATTATCGTACCTAAACCAAGCCTAAAAACGTAGATGTTTCCCTAAAAAGCATCTTTAGAATTTTCTGTATTTGTACCAAGAGCTGAAGTTTCCTCTTTGATTTGCCTCTTTGATTGTATGTCCTTTAAACTGTAGAAGAAGCAGTATGCCCTGGTTTTGCTGTTGTTGTATTATCATCTTCAAAGAATTTCATAAAAAGACACTTTTGCCCTTTTTAAAATCCACAGTATCCACAAATCATGAAACAGAAAAAAAAAAAAAAGATAAAAGGGAATATGTGGCAGGATACTAAAGTCAGCATCTGTTCAGTGCTGGAAAGAAGGGTTGTTGGAAGATTTTCTTTCCCAGTGACTGAATCAAGTCTTGTCAAGTTCATAAAATGGGAAGTCCAATTACCTGAGCAATTAGAACATCTGAGAAATACTTTTAAGTTAGAGAATAGGAGCAGGTGGTCTTTCCTTTGTTGAATAATTTAAATGCAGACAGATACCAGTGAATATTCTGTTGCAAATAAATCTCAAATAGGAAATATTGGCTTCCTGCATTTTTAAATGAGTTCCATTCTTTATTAGTAATGCTTGGCACAAATTAGTATCCAATTAATTTTCTTTTTTTACTGCCATTGTATTACTCAGTACATTAAGAATGCAAAAGTTAAACATTGGAATAAATGTATGTTAAATTAGGTAATTATTTTAGTAAGTATATGTACAGGTTCTGTTTGTGAAAAAGAAGTATGAAGTAGTGTAAAACTATATATAATTGCAAAATGACCTATTTTAATAGTTTTAATGCAATAATAGTCAACCTTTACAAATGAAAAGAGCTAAAAAGTGAAGGACAAGAAAGGTTAAGATCAATTACATAAATGAGCAAACATCATCTGTGCCTTAAATCGTGACTGAAATTACTGTGGATTCAAAATAGAACTATTGGGTGCCACAATTTCCAATCCATGAAAAACCTTTGCATATAAAAAAGGGCTTTTTTCCTCATACAGAATTTGACATAGGGATATTTCTTGCAACAGAACTGTTAAAGCAGTACGTGTTGAAATACTACAGCTGGGGTGCAGCGCACACACACACACGTGTACACGCAGGCACATTTTGCCTGGCTCGCAGCTCCCCAGTTGCTCTTCTGAGCAGAGTGACGCTGTAGACTGGGGACGAGCAAACTTCATCCCCCACCTGGCAGCCCAGCATCTCCCCTGCAGGTGATAAAAAACAGCCCAGGGAGCCCGCTGGGGCCCAGAAGCGTAGGCTCAGGCGCGTGGATAGCCCAACACCTGTGGCGCGGGTGAACCAGGAAGGCAGGCGAAGGAGTGCGCTTCTGTCTGGGGAGCCCACAGAGGCAGGCAGGCTGGTGAGGACGTTGCTGCCTGGGTGCTGCCCAAGGATTTGGTGGGGCTGGCAGAGTCTGAGGAGAACCCAAATTGTTCTACCAGGAACACCTCCCGCCAGGAAACCCTCCACCGGCACTGGTCCCGAGAGCTGTTTCGCTATCGCCGCTGGCAGCAGAGGCAGGTAATGAAGATGAATGTGCTGCAGGGAGCCACGGTCTCTCCCAAGACCGGATATGCTGGCTGGGTTTGCATCTCACATCTCGGCAAAAGAGGCATGACAAAGCAAGAGAGGAACTAGTGAAAATGAGCCATCGATCACAACCTTCAACCCGGCTGAGCAATTTCAAATAATGGCTGAGACCTGAGCTATGTGCCATCACTCCTGCCATGCAGAAAGGACAGCTGAGAGGTCCATTGCTGTGATGCCTTCAGCTTCTCCTAAATTAAATTGAAGTGGTAATAAAACAAAAGCAAAAAAAAAAAAAAACCAAATACATCTAGCTTGGATCCTGAAACAAAATTCATTGTCCTAATGTCATATATTAACCTGCTTTCCTTTCCCATGTGTACAGACCAGCTTTCCAGCCTTAGTGCTAACTGCTGAAAGTACTGAGAAGGTAGAGAGTAAAAGTTAATAGTCTGGTTTTCTTCAAATTAACAAGACATTGCTTCCTTACAATATATTCCACCAAGCAGCTTACAGAACAAATACTGATGATTAGTGTGTTTGATAAAACAGTCTGAACATGGATGTTTGGGAAAAACAGTAGAAGTTGTAATTTCCAACTGGGAAGCAGCTCATTAAAAGGCATGAAATCAGCTTGAATTCTGCCAGGAGGGAGAAACAAGAAGGCAAAAAGATTCCAAGGTAGTCTGTTACTGATATGGAATATTTGCCTTGCTTGAAATTTAAGATATTTAACAAAGGAGATGCTTTCAGTTACTCTTTGGAGACTTTAAAAAGAAATCTGCTCTTTGCTTTCTGTAATTTTTCCATGGGTTTAATTGCCAAGGACTCCGGGTTCTGCTGCACTAGCAGCCCTTAAAATAGTGGATGAAGGACACCAACATCTCAATGTTTATTTACCTACATCTAAACTTGGGATGGTCTTCCTAGTTTCTAGTGGGCATTAATTATTTGGCTGTGAAGTGCAGTGGGACTTGTGCCTGCAAGATGCCTCCTGTGCCATTTGATTGCCTTTTAAGTAAATTCTCCCAAGCCTCCCCGGTGTGGCAAGCTCACTAGTTAAATTCACTGAAGGATGTTCAGTGTAGTGAACCTACTCTTCCCTGCTGTGTTCCTAGCTGCTGGCATAAGGCTTGTCTCTCCAAGCAGTGCTCCACAGCCTTGGTCCTGTCACCAGTCCATGTAGACAGCCCTTGTGTATCGGGGACGGGGGCTACAGACACCTTCTCACAGTTGGAGAGAGTATGGAGCAGAGTAACCTTTCGTGGCTACCCAGGGACTTGCTGCATGGAGAAGTTTTTTACCCAGTCTTGTTCCCTGGGCGCCTGATTAAAGCAGTAGGAACCCTTGCATTGACTATATTCAGGAGGCAAAGCAGGCTTGGGCCGTTTGGGTTTGCTAAAAGGTTTTCAGAGCTTTGCCAGCAATGTTGGACTATCGAATTCTGCACCTGTGTAGGGAGCTTCTGGCCATCAGCATGGGATGACACAGAAGAGAGGAGCTTTGATTAAGTTATGCTTTGAAATGTCACTGAGATAAGAGGAAGTATCTGCAATCTTGAATTAAAGATTTTCTAGGCTCACTGCCTGCAGATTATACACATTTACGGTCCTAATATATAGATATACATAACTATTTCCTCGGCAGCATTAAATTTTATAGCTATTGTTTTACCTGCCATTCAAAGTAGCCTGAAGTTATTAAGTTAGGAGTTTAAATGCAGCTTCTCTCAGAAAAAAAGAAACAAACAAACAAAACAAACAAGCAAACCAACCAAACAACAACAACAACAAAAACAGCAACACAGAAAATGTATTGCAGAAAACCAGGAACAATTAAGATAGGTCTTAAGATTCATTCAGTGTAATTGCCTTGTCAGAAAGAGGAAGAGAATGTCATGTTCATGTTGTTTTCTCCAAGAAATGGAATTAAGTGAAACTGATGGAATCATGGCTCTGATATCGGCCATAACTGAAGGTTGATATGATTTCCTTAACCATTTTCTCTTAAAATCAAACGTAGTGTGGTTCTGACACCTACCTACCTACCTACCAGAAACTAGCACTTTTACAGTGCTTACAATGAAAGTTTTTTTTCTTTATAAGAGCTCTAGATAGTCACTATATGGCACATTTTTCATAGTGCTGTTGAGGTGCCTAAATCAATTCCTTCTTTTTCCTCCCTTTCTCCAAAGAAAATATCTTCATTTTCCATTTTGTCCACTTGTCCCTTTCTTTTTTCTCCAGTTAGTGTATACTCAACATTTTACATGGGAGCATTGTATTTTATAGTGCATCAGAACATACGTACAAAGATTTATAGTAAATGGTATATTGCAATTTTGTTTGCCATTTGCCTGAATTCATTCACTAGTTAACATTAAGATGAAGTCCATATCAAATGGAAGGGAAAAAAACACTTTCTGAATTCCGTTGTCCTCCCAGATTCAAGGCAGAAAGGAACTAATGGGAGAGAGAGGAGGGCAGGGAGGAGGTCTTGGCAGCTGGGGAGACGAGGCAGCATTTTGTGCGGTAGGGGGTGAGCAGAGTCCCGCAGGCTGTGGGGAGATGATCTAGGGAATTCTGCCCAGCCAGAAGTTGTTATTAGGAAACAAATAGCGACAGAGGAGACACTCAATCAAAGCCAGACGAGAGCTGTAAGGGATAAAACTGTGGACGATTGCTCAACAGAAACCATGAAACAGTCAAGTGCGCTCTCAAAATGGCAGTCCAGCTACCCAAGAGAGGCAGGCAGTGTGTGTTGGGAAGTTCACTCTAAGACAAAGGAAACTGTGGACATGACAAGCACAGAGACCACAGGAGTAGTGCTCTTTCTTGCGGCTGAGCCTCCCAGTGTAACTCATATCATATAGCCTACCAAACCGAATAGGCCATTGATTTGCAAGGGCGCACACCAGCATCGCCATCACAGCCTGCCATGACACGTAACAAATTTTAGGCCTCTTGGGGAATTTGGAGGCTACTGAGAGAAAAGAATTTCTGAATTAGGAAAAGGAGCACACACGGACAGCCAATGGCTCTGGAAGTGAGGTGCACCTAGGAAGTGTGACGTGGACTGAGGGATTCGGTTCTGACACTCAGACTTGTGTGTAGACAGAAACCTGTGCAATCAGTGTGGCCTCACTGCAGCAGCAGGAGGACCTGTCTTCAAAGGAAATAAACCTGACTGAGTCATTCAGGAGGGCAACGTGGTAGCAACTAATGGAAAAGAAGAAGAAACGAATAAGCATTGGTCTAGCACAAAATCATGCCTGAAGACAAATTTAATCAAGACAACAAGGACATAACAAGCAGAATGTCCTTAGTTCCCTACACATCAGCTCTTGGGATTTCTCAGGTAGCTCAGACTGTTTAGCTTAATAAGGAGAGAGTGATAATTAGATCATATGGTGTGAATACCTACATGGGAACAGAAATCTGATAAGTGAGGGCTCTTCCATCTACCAAACAATAAGTCCAATTGACTTGCCAAAGCTGTAAACTCAACCTAAAAATAACATGCAAAATCCAAAATGTGAAGCTATATAACCATTACCAACTAACATTTCCCATTTCTGGCAATCCATTAGAAAGTTTTGTATATGGTTATGGTGGATTTCCTACTTCTGGCAATCTTAAAATTGGAAAGAAAGAAGAAAAAAGCTATGTTTTTTTGTTTGTCTGTTTGTTTGTTTTGAGGGAATTTTCCCCCAGATGACATGGTTCTAACGGGATTTTTGGGAAGGTGGCTTTTGTTGTAGAGATACTCACCCTACATGATCATAACTCCATGTGCTTTATAATCTGCAAATCCCTCTTCTGTGCAAACTCATCCATTCAAGGTGCTTAGCAGGGTCTATCACAGTCTAAAGGGGTAAATTTCTGTGGGAATTGCTTGTCAAAATATTGGCAGCCCTTCACTAAGGCATCCTTACTAAATAAAGCTCCCTTTGAAATCACAAATACGTGTGAGAAAGAGCCAGAACTATGCAGACCATCACTGGTAAAATTACAATGCTCTGCAGAGAATTTTCACAAGCATGTATAACCAGAAAGAAACTGAAATCATTCAAAAGACAAAGGATAAGGTCTGCAGTCAAAATTAACTGTCAGATCCATTGAATCTATGGACATAAACCTGAGGACCGTTTACAGTAATCAAGAATTGCTTCCACATTCCCATCTGCCACAAATAGATAAAGGTCGTTCTTACATTGTCTCTTGCCTCCTCCCCAGATCCGCCGTTTGCAGTCAGGTTTCTTTACACATGCATTTGCCACAAAGTGGTAAAGAGCTGAACTATCTTTCCCCTGGAAAGGCAGGTTTTTCTCAGATATGACTGATGGGGGCTGGGCTAAACAGACCACAATGAGAGTATCAGGAGAACTGATAAAACTGGGCAAAGGGCGAAGGGAAGGCCTAAAAGCTTGGGTACTGGTGTTTTAGAAAAAGGAGAGAAGTTTCAGCAGAAACTGGCCAGTGGCTTAATCCAGTCCCAGTGTAAATGCTTACACCTCTTGCCTCCTGCAGTGAGTAATGTGGATGATGCAGTCACACAGTAAGATGGACGGCCCAGTCATCAAAAGTGTGAACATGTCTGGGATGTGCCTTAATTTGCAAAAAATCGGGGTAGAGCGCCAATTAAAAGGAGAAGCTGTCTGCCCTTGTTCTGTCTTCCCATGCAATGCATGTACGAGCATATCGCTACAGAGTCAAGAGCTCAAGGGTTTGGGCAAATGTGCATGACCATCACTGACATATGATGTAGCAAATGTGCACGTCCACATGTAAGAATAGACTACCCTGTGGGGCTGTAAAGGCATGGAGTGCAGCCGTTTGGGTACTTCTACACCTTAATTTTGCAGCTTTTCAGACCAGTACCAGAGTTTGGCCTCGTCTTTTATAACTAGCATGTATAGCCCTCTTCTTCATATGGGTTCAGTGAAAAGAAAACAGCTCTTGTTTTTTGGGAAAGGGATTTCACATCAGAATTTTAGGGATACTGATTTGCAGTCTCAGATTGAAGTCACTTTCTATGAGATTTTCTTCCAGTCTTGAGGCATTATTGATTGTGCAGCAAGGTTCAAAATCAAATTAAATGCATTGATTTGCTCCTGGGAAAATCTTGTACAAAAGAAGAAGCTGTTTCTATAAGTGAGTCTCCTAAAATCAAAAAATAAAGCAAAACTAAACAAACTCCCATTGCTTAGTAAAAGCTCATCATATCTGATGGAGTCTTTGTCCCTTTACAGAAAATTATTTTTAGCTTTGATTGTGAAGAATGCTAGTGGAACAGCTCTTGTGTGAGTCACAGTAGATAAGCAGCAATACTAAAAACATAGCTAGGATTTTGCTAGGTTGCTGAGATGGTAGTGAAGGTGGTTTTGTATCACCTAGGAAGATTAAAAAATACACACTTAAAAAAAAATCAAACAAAAATGTGATAGCAGTCAAATTTTGAAAAGGAATATCTCTACCCATTGTATCAAACTGATGCTCATTTTCTACCCTAGTACAGCTTGATATATTTTGGGATATTTCCTTACCAATCTTTTTTTTTTTTTTTTTTTTTTTCCTCTCCTAGGAATTTAACAAACCAGTTAGCTTACAGCATTACACATCAGCATCCAAGAAGAGATCAGGGAATAAGACCTTTCTACCAGCTCCATTTGCAAAACTGTTATTAATCAAAATCAAGCAGTGTGGTTACTTTTAAGCAGCCATGGCTGCTGAACCCTGGAGCTTTAACTTGTCATTTAAACAGTGGGGTTACTGCTTGTGTAAGCAGTCATGTCTGAGCTCTCCGTAATTTGGGAAAACAAAAATGTGAAGTCAAACTCCCTTTTTATTTGCCTTATTCTGTCTCAATTAGAAACGCTGTGATTCCCAGGGTGAGATCCTGCTGAGAAATACCATCATGGTATTTGCTTTTCATTCAGCACAATTAATAGATGATTTGCAGCAATACACAGAGGTGAGGGCACTGAAGTGTTCCTCCCTGCTCCCTGCCCAAAACCTTACCCTGGGCACCAACCCTGTCTCTGGGTCCCGAGCCCTGAGCATGCTGGCATTGGGGTCAGAGCAGTACTTCCCTGGGGGTATGAGAACACCTGCAAAATGCTCACGGGCAGGCTGGAAGGAGCTCTGGTGGGGAGGGGATCAGCCGGAGGATGTCCCCAGGGGTGGACAGGGAATGGAGTCTTGTTTGGAGGAGGTCTCAGCAGGGAAGCATGGCTTTGGGAACTGAACATATGTATATGTGAAGAGAAAGAAAGGTTAATCAATGAACATGTGTGTGGTAGCTGGAGAGGGGAAGTTAAAAATAAGCACAGAGGAACGGGCAGATGAGGTGACATGCCATAGCCATGACATAAAAGTGGGGTGGGAAACGTGAGCTTGCACATACAATCAGCACAAGCACTTGGCCTTTATCCCTTCTGTCACTGCTCCTTTGGGCTGTATCCTCAGCTGGCGTAATGCGGCACACCCAGGCAGGAGTCAGTTAAACTTCCTTCTGTACACCAGTGGGGACTCTCTTTTTCTCTTTAGAAAGCTTGCTCCCTGGTGCATAAATTGAACTTCAGTCTACAATAGAGCAGCACCACAGGGGCTCTGCTCTTGACTGGAGTATCTGGGAATTACTGCAATGTAAACAATAATTTCATAATATTAATGTAAGAGTGTTGTTAGATTGCAGAGTCACACATGACTGTTAATATTTCGAGAGTAAGGTTGCTCATGCACAGTCTTACAGAAGGTTTAATTGGGAGGCCTGGTAGCTGTAGAGGAGTCACTCTGACCATTTCCTGTGAGGATAATACAGATTTCAGTGTCTGCAACCCAATAGATCTGTGTGGAGGATTCTGCACTAAAATTGGGTATTATTCAAGGCTCTTCAGAGATTTTCCCTGCTTTGCTTTTTAAATACGGACACAAGGGAAGGAAAACTGTATCTGAAAAATTTCACTGCCATCAATTGTAGGAGTATTTTTTCTTTCATTTTTGCTGTAGCTGCATAGTATTTTCCTCCTTGGTAAAGCAGTTTTAAGATACACACAGAAAAGGGCACAAAGTGTGTATTTACGTTAAGTATTACTAGCTACTGTAGAGAGCTTATGATCTGGATGAATCTCCCAGGTTAAACCCTGATGTCAGAGCAGTCGGCAATAACTGTCCACTGACTTTGGGGGGTTGAGATTCTGCTTTTGGGGCTTTACGGACAGTGTCAGCTTGGCAGCCTGCACCTGTGCTTGCACCATGGGATGGAAGTCTTGATGCTGGGTCTTGTGCTCTGTCTATTCCAGTGAAGATTGGGTTTGGGGTTTCTTTGGTAATTTCTCAGCTAAATAGTAAAGATGCAAAACAAGTATGTGTGGAAGAGTGGAGTGAAAGCTATCTGATGGTGTGATATTGTTGGTGTGTCCTCTTTTCCAGAGATGCTATTTCTATACAACCCACATTGAGTAAAAATCTAAGCAAACCTTAGCTTGACTTTTGGCCTTACCCTTGAAGGTCACAAGTCTCAGTTTTGTTTAAATGGGCCTGCTTCTAAAAACTATGGACTCTTCCCACAAGCTGATCTGTTGTCTTGTCTCAGATGTCTAGGAAACGAGCTTCCCCACTACTGTCGTATTGATACGTTAAGAAGAGGTTTTGTAAGATATTGAGAGTGAAAACCATACATGACTTTGTTAATCAAAAAACAAATCTTGCACTGTGTCTGGAAAAAAAACCCAAGAAGGTAGTATAGGTCATCCTCATCCCAAGAAATACTGGAGGGCTACAGAAATCAGAAGACTCCAGAAAACATCTAAGCTATCATACTATAAAACTGATGGATTTCAGGATTGCGTACATTCAGCTTTAGACCTTTTGTTTGCATATTCTGATGACTTTCTGTTGTTGCCTATCACAGTGATGCAGATATTCCCAAATTTGAGTAACAAACTAGAAATTCACACTGAACTGCAAGGGCTGCAGCAGTAGTTAGTAAGATTCTATTTCCACACTTCACCTGTTTCACATTAAAGTCATTTTCCACTAAAGTCATTTATGTGGCAGTAGGTTAATTACTTTTTTCTTTTTTTTCTAATGAGTTAGTTCAACCAGCTAGATAAATTATACGCACATTCCAAATTCTGCTTATTTACAGCACCGAATGAACAACTCCATAAATGTCTAGTTTGATTTTGCAGTGAATTATGGATTGTGGAGGCCACCCCAAATTGGCCTTTATTAGCCTCGACTCAAAAACTGTGACAGTGATTGCTGAAAGGCTGTAAAGATTGAACAAGGTGTCATAAAAACACAACACTGGCAATAAGAAATGTAAGTATTTATCGATAGCTGGAGACCAGCTAGTCTGTGCAAGCACTGTATTGTCTTATATACGTCTGCAATATTTCTCTATATATGTCTCAAATTGGTTGCAGAAAACTTAAGACTGCAGAAAACTTGACTCTAACACTCAGCAGGTCACTCCTCCCCAAAACTGCAGCGTTAGTTTGTAATGCTAATAGTAAATAACTCATTGAAGAAAATAGGTATTAACAGTAGAAATACGTTTCGGTGGAGGCCAGGTAAAAACCACAGCAATGCTCTTTGCAAAGAACCTGCCTGTTTAACATGTTAAAAATATGTGAGTGAATGTCTCGTTTCTTATGCTCGTTCCCTAAGTATCTGCTGTTGCCCAGAGCTGGAGACAGGATATTAAGCTAGACAGACCTTTGGTCTGACTCATGTATGCGCTCTTACGCATAAACACCAAGGATACACAAATCATTCCTCACTCCTTCCAGTTTGTGTGTCACTTGCTCCTTCCCACCCTGTTTACAATCCTCTCACATGGACTAACCCTCACTGCCCCCCAAGGACACGTGCCTTTGACAGAGTTAACTGTTATTAGAAAGTCATCTTTCATCAGGTCTTCCCAACCAGGAAGGAGGCAACTAGACCGGGAGCTTATGTTCAACCAAAAATAGTACTGGGAAACACAAAGGAGGCCAAAGTCAGTAAGCAGGATGTCAAGAACCTTGATGAGACTCAAGTCAGAAAAAAAGTCAGACACAGTAACCCAGAGAGTCTGTGCATGCTATGTCCCAATCCCACAAGCAAAGGCAACAGAGGAACCCAGCTCCCCACCTATCTTGGCATTCCCTGCAGCCACTGAGCCAGAGGGATGTTTCTACCCAGAGCAAGTAGCTTAAATCATGGAGAGGTGTGCAGATAGGAATTTTGGCAATACCCACCCAACAGCCCTTAGTGAAGGCAGAAGTGCCTTTAGCACAGAGGATGCCACTCTGCTGTTCTCAGTCCCAGCAAGAAAAGCACCAGAGAAGAAGGGTTTTCCAAAGGACAAAGCTGAGGAGTGCCCTGTCCGCAGGCACCAGGGCATGGACAATGTCTAGTCACGTTTTGTTTGATGAGCCAAAGTGGATGAAAGCTGTCCTCTCATACTGAGGAGAAAATCACAGTGTATATGCTTTGTCCACTCAGTTTAAAAGGGCAATGTGAGCTGAATAGCTAGGAAGATTACAGAGAAAAGAGCAAGAAAAAAAATTGGTATTAGTTGTGCTTTTAAAAAAAGCCAGCATCTCTTCACCCTTTTCTTGTGTGTTAGGTGTAAGTGATAGATTTATAGCCACAGTGTCCTGTAAAAGCCCCTGGAAGTCAGTCTCTTTCTTCCTAATGTATCAAGTGTCCTAAGAAAGATGAAAATGCAGTAACAAGTATCTAGCTGCAAACCTGTTCTCCTACTGCAAGCAAGTTCTACTCTGCCAGAGCTAGAATGGTGCCTGTGCACACATAGACAAAAACCCGCAAAGTTAGAGACCAGACACCTCAGTTTTGCTGGGCCTCTGAGTCATAATCCTTAATGAGGTACAAGCTGTGTAGCTACAGCTCCCTGAGCTGACATTAAGGAAAATAAACATTGCTCTGTGAGAAGCAGAGCTGAGGAAGCCTAATTTTCTATGGGCTTGCATCCTACAGCCCCACCCTCTCCTCTTCACACAATATCCCCAGCTTCCTTCCATATGTCAGCTTTGGATCACCCTCTCCCTCTTATTTCTCCAGCTCCCCTCACATCTACTGATCTCTGCAACCCATGAACATGCACATCCTACCTCCAACCTCTTCCCATGTTCCCAAGGACCACTTAAGTCAAAGGCAGTTTCTCTTCTGGCCAGTCCTAAGCCCCAGATGTGCTGATGGCTTGGGCAGGATGTGTCTGCCAGGTGACTACTCCTTGGGCCAAACAAAACCTGTAGCTGCTGGTGCGAACTGCAAAGGGGGGCACATGGGAGAACTTCAGATCTCTGTGTTTTCAAGTCATTTCTCAAATTTGGATGAAAATGGTCACTTTTGAGGGGGGAAGTGACAGCGTGATCTCATGAGCTTTGCTTCCTCAGGAGACCTGTCCACAAAGCACAAGAGGTTTTGCAGTTGTGGTCATGCAACAGGGTGATGGCAAGGCCCAGGCCCATGTGGTACTATGTAGCCACCCTCTCTGGCTTTCTTTTGCCTGCCTTCTTTAAAGCTGAATGTAGGGGCCCAGTTCTCGGAGCTCAGTGAGGTAAAAGCTGGGCTAATACCAGCGTTGGTCATTTGCCCCAGATAATGATGAAGGATGCTGAAGCTCGCCCTGATGTGCAGGCAACCCTGACCTGCTGCAAGTCCCATGGCTGTGAGAGCTAACCGGCCTGACTGAGACACTCAGGTTATGACCTCGGGCACGTTGTTGCTGCTCAGAGCACGAGCAAACTCAGCTCACCTCAGTCTGCAAAAAGCCTGTGTGGACACACTCACTTATCTGGACTTGCAGAGCAGCTGCAGTCACTGCTGAAAACAGAGGTGACTGTCCTCAATCAGGTGAAAAAATCAACCAGTAAACTTACAAAAGAACCAAAACACAAAAAGCTCAGAGATTTCTGAAAACGTCTGCTGGGAAGTGGTGAGGACCCAAATGCACATAGTATGTCCATCACCAACCAAAAGTTACTCCTCTATGGAAGCTTATAACAGAAATAAGTCTGGTCTGAATGAAGTATGAATGGAAATGCGTGTGTAAAGCACCAGAAAAACCAGCATCACAGGGGTTAACAGAGCAGCCTCTGCCGGTACCCAAGGACCAACCTGATAATGAAGATGTTGTTTATGCCAAGACCAGAAACAGGTGGAGGGGGATGAAGGCATTTAACAGGGGTCAGGCTGATTGAGAACAGGTGGGAGATCTCCCCTCCTAGGACCCACTGTGCTATGCCCAGCTGCTCACAAGAGTGACCCACAACTCCCTGGGCTCTTCCCCGCTTTTCCCCTCTCCACTTATACCTTAGGGTGATCCAAAACTAACTGCCTTTTCCTCTTCTTGAGAGAGCTGCACTGTCTCCCCATTCTTCCCTGTCCACTTGAAGACCTCCATGACCAGCTTTAGACCCTGCACAGTCTGTGGTGCTTTTTGGAAACACTTATCTGTAAACCTAAGCTAAGTTTTTTCTTGCTGCCCGGTGGAGTACAACAGTGAGAATCTGAGCCAACGTCTAGGCAGAAAATCACCTAGCTATGTCAATTCTTATTTGATCCCCACTTGGGGATTTTAAGCTTTGTATCTCTGCTGCAACTTCTTGTCAATAAAAATAGTGGGAGCAGGAAAAAAGCCTCCCCATTTGATCCCAACTTTTTCACAAACTTGTTTTGTGACTGCGTATGACTGAAGCCATCAATGCTCCCCTCTACCTACTGGTAGGAAGGGATAAATAACACGTGGTATTTGGTTTGCAACCAGCATGAGCTTACAGAAATGTAAGCACTGTGGTTAACAAAAAGGCTGTCTAAATGCAAACTTACTGTTCACAATAGTCAACAAGAAGAATTGTTTTATGGCATTTCTTGCCAGTTGCTTTATAGAGACAAGTTCTGGCTTTGAAAATTGCTGTCTCTACTCACTAAAGTGGAGTATTTCTATCACAACAATGATAGACATTCCAGAAAGAATGGCAACTTTCACATTTCATCTTAAATACATGTGTCTATGATAGCACATCACTTCAGTAGAGAACGTTGATACTTATTATTAAATAAGGGTACAACCAGGGCTGGGCTTGGCCAAGACATCAAAGCTAACGCCTCCACAAGCTGAAGACAGTTCTACCTACTTTTATCTGAACCTGTCTAAATTGTGGAATAGTTCAGATCTATGATAGTGTTACTGAGTTCTCATAATCCGTATCAACCCTGTAGATCACAGAGCCATCTGTGGTAACTGTAGTACTTCCAGCCAAACAGAGATCTTTTGCCCTCCCATATTATTCATTCTATATGGAAGAAAGAAAGAAAGAAAAAAAAAACAAAAAAACAACTTTGCCCTTCAGTGGCTTTCAGAAGATGAGAACTCCTCTGAGCCGCAAAAGACAGAATTGTCTTTTTAGCACTCACATTTCTGGAATAATAGGATGGATATATTACTTCTTACAACTGTTTTACACCATGTGTTAACAAACCCACACAAGAGGAAGTTGCCTATTTAAAATATCAGAGATGATGTAGGCTTGCTAATATAATGAGAGGCATGTCTTCTATGTGTGAGGGGTTATTTTTGTTTGGGTTTTTTAGATGCCAAGTAACATTTGGATGCTACATAGGAGAGGTCTGGACAGAGTGTTTTCTGCAGCTGAGCTGTTGATAGCACTGCTATTGCAGAAATCACAGTTTATTTGCAGAAAATCTATACAGCAGAAGATCTGTGACTTAGAACAGCCAGAACATGTATGTGCTCTGCCTCCTTTCTCCACAAGTGCTTCGAAGAGCAAGAAGCTATCCCACATAACTTTGCAACCCAAATGAGATTTCTCTCATTGGAGACTCATACTGGCATTTCTCAATATTTTTTAATTAAAAGGCTTCTTCACTCTTTGTGAAGAAAAAATACCCAAAACACCTGGGCAGGATTGCCATGAGGATTTTGTTTGCCAGCAAAGCTAAAATGCATCTATTTCCCCTTCCTCCACTTCTTTTTTCCACCTACTTGAAAGCATTGCTATGTGCATGTTTCATCTTACTTAAAATAAACCCATCCTTTCAGTTATTTTTTGCCCACCTTGACACATTTTAGTACCAACCAGTGGCCTGTGGACCAGAGGTCTGAAATCACTGATTCGTACAGTTTGGATGTTTCACAGTTCAGACATAAAGACTATTAGAATGCTGTTTGGAAAGAATCTCTGCAAGCTTCTTGCACTTCTCAGAAGATAATGAGTGCTTGGCTGCCCCAGCTATCATCAGCATCGCAGGAAACTTTCACTTAAACCAGCTGGATTTCATTTGTGTTCGATCGAACTGACATCTCGGTCTTGTCTTACCACAGAAAAATCATTACTCTTTGTATAATTATATTCTCTGTAGAGAAGATAAGTGTGTTTTCAGGTAAGAAAAATTAAGGGAGAACCGTTATATTATCTCAGAGTGTTCTCTCCATTAAAGAGAATTTTATCCGCTTTTAAATACATCAGGAATTCACTAAAGCCTATAAAATTAGCATGGGGGGCACTAGATTTGCCATTTACATTAAAAAAAAAACAAACAGAGCAGAGGCAAAACAGATATGGCATTGCTGCCTATTACAAAACCCAAAAAAACTAACAACAACAAAAAACAGAACCATTTCTGCAAGCCTCAAGATCCTGCTGAGTTGTATAATGCCGAGCATCAGAGACACCAGGCAGGAACCTTCAGACCCAGCAGGATCAGCTGCTTTTCTGTCCTATTAGTCAGGTGTGAGAAACTGTATGACTGTTTTCCTCTCTTCTGGAAAAGGATAAAAAATCTGTGATAACATTTGCCAACATGTGAATGCAAACCGTATAACTCCACACTTGAAGTGGTCTTACAGACTGATGATGGCCCCTATAGCATGTAGCTGTTCTGACAGCTATTTACTCTCCAGAGTTGTTTCAAAACTAATGAAAAGAAGTCAAATGGAACAGTGATGCTACTGCTCTGCAAAGTATTAAGACTCTTCCATAAAGGGTTCCTGAAGCACAGTGCCCTCAAAACCTGTGGCTCTCAGAAGAAATTCTTCCAGCCTTTTAAAATCACTTCTATGGGAGAGGGGAAGGAAAGAAAGAGAGTTTTAAAATGTATTTCCTTTAATGGAAATTCTGCCACCCCTCAGCTTGGGCCCATGAGCAAAACTCTGTGTATGAGACACTTGTGAGGCTTAGGTGCCTAAATGTGGAGTCACCTGTGACCGTAGGACTTGCCTTCCTCAGTCCCACCTCGCCTTTCCCCACCTGCAGGGCACAGCATGTCTCTCCTTGCTTTGTGTGCCGGTGTCACGGTGAGAACAGTCAAGATTTGTCCCAGACTGACTTGCAGTGTTCTTAGGATGGACCTCTAGGAGTTAATAGGAATTAGGAAAACATCCCAGTTCCCTCTCAGCCTGGCCCATCGCCTCCTCCCAGCTGGTTGCAGGCTGCCCTGGGAGTCCCCGTGCAGCTCCAAGGTCGCAGTTTTCCACCTGACACTTTCCCAGAGCTTCCTGGCAAAAGGCATGCTGGGCAACTTCTAATTTGCTTTCATCTGAGAAACAATAGTTTTCTACTCCCATTCCCGCTAGTCACCCTGCTTTTTCCCTATTTGCATTCCTCACTGTTTCTGCTGAGAACAAAAGCAAAACATTCATTTCATTCTGGTGACAAACTACCTATATTTATTTCCATCCTACCCTCACCACATGACAGCCACACTTCTTTGTTTTCCTGATGGCTGAAGTTTTTTTATATTGTTCTTGTTGTTTTTTGCTTTTTTATTACTATTTCTATTAATACAATTTTCAAAATCCATCTCAGATTGATTCTTGGTAATTTTTACTTCCTTGTTGGCCTTGTTAATCTCAGGACATCAGGCTGAGCCATTGCCACAGGCAGGCTGTTAACTCTTAATGTCTGTCCTGCAGCTCTTATCTCCTTTTATGACCTTAGCCTTTTTCTTAAATATTTTTCCCTGTTCACTTGGTTCCAAACTCCACATTGTCATTAAATGGAAGATGCAAATACTTGCAAGGCCTACTCTGCAATTAAGCTTTTATGCACACTACAAAAACCAGCTTCACAAAGACTGGCCCTTTAAAACCCAAACCTTTGTTTACATGCCCCTTAATGCTACCCCTTCAGTCATTCTGAAGAAATGACACGAGCCAAAGTTAATTTCTAAAACCAATGCTTTATAATATTCTTATTTTTTACCAAATCAAAGCTTCAGTTTATTGTCACATTTAACCTGTTCAGTGACCATGTGGAAAAGAAGAGGAGGGTGTCCATTTCCCACAATACCTGAATTCTACTGTAATAACCAGCACGTGCTTTAATCTAGAAGGTTAGCCACAGTTCTCATGTGGAATCCAGACAGCACTAGGGAGCCCATTAGCTGCATCCAGGGCTAAACCTGGGGATAACAATCCCTTGGGACTTTCCTAGTGAAGCCCCAAAAGTTATTTGGATGCTTTCCTGTGTCGCTAGGGTGATTTTGCCTCATGCGTAGCATCATTTCTTCCTTCTGTACTTTCTGCCCTGTTGCAGAGTCTAAATTCTCTTCCTGTGCTCAGCTTGGAAAGTGATAACACAAAGCGACATAGGGAGCATCATCCCAGTAGTTCTTCTTCCAAGCAACCCTAATTCCTGCTCCACATAGGGAGATTTTTTTCAAATCCAGGTCAGACTCTTGCCAGGCCTATAAGGGCATCTTCTGAGAGTCAAAGAAACTGGAAACAGATCTGCTTGCTCAAGGCTAGGACTCATTTTTTGTCAACCTGTGAAGGTGGAACAGAGGGATAGAAAGTTTACTTTAGGATGGTAGGAGCAGAAACAATTCCACTTTTGGTCTGTAGTCCTTGCATAATTTTTCCCCTTTGTAGAGGGAAAGAAAGTTATGGGAGGAAGGCCTTCTTTTCAGACTTATTTTTGTTTCTGGGCATCCCACAGTTTTCACCCTGAGTACATCTAGAGTCACAGGGCTCTTCTTAAGAGGCAGCACTGATATTCAGGAATCAGAACCAAACTTTATTTAAATGATAGCCTGTGGTGTGGCTCGGGAACACAGCTGTTTCTGACTGCTCTTTACCCATCTCTTCATGCGGGCATGTTACATCCCTAAGATTAGCCTTGTTAGAAGGCATGAGCTCCAGTCAGCGCCTGAAAATTTATGTTTGGACCCGGACACGTCACAGGAATGACTTCTAAATGCTTCTGTTACTGAATGACTCAAGCCTACCTTTCCACAGGCTGAAGAGTGTCTTATTCCACGCAGAGCCGTGCTGGAATGAGGAGGGGTACTGGAAGACTGAGGCACTTCCTACATTAAGAGAAAAGAGGACAGAGAAGGGATGGATGTCGGGGGCCCCGTCTCCTCAAGCACTGTTTGATCAGTGAGGGTGAGGCTGATGCCTCAATACTGAAGATAGCCCCCTTTCACTGTTGTGCATATAGTTAAATGGTTATCTACATACCCTGATTACATCCCTCTCCTTATACTCGTGGAGACTTCCTTCTTTCTGAATGGAAATACAAGATTTGCTGCAATAAACAAACCTTGAGCTAGCATGCTTGTTGAATATAAAACACAAAAATCCTTTTTTTTTTTTCCCCACCAGACTTTTTTACAGGGAAAAAAAAAACAAAACATTTTTGTTGTTTCTGTTGTAAAACCAGCAGCAGATTATAAACCTGCAAGCCGCCCAGGGAGAGCCCCTACTGACTTGCCAGAGCAGTACCTGCCTCACCTGCATAGCTGCCCATGTGGTGGGGTTTGACTCTCTGGTAGGACAGAATCACAGAATTGTAGACTAGTTTGGGTTGGAAGGGACCTTAGAGACCATCTGGCTCCAACCCCCCACCATGGGCAGGGACACCTCCCACGAGACCAGGTTGCCCAAAGCCCCATCCAGCCTGGCCTTGAGCACTTCCAGGGATGGGGCA
>VXAL01000992.1:25022-105224 GCA_013399475.1 Chauna torquata | reverse complement strand
GCTTCTTTTGGTGCAGCCCGGGATACTGTTGGCTTTCTGGGCAAGGGCAGGAGGGATGTCTCCTCCTGACACAGGTGTCAGTCCCAGCCTTACTTCAGACATGCTTAACTTGGCAGAGAGCAGGGGAGCGAAACCACCTAACAGCCGGGTCACACAGCTTTATCAGACACTTGTCAGAGATCCTGCAAGACAGAAACACATTTTGGAGGAAGAGGTTGAGAAAGATGGCCTCAATCCTGTCTCGAGCTGGGGGAGAGATTAGTGAAACCTTTCTTCCTGGTCAAGGAAGTCCACTGCTCCCCTGCAATGGGCTCAAGCTGGTATCCTCTGCCACCCAGGACCACCCTAGCCATAAAACCTCCTTGCTCTCCTTGGGTATCTCCATGGGGGCCCCTCACCAAAACTCAGCTAGCCACAAGACCTGATTGTCAGATAATTGTGCTTGGTTTTTTTGTTTGTTTGTTTTTTAACAGATGGCAAAGTGAGTTTATGTAATTGGGATCTACAGCATCGCTGTAGAAAAGAAGATTTTCATCCCTATGGACATAGGTACACTGCATTTTGCAGTGCAAGCATTGATGTATGCAACCCACATTTACATTAGATAACGTGCCCACTGGCAGCACAGAGACTTGCACAGGCTGGTATACCCTGCTTTCTCCAAGAAGTTCACTTGTGCTGGGTAGATCACACAACAGTGAGCAGCACAGACTTACTGTTTGAACCTTTAATTCCCCTCCTTTTTCTCCTTTTTTAAAATAAACTTACTCTCTCTGTGAAGTATCAATGAAAAGTGACACACAACACTCAGCCCTTCCAGAGGAATAGACTTTGCAAGCCTCCCAGCTGGAACGTCCGCTATTAAACACTTCAGCTACCATTTTTGTTAACTGCGTACTAAAGCAAAAGTGCTAGGAATTAATGTTGTTGTAAAGCCTATAAGAATCCTAGTCACCTGCCCAGTATTGTTCCCACCCCCAGTCTTGCATCGAAGAGTTTAACTGCAGCATACAACTCCTCACCCATTCACTTTTGCCTATTTTTAAATTTATGTGTCCACACAAACAGAGAAGCACAAGATTCAGCTTTGGATCAAAAGCATGATTTCAGAACCGACGTTTTTCATACAGATTCAGTGGCAATCCTGAATTCAGGATTCAGAACCACACTTGGCTCTGGCTGAGACAAAAGATGTGGGGTTTTTTGTTGCTGTTCGTGTCCTCACCCGACTTGCAGATCAGGCCAGCCTCACTCTCACTCATGATCAATTTGTATCTATGTCATTTTCTTCCAAAAGCCTCAGTGCTACACACAAAAATCCTAATTTAAGGATGCGGAAAATGAAATGCAGACAGATTAAGTGGCTGTTTCTGCCACGGTCACACTGTGTGGTCTTGAGTGATGAAAAGGGCTGTGTCTCGACCTCTTCCAACATCGCTGGTTTGTTGACCTGGCGATGCTCCATCCCTTTCAGCTCTAGAAATCTTGACCTGACTTCAGAAGACTGAAGCAGCACAGATAAAGTGTTACTGAGTGGAAAGAAAAGTGCCTGAAAAAAAAAGGCATCAATTTAATGAATACGGAAGACAGCATCTAAGGATCACAAATGCCGTCAGACGCTGTACTTTGTATACGATCACAAGTTAGTATTCTTGCTTAATTAGAGCCACAAGCCACTGAACCTTAACAGAAGCAATGAAGATGATCTCTTATTCTGGGGACAATCATCAGCAAATGTTTACTTGGAAATATTCTTGGAAGTTACAGCTTCTTCCTTCAAAAATCTCCCTGTTATCTCCCTGCTGTGCAGCAACTGCTCTGAAAATATGTGGGCAAAAGCAATGGTAGCAGCTGGGAGCCGCAGCATCATCGACCCTGTGAATCACGAATTCATGGTAGCTGCAGTGCTCTGCACAGCTCAACAATCCCAGCTGAAGCACCACTGAACTACAAGAAGAGAAAAAAAATTCTTGTTTTCTTTGCGATCGTGTTAGGAGTGAGGGCGCAAGGTCCATTCGGCAGGGATGCTCTCAGAGCACACCGACCACATTTGGCTGCCAGTACCTGTTTGGAGCAAAGGGCTAACTAATGACTTCACATCTGAAGGGCCGGCAGCAGGAGACTGTGTCCAGCTGATTCTGTAGCCATGAGTATATCCAGCCACCCTGCGGCCACCACGCATCCCTGTACAACCTTGAGCAGTGACATTGCCCAGTTCCAAAAACTGATGGCTATTCCTGCCCTTGTATTTTTGTCTTAACTAGTTGTTTTTCCACAAGACAACCTTCACCCTTGTCACAGCTCAGTTTGTTTAAGGAAGAGACTTCATCAGAAGCTTTAAGGAGGCCAAGCACACTGTGTCTACTGGATTAGCTTTATCTGCGTGCACGCTGATTCTCACACAATAACTAACAACAGATTTATGGGCCATGGTTTCCAAGCTGTGCTGACTCTTCTCCATTATTTTGTATTTGTCCATATGTCTACTAATTCTCTTTTTCATAATGCCTCTCACAAATGCCTCTCAGATGAAAATCAAATTTATGAGTATGCAGTTCCTTGGGTCCTCTAGGGTCCTGTTTAGAAGTGGGCATCACATGTCCCACTCCCTCTGACCTTCAGTCTAATTTAAGCAAAGCCAATTTAAGCAATAAGTTCTTCGCCACAGTTAATAGTTTGGCAGTTTCATATTGGAGCTGCTCTGGAGCTCCCGCGCGAGTGCCATCTGGTCCTGTTGATCTGTTGTTACCCGTTTTATTGGTTTGTTTTAAAAAGGCTTTAAATGTCACTTCAGTTTGAGACCTTTCCTCAGACTTGCCCAATTAAAGTTTTCAGGATGGCAATTCCACTGAACTCCGGAGTTGGAGCGAACACCAATGCAAGCAATCCATTTGGCCTTCCTGCCATCACTTTGACTTCCTTTTACTCTTTGATCATTTATCAGCTATAGTGAGTTTCTGCCAGAGACCTTCTGTTTCCGACTTGTTGGAAAATTTTCTTATTATTAGTTCCATGCCTTTAGTGTGCTGCTACCAAGAACTTTCTTATTGCCTATTACTTTCTCACGGTTTTACATTTCCTTTTCCGGAACGTATGTTCTCTTCTAATTTTCTCATTTGGACATTCCCCTCTATTCTGAAAGATATCTTTTTTTCTTCTACTTTCCTTTACTTTGCTCTTTATCTGTGACAACTTTGAGAGTCTTTTTTCAACACGTAATATATTCCTACTCTGAATTTTCAATACAGTTTTAAATGTCCATAACATCTGTAAGCATTTTAATTTTTTAACTAAAGAAATTTAATTTTATTAAATTAAAAAAAATAGATATTTAAAGTTTCTTTCCAAAAAGTTTTCTAGTTTGTACATTTTTGTCCTTTTTTAAGCTCTACACAGAGATCTGTGTGTGTTTTTTAGTTCCTGTGGACTTGCTGAATTTGGGTGCATTGTGGTCTCTGTGCTAAAATGCCTTGATGATATTTGTGTCCACAGCGATCCCCTGCTCACGGCTCAGGATGACACCAGGAGCTGCTTTTTCTCAGCTATGCTCTCTGCCTCGCTGCAGTAACAAGCAGTTATTTGTGACATCTACAAATATAATCTCTGCCTCATACTTTCTCATAACATTTACCGGGCTGCAGGACATCACTGAGACCTCCAAGTCTCTTTGTTTTCCGCCCTTTCATGCTTTCTAATTCCTCTTCCCATTTCTCAGCCAAGGTCACCAGCCCGGTCACGCTGTTCAATATTCTTCCCCTGTAGGCACAGTATTTCAGACCACAGGGACTCTCCATTACCTGTGTGCCACAGATGACTGATTTACCTGGTTTGACTCCGAGCTCTTTTTCGACACGGAGCAGCACATCACCGGCGATTGCCTCATCAGCTGCAGCCTAGAGCTGTGCTGTCCCGTGGCTCAGCTTATTTTCCAAGTTGCCGCCATCATTTAAAAGTCCTCCCATTTTAATTTTTAGCCTCTACACGCTTAATTTTTGGACTTCAGCTTTTATAGAAAAGCCAGCACATATCTGTTCCTGGCTTTGATGATAAAGGCTTGGGGATTTATTCATGACTGCTCCTTGCTGTCTGCCTCATTAAATTCATCAGTTTCAGTCCTATCTTTTTCTTCTTGTTGTTGTTATTTTTCCCAAATATGGATGTAATTGAGCACTGTATATTGTCAGGAAAGATATTCATGTAAATCGAGAGATCTACAGGGTATTTGCTCACTGATGTCTAAATAAAAAACTAGAGAGCCCTCTGCCAGAGCCTGGTTCCTGTGGGGTGATCCTTTACCTTTTTGTGCTACCATTTATTAATTAACAGCACAGAGTTGTGCAAAATCAGTCCCATCAAGAAGCGAACTAGGCAGGATAGCTTTTAAAATACTCAGGCTGAATCCTCAGAGGAGACCCCTAATGAAAAGCAGCTAACAGAACACACACGTATGCTAGGTGCCTGGGCTCCCAGCAGCAGAGCCCAAGAAAACTCACGACTGGTACGGGGATGCAGACAGCGGCTGAAGGTTTGACAGCTTTGGACCTCATCCTGAGCGGGGGTCACAGGGCCTGCTCTGACAGAAAATCCCCCTGCAGCTGGGTCACTGAAAAATAAAAAGTTTGAACTTCCGGGAAACCACATTTAACACCAGAGACATCATCACGGTGCACTTGCTGCAGTCAGATCTCAGTGCCCCAGGGCAAAAGCGTATTACTTCCCGTTACATGACAAAACCTGCAGATTTTAACAGATTACTGTCACTACGGCAGCCGGAAATAGTTCTGTTCACCATCTGCCGCGTCTCAGCCTGTGCGCCAGCCTGCTGCAAGCCGCGGCGAACGCGTGGCCATTACTCACCTCTCACGTAACAGCAGCAGCAGCGAGCCTGCCCTGACCAGAAGACCACTATGACGGGGCATTATACAAAAGTATAACGTCCCCAGAGCCTGCAAACCATGGAGAATGCAAGCCTTTTTATGGGTCAGCTGCAGACGTATAACATGCTCTAAATTATCTAGCTCGCTAGCCAGCCTTCACCAAATGCAGCGTGGGATGCAAAAAGCCCTGAGAAGCTCAGCAAGTGCTCAGTGCTTGGACCACACCGGGGCTGCTGTGGATTTTCAGCACCGGAGAAGCAAAGCCAGCTCGTTGAGAGCTGGCCTCGGCGTGGTTGCGTTGCATCCAGCTGAAGTGCAAGCATGCTCTGCAGCCAAGGCACGCTTGATGGACATACACAGAGGAACATAAGGAAGGTTGAGAGAGGCTCAGAAAACACATCTGACACTCATCTTGGCAGACCAATGGTACACTTGTGGTCAAGTTCATTTTTGGCAAAAGAGACTTTTCAAAGCTTTGCAAAAGATGAAATGGATTTGTATACATTTGCTGGGAACAGTTCCCCATGGTGAGGAGAGGTATGGGGAAAAACACATGAAAGAACATGTTTTTATAAACCACTGAGATTAGATAAAGCCTACCAGCAAGTAAAATATCATGACTCAAAAAATCCATTCAAAAACTCAAAAGGTACCGACAGTGCAGCTTGCTATGGAGAGAAAAGAAGAGCTGACCTTGCACCTTAATGCTTTTTTTTCCCCCTCCAGCGATGAAGCCATTCCTCTTTCAGGCTCAGACATCTGCATGAGCTCCACAGCTTGTGAAATTACTATCTTTTAAAGAGTAAAATCAGGCTGAGGAGGAAGATGGAGGAGGAGGAAGAAATAAAGTAATTGAGCTGAGTTCTCCTCATTCCACCCAATCCCATGATGGAAATAACTCTGTGACGTGAAAACACTCCCCAGAAAGGCCCCCTCAGAGAGCTCTTCTGGAGATGGTTTGCCCACAGCATAGTCATGGTTTCAGGTAGGGAAGGGCAGGTCGGACCTTTCCATCAGCACAGAAGGAATGTGCTCAGGGACCTCTGGTAGACCAGGAGAAGCAGCACTTCCTCCTGGCCTTTGGGCTGCTCTCTATTTAGTGGTGAGATGTTAACACCAGAGAGGGGCTTCCCGAGGTCCAGAGCTGAGGGGTTGTTTAATGTTGGGAAAGTATTTAACTTCCCTTCCCAAACCTCTATCCTACCAAGTGCCTTGTGCTGGCCATCTTGGGAGGCTCCTTTCTATCTTCCCTTTTATTGACAAGATAGCTTGGCCAGTCATGAGTGCAGCTAATTTGGAGTCTTCCAGTTATTATTTCTCTTTAGTTTTTAATTTGAGAGAATCAGCTTACAGCCTGTTAAATACTTTACTTGCTGCCTTGCTGAGTCTCATCTGAGGCACTGATGGGTTGCGAAGACTTTCTTATTGATTTTTTCTTTGCCATTTTGTTATAGTACTCTCATACAATAGTAAAAAGATTAACTGCAATCAAGTGGGAACACAATTAGCATTGTAAAGGCAGAGGTAAGAGAAGGCAGGCTAGGCCAAAGGAAAGCCGTTCTCGAGCAAGCAAAGGGTCTGGCTGAGGCACTGTTACAGATATCAATGGTTCTTCTGAGGCTCCATCAGTGGTGGGTGGGAGACACCACGAAGCCTGGAAGAGGACAAAACACCATGCCCGTCTTTAAAAGAGGAAAAGAGAGAACCCAGGGACTGGCCGAGACTGGCTTCACTCTACTGAAATGAACGATGAAAGCTCGAAAGGATGTTACAACACTTTAAAGGTACAAAAATCAGGAGAATGATTAAAAAAAAATATATAGAAATTTGTAAATCTCAGAGTTTTGAATCATACCTGTGTTGCGGAGGGAGGGTAAACCAAAAGTTTCTCAACACCTGGGTGGGACAACACTGCTGATACCAAGGGACAAAGTAACTTCACATTCACAATTTGCCTGGGGAGAGATGGGCTGCTGGGCTGCTTCTTTGTCTCCGAAACATCAGAATAGCCATCTCCTGCCGCTTACAGAAGTCCTTTCCCATGCAGTCTTTGCAAAGAACACTGGATCAGTCTCTAAATTAATTCCCAGTTTTTTTGTTTGGTTGGTTGGTTGTTGTTGTCGTTGTTGTTTGTTAAAACAGCCCCAAACTCCACACTGCTCTTGTTCCATGCAGAACACAGATGAAGGAGAAGGCAAGGGGACATCCCATTTGGGACAAAGGGGACAAGTCTGGGGCAATTAAAATACACATACCAGCAAAGCCAGAATCAGGTAAGAGAAGGAGGAAGAGACTTTTAGAGGGAGGCAAATAAATAAATAAGTAAGCATGCTGCAATTATTAAACTATTTGACCAAATGATATTGTTTTTCCCAGACTAATTAATATTCTGTTCACCTCAAGTAGCAGTAAGAAAAAAAATCCTCTGACATCCCCTCCACTTCAAGCACAGTTTGGCTATTTATATCATCGTATTTTCAAGAGTGCAGCCATTACAGCAGTTCTGCCACTGCCTTCATATTCCAGTGAAGCCCTGAAGAAGAGAAGCTCGCCAGAAGGGAGCGTCACAAATCCTGCATCTTTTGTTCTGTTCAGCCTTACTAGTGGCGGGCATATTTCGTATCAGTACTTCTCAGAGATAAAGGATGCTTGGTCCAAAACCTACGAAGCAAAGGGGAAGAAAACCTGTCCACTTCATTTTGGCTCAGATCCTGTCCTCCAGATCTTGCTGTCCATAGATAAACCTACCTGAAGGCTGCCAAGCACAGCTGATGGTAAGCAACACCAAGGCGACTGCTCTAGAAATCTTCTTGCTTCCCGGTATCCTTTTTAATTTCCTTGCACATTCCCCACTTTTATAGAGGCTGGGGCTCAGAGTGGCTGCTCTGCCACCACACACGGCCAGCTGCTGTGAGCCAGCTGTTCAAGCTCCATCGTTCAGACAAAATCGAAGGAAGCTCTGAGAAAGGTGGAAATTTCTTTCTTATCCACACCCCAAGTCCATGCATGACAGAAAGTGTCCTGCGAACACAACTGAAAGCAACACAGAGTTTTACGAATGAAAGCAGTGTGCAGCTTCATTTTATGAGCATCCTTATTCCTCTGAGAAAAAGCGGCAGATACTGATGAGGGGCAGTAACAGTTTCCAAGAAGAAACGTAATTTTTCCTGCCTATTGCATGCTCAGAACAGTGACTTTCATAATACAAAAGTGTGTTGGGTGCGCGTGGCAAAGTTTTGCTAGCAGGGGGGTTTGGCTGTTAGCAGATGCTAACCCACCACAAAAGGCAACGAGTTTTGTTGTAGGATCGTATAATTTAGGCTACATGCACTCTGTTTTTCTAGCTGTATTTTCTCAAGGGTGGGAAATGTGCACTTGAACACCTACAGCTTGTGAAAAGCTGTTGCTTATCAGCACCATGCCATGCATTGGAGGATAAATAAGATTGTAAGAACGGTATCTTGACTACGAGGACAAGCACTGTCTCTCTCCTACTTACAGTGACCACGGCACTCCCAAAAACTGACTGTGAGCATCTCCACTGGGAGAGAGCTCTCCCAGGGAACGCTTAGTAAAATGAAAATGTGTGAAGATAACCATAACGTATGCAGAAGCTGTTCTCCAGATGTAGTATTTGGCAACAGACTTTTTTCAGTGTTTCAGCTCACTTTCAGCCCAGAAAATCATCTATTTCTTTCACCAAGCAATTGTTGATTTGATAGAGCTTCTTATGCTCACTTCATTCAGCATTTTTTGTGCTATTCATTTTACAAAGACATTCTTCTGTTCTTGGCAGAATCCTGTAGTTGAATACTTCTGGATGTTATCCCAGGACTTTTTTTCTCCCTTTCTCGTTCCCCTTCTCTCCTACACCTCCCCCAGACTGCAGCAGGCTTTGCACAGATTTGGAGGATTTTTAATTTTACAGTGTGTTTGAAAAATAAGAGTGACTCAGGGGATACAAAATATATGAAATCAAGCAATGTCTTCAGCTATAAAAATGTGAAAGCCAAAGCCTTCTCATGGAGCATCTACATTAATTTGTTTCAACAAGTTACCAGTGGTTTCTGTACTCCAGCTATTCCTACAGCTGCATTCCTATCATAATTCCCAAGAAAGGGCAAACGTAAATTAATGAATTTTCAATTATTTCGTCTTCTGCTTTTCCTGAGATGTGCTGTTGTCCCCCCGTCTCTCACCTTCACCTCTCTAATGGCTAACAAGACTACCCCTGAGCTCAGAGTTAAGCCTGATTCGCCAGACTCCAGTTTCTAGTTTGGTGTTAGTTCATTTAAGTGTAGAACGTACTGCAGATGCACGGGGTAGTGAGTTAAAAACAAAGGCTGGAGTTTTATTTTTGCTGCAGTGACAACAGCTCTAACTTCTTCCTTTTGCGTTAGGATCCAGCTTCTCATCTCTTGCAAAGGCACATATCTCTAAGGGATTCAATGGAAAGAGCCTGAATTATCCCAGCTAAGCAACTAGTCCTGCGTTTTATGGATCAGAGAAATAGCATTTTCTTCAGCTATTCCCCCCCCAACACACACACACACATTGTTTCTATAAATTTCCTTCTGACAAACATTTCCTCTGTCCACATTTTTAGAGCAACTATCTCACATGTACATATTATTGAATGTAACTGTACCCATCTCCCATCTCAGATTTCCCAAGCCCATTTCCTCACACATTCCTTCTGAATGTCTGTATTTCATGCACATTTTAAAATTAAAAAAAAAAAAAAGTGAGAAAACATTTGCCCACCACCTCAACATACCTCACTTTGTGCCCTTCTCACTCAGTTCACTGAGATGAATATTCTCTTCAAGATTCCTGCAGAGTTACTAGGGACAAATATTTTTTTCTCCAGTTAACTGACTCCGTAACTAACAGCTTTTGCTTTCACTTTTTTGTTACAGAGAAAAGGCATGACAAATCCACCCATCTAGAAAAAAATAAAACCAAGCAAGTGAGGAGGAGGGAGAGGATGTCCCAGAAAGACAAGGAGCCAAGAAAATACCTTCTACTTGAACGCGTGAAAATCTTAGCGATGTGTTACAGCTGTTCAGGAGCTCTAACTGGAGTGCCGTCGCTGAGGGACTGCACCATGCCATGCTTGTTTGACCTTCCAATGAATGCAACCAGATATGTCTGTCATCTATACTGGGTCTGTATTGGCCATCTTTCATGGCCAATCTTTCATCCAGGCAGCTTGACTATCCAGCCGGTGTCCATGAAGTGCCCCTCCAGTGTCTCAATCTCTTCTCCACATCTCCTCCATGCCTTGAATGTCTTCTATTTCTCCAGCCGAGGAGAAGTCCCACAGGCTGGCCACAGGTGTCAAACTGAATCCCAGAAGCCTCCCAGACGTTACTTTAGGGGTGATCAATTATTTGCCCCTTGTAGTGGTTGACCAGATCTGACTGCAGGCTGTTTTGACCATCTGGCTTGCATGATATGATCATAATACTGTCCTTAGCTATTAAAATCATACTGTGTAGATATCAAAAACAATCCTATCAGCTTACACAATACACTCTGCAGTGGCTCTGTGATTACCACCAGCAACCTTCTCCTCCTACATTCCATACCCCCAAAAATTCTAAAAATAAAAGTTTCATAAAGTGAAAGAGTGCTGTAACGTCCTTTTGCACGTAGGTACTCCCACACACCCATGCAGTTTCCCCCTTCAGTAACACGCTTTCTCTGAAAGGAGGTTCCCAGTTGCCCCACAAACCAAGGATAGCCAAGACCCCAGCCGGTGCTTTTGTTCTTTTCCTTGTTCCCTGCTTCTCCCCAACAGGCTGGCTTCCTTTCCTTTTCCTACATCTCATCTGTTATGAACACATTGTCACAAATGCAGAGAGTGAACAGCAAAGAAAAGCAATTGCATGCAGCTGGGCCCTCTGTGCCTTTCTGGAGTTGCAGCAGGGGTAGAAGTAAGGACAGAAGGAAAAGAAAGAAAGGGCAGTAATTCAGAAGTTATCGATGACCATCACCTGAGGAAGCATAGGGAAATACAGAGAACTGTGTTGTTTTTCAGAAGCATTCTTCTTAATCACACTGCAGTATGAGCATGATGCAAATGCCTATAAAAGCTGGGTAGAGAATGGGGGCCTGGAAGGAGGACACTACCAGGGCAAGCAATTACTAGGCATTGTGAGGAGAAAAAAAATGTATTCAGATGTTTTGCTCTCTATTTTTAAATGTTGTGTTCAGTAACCTATAATTTAAAACGGAGTGTGTGCCATACCATGAGGCCACCGGACAGCAGAGTGTTCCGAATGCACTGCCTCTGGGCATCAAGAGTCAGGGACAACATCGATTGTCTATGACTTATTGGCCACAAGAGTCATAGTAAGGCAGAGTTGTGGAGTCACAGGAAACATATAGGTGGCATACGCTTATTCAAACAAGATATTATTGACCAAGGAAGCACACTCAGGAAGCCAGCCAACACCCGGCAGTCAGAGATGTTGTGAATAAAAGGGGTGCATTATCCAGCTCCCTGCGCTCAGCTGTGGCTTGCTGGCTCGGAGCAGAAAGAGTAATTCATTCATTTATAGAAAGCCAGTGCGAGTCCAAGACACGGGAAAGGATGTGTAGAAAATAACTTGTGGCTATTTTAAACTTAATGGTTTGTTCCCTGCTTGCTGAGCAGCACAGTGGTGAGAATGACCTTACTCCTGCTGCCTCCTGCCCACCAAGAAGCACGGCAGGGGAACCTCTGAGGCCATATAATCGTTTCCTTGAGCTCAGTGTTTCATGTCAAAAAGTAGCAACTGTAAAATCATTATGTAACCTTCCTGTTTATTCCTGCCTTTTAAATTTCTCCAAGCATCTTCATCTGCAGCTACTCCATTGATTTTAACGCTGGGAAAAGGTGTCAGAAGAACAACCCTGGAGAATGACATCCTTGATACGCCTGGCGAGCAGTACCTGTGTAGCCTTCCTTGCGGAGCGAGATCAACGAGCTTCCCCAAAGACGGATGAGAACCATCAGAGCTAACGAGGGTGGCTCAGTCCCTCTGCTCACACGCTCCTTGACTTCTTTCCTGAGATTAAAAAGAATCGCACAGCAGCTGTGATAAACGAGGTTTTCGTGCTGCCTTATTTGCTGATGACAGAACGCAAGAAGCTCAGCTCCTGGAGCTTGCTGCTGTTCCAGTGAAGCAGGCCCTGGGTTTGCTTTTTGCTATCAGGGCACTGACAGCAAATTTTTTTATTTTTATTTTTTGGACAACTGCATGGGAAATTTCTGGGAGCCGTTTGAAATGCACATGGCTTCCGCTTCACCGTGCTGTACATTTTAGTAGTGGGAAAGAGTATCAGAAAATAATTCATTCTTATACTTTGTAGAATTTTCTCGGTTACTTATACAAACAGCCCTTTACCTGATCAGTCAGTCTCAACCTTTGTTTTGACCAGCGTCCACCGAAACCAGTCTCTTATGTGGGAACACTGCCACAGCTGTGCCTTCGCCTGCAGCTGTGGTTATTGACACTCATGCAGAGGTTCCTGGAGAAATTCTCTCCTCTAGAAAACAAAAATGTGCTGCTATTGAATTAGAAATTAGGAAATGTTTTCAAAAAGTTCATTTGATCTTCCACTTTTTCAATCTTCAAAAAAGAGTTCTCCCTCCTGATACATATTTTTTAATCAGAGAAGCACAGTTACCTTTTGCATTGGTTATCACTTACCAGGGCTGAATTTGAACTGATGGGAAGAAGTTGCAACATTTGATATCAGCTTACAGTACATTTGAAAGATCAGCTGTCCAAAAGAGCCACACACATGCTTGATTTGATCCGTTCACATTTTACAGTACATGTGAAAAGTAATGTATATGTTTCGTAATTATTTTGCACATTGCACAGAACTTTCACGTGCTTTGCATTATTTCAACAGTACCTGATTAATAGTCAGGCCTGACTTGACAAAAAGTAGCTCGTTCAATATTAAAATTGTCTAGATAGTATTTTAGAGTAAGCATACTGACCCACTCTCTGCTTTGTAGTAAGAACATTTGCTTTTTCCACAGCACAATTTTCTTTATGAAAATAATACTGTTTTCAGTAAAATGCTTAGAATTACAAGTTTTGTTTCGTAGAAATGTGCACATACGGAAGATAAATGCATTAAAATGAATACAACTGTTAATGTTAATACAGCAAGAATCAGGAAACATGTAGAGACCTGCACACAGGCACCATCATAGCCTTTTAGGAAATATGAGAGGAAGTTACAGAAGTGACTTTAAAACTTACAGAACTTTATAGAGAATAATGCAGTTTTTGCACGTCCTTAACCAGCCTAAAGGAGAAAGGATGTACTTAGCGATCAGTGTGTGTCGTAAGGCATTTTTGGTGGTAGGGAACTTTGTTTTGTATGGTAGATATTGTTTTATTTCATTTAGTTAGCTCTCCCCCTAACGAAAAAATCATTTTGTACATTGAAATACTTCAATAGTGTTAAAATATAGACCAGCACTCTGGCCTCACTAAATCCAATGGCAGATTTCCAAGCCAGGTTATAACAGGACCAATATTTCATTTACAGATGGAACAGAAAATCCATTCAGCCTTTAGCAAACCAAAAAGCTTTGTCTCCGACACTTTTAGGGACCTAGAAGATAAAAAGAGACCTTAGAAGAATAGCAGGGAATGAGGTTTATGCTGCGTGGCAGAGCGATGAGCGAAGCCTGCAAGCCCCGGGCTGCGCGCGGGGCCGGGCTCCAAGCAGCGTGGGCGATGCTTGCTCACCCGGGTGCCAGAGTCCCCGCGCATGGGGCTCTGCAGCGGGGTCCTGCAGGAGCCCGGGGGCACGGCGTGGCCCCGCAGGCGGCTGGGTGGAAGTCTGCTCGGGAAGCCTGGGCAGCCCTAGGGTGATGGGAAGACACTGGCAGGTAGCGGGAAAACGTGGAGATGGCAAAGAGAGATGAGAGGGGTAGGGAGGGGTGGATGAGAGGAGATGGGTGGGGTAAATATCTTCGGTTTAGCTACGTAAAGATGCAAAACTCCACAGCTATTTAAAGTCTGCTTTTTGCAGCGAGAGAGGGGAATTGACCATTTTACTCCAAAGGATGGAGCATCAGCAACATCAGCTAATCATAACCAGAGCGAAACCCAGTGAACCGTGGTGCAGGCTCCCCAGGGAGGTTTTTGGAAACACCGTTCCTCAGGGCCCATGCAAGGCAGATGCATGGCATTCAGCATCACAGCTTTGCGACTTCAGTGGCTGCTGGGGAAGGGTGTATTTGGCAGGGGAGAGAACAGGGGCATAGGCAGAAGCAGCCTGGATGAGGCTGTCTCATTTCCTAGTTAGCAGTCATCTGCGGTTTTCTGCATCGTTATGGTTTGCTCTGAGTGTCAATGCACGGGCTGGGCTTTTAAAGAGAGAAAAAAAAGTTTGAGCACATTGAACAGAAGACATGTTATTAAAATATCGCCAGAGGTCACAGAAAAAGCAGTTCCAAAACTAACCAGACTGTCCTGTTGCAAAAGCTTTCAGGTTTTGTAGCACTGCTTCTGCAACTGTGACCGAGATACCGCTGGAGAGCGGAGTCTGTGAAGCTCATTGTGAGCAGCTTGGCAGTAACGTGTGGTTTCTGGCAGGTGAACAAACCTCTTGCGGTTGGCAGGCCTCCCTCAAGGCTGTGGAAGTAAAGGATATAAAAAGAACACTGTTTTTGGATTAACCAGAGAGACGGGGCCACACCAGCGGACGCATAGCCGGTCACCGCGCAGTGCGGGAGGGATGCTGGTGGGACCCGGCTGAGCTCCCTCATTCTCCGCATCCACTACTTCCGTGGAGCCGGAAGAAGGTAATCAAGGGCTACTACCACCAAAACAGAAATCCTGCGTGAATCTTCTGAAGTAGGTGATGTGACGTGAAACAGGTTATGAAAGTACTTTTTGTTTTATATACAGCTCAGCAACAAAAGCTTTCACTTTAATCCTCTTGTTTCAAAGTGCCTGGGGTAAAAAACAATCTCACTCAAGTAAAGCTTCAGTTCAAACAGATTTTATGGCAGATCAAGTGGGTATTTAGGTCCAGTTAATTCCTTATAGCGTGAGAAAATTTCCAGTGATGTCTGAATTCCCCTTTTCCTCCTGCAGGCACACCATGCTCAGTCTACACTCTCACAATACAAGTTCAGAGCAGGTTGAAACACCACCTGCAAAACTGCGAGGGAGGGGGCAACCTTTGATTGAAAAAAATTAAAATCTTTTAAAATGCCAGCCTTTGCCCCAGTTGAATCCATGATCAGTTAACGGCAGCCCCCATCCTCAGCTCAGGAACCCTTAGTGAACACTTCAGGGCCCTCATTTCCCCGTGAGAGGGATATAGCATTGTCTCTATATCATTTCGTTAATGGACGTCAGAGGAAAGGCTTGGTTTTTCATCACTGAGTAAAGCAGAGCGCTACTAGGCTTTTGGATTGGTCCTGCTTCCTAGTCTTTTTTTTCTGTTATGCTTTTTGTCTGAGGCGCTCAGGTTACGCTAGTTGTGAGAAGAAACAGAGAACAGCGTCAGATGAATAAGTTAACAAGACCACGCAAAGCCCTGCTCTCCTGGAGAAATTGAGCTGTCCTGTAAGCCAGGCTAAATCCCTTCCAGCCAGCATCCTGGCCCCTCCCAGCAGACCTGTTCTTTGGGTCACAAAAGCTTCTTCAAAATCTCTATCAAACTCTTTCACATACTCATGTGAGCATGCTTACACATCCCACGCCCCAAATAATATTCAGCTAAAAAAAAAGTCTATCCAAAACATTAGATTCTTAAGCATTTGTCTTTAACAAGACCATAGTACTGACCAAAAACTGTTTTGCACGATAAACTCTGAAGAACTGTGTTTGAATTCAGAGTCAGAAAGGAGTTCAATCTGTAACAATACTTTGAAGACAAAAGGTCTCAGCTCTCCTCTGTCCCTCTGTGTGTGTTAATGAGCACGTGCATCAAGAGGCAGAGTGGTGGCCCATGCTACCTGCTGAACTGATTACTGTTGCTAATGAACAGCCCTGATTAAAAGCTGTTCATTTCTGTCCACAGCAATGCTCTTCAGGAAGATCCTGTAGTAAATTAGATCATCAGCGAAATGATCATTAGAGCGTGTAGGTCGTTAAAGTCTGTCTGAAAGCTGCTATAACGGGGGTAGAGTTGAAAGTACTTTTAATTAATTTAGGGTTAAATAGTCCCTGGGATGTGGAAGTGATCTGTCACTATCCCCCCAAAATTACACATCCAAGAAAAGGGCAAGAGAGGCATCAGGACCGGTCAGATAACAAACGGCAGGAAGCAATGAGCTGCTCCGCTTCTGAAGAAGAGGTAGCAGAGAGCGCTGTGCACGTTCATGCGAGCATGCAGAAGGCACGCAAGCGGTGGCAGATGGGCTGCCTCTGCTCAGGTCACCACAGACTTGGTGGTCCAGAGCACGTGCGTACCATCCAGAGTGCCGGGCACCTCCCAGGGGCTGCATGGGGCTGGGATCACTTACCAGCCCCTTGAGTTGGCAAGAGCAACGTGAAACAAGAGACGTGAAACGCTAACGAGCTGCAGACCCGATGCTGTATCTGCAGGCATGGCATAGGCCTAAAAAACACGGACAGCGGTAGCAGGGAGTCCTTCGAAACAAATTCAAAGCCTTAGAAAGCAGTTGGCGCGGGAGGTGCCACCAGTGAGTTGAAAACCACCAAGGGAATGGCAGAGAGCTGCAGGAGAGGACCGCCGCCCGCCCCGGCCGCCCAGGATGAGCCCTTCACAGTGGGGTCGCAGCTCTTCCCTCCGACTGTGCCGGAGGTGCCGCCTGGGCCCCTGGCGCTGCCCCTAGGTGCTGGCACGGCCGGAGTTTCCCCCAAGGGAATTGCTCCGCGCAGGAGGAGCGAGGGAGCTCCTTCTGTGCCGAGAGAGGCGGGAGAGGAGCAGCCGAGAACTGCCGGGTAGCAAGGAGCAGGAGGCTGCGGGGCCAGGCTTGCACCGCGCAGTGGGGTAAGACCAGAAGAGCGACCGTGGCGGGAGGGCAATTTGCGAGGCTTGGTGTGAAAGGTGGGTCAGGCACGAGCGGAGGCACGCTGACGGCACGCGACGAGGGTTGCAGCACGAGGAGGCACAGGGCTGTGGGGTGGCGGGGATGGGAGCCGGGTTAAGGGGGCATTTAATGAGCTCCGTAGGCGTGCAAGAGAGAGAAACCAGAAAAGCAGGGACCAAAACTGCCCCTTCGTTCCTCGGGATGGCCAGCGCAATCCTGCCTTTGCCATGTTGGTACAGTGCGCTGAGTTGGTGTGGGCTCCAGAAAAGCTCCACGTGCACCATCAATGTTTGAGATCTGAGGGAAGTGTGATTAAAATGCATAGATTTTGACAGATCTGAAGGAAGTAGGAAATTGTGTATCGTGAGATAGCCCCTGGGTTACAATGAGGGAGTCTGGGCCTGCCTGAATGCTTAGCAGAGCGTGGTGCTGAGGAATGAGAAAACAGTGAGGTGTCTGTCCCCTGGCCTCAGCGGAGTGGCCCCTGTCCCGCAGTTCTTTACCCAGGTAACCAATCAGTCCTTCCAGTGTTACAGAACAGCGGGAATTTACTTGCCTTGCACTAATTATCTGGATATGTTAATAAGTTCCCTGCCATGGCTAGATAGTTGCAGGAAGCATCTAAGACTTCAAGAACTGCATCTATAAAACCAGATGCTTGGTTAATAAGGTCTTCAAGAAAGCCACCTAACAGTTATTAAAGAGGTAATGAGTTTAACATTTAAGAGCACCAGTCACTAATTTACTTCCTTAACCAATTGTTACTACATTAGAAATTCCCGTTGCTTTCCTCTGTTTTTTAATTTGAAGTCACAAGTGGAGAAAATAAAATAAAACAAAAGCAGATGACAAAGCCTTTGCACGTCTCAGTTTTCCATATGAATGCAAAGCAGGGAAGGGAGGGAGGTCCTGTAGGCACCGCGGGGCTTGAAGGAGGACTGACTGGACACGGAGGAGGGCACGTGGAACAGATCGAGTAAGACAATGCAGGAAGCCTATCAAAGTATTACGGAATTACAGCAGCTAGGGTGATGGCGACTCACGGAGAGCAAGTACCCGGAATTACCAGTGGCTGAAAAAAGCCGCACGCTCGGAAGGCAAAGCTGGTGGCACCGGGGGAGAAGCCCCGGACGCCTGCCAGGCTGAGCAGGCCGGGCAGCAGGCTTCGGCTCCCTGCTCCAACGGGCACGCTCCCCACGCCGGCTCCGGCAGCTCCGGAGACCTCTCCGGCCCACCCTGTGGGCCCTGGAGCGCGGCCGCGGGAAGGGGACGCGGTCCCGTCCCACCTCACGGCGTGCTGCGGCGTCTCTGCGGCACCGGCTGCCTTGGGCAGGGGCATTCAGGTGGTATAAGCAGGAGCAGAAAAGTCAAATGTTAAACTCAAAATGTATCAACACTGCAAGAACAAAGAGCAGCATTAACGCTGCCCCATATCGGTAGATCAAAGCACAACCCAGGAAACACTACTTACAATTTTTTCTCCCTTTTGGGTGACGCTATCTAATATAGGCGAGCCACCACTGGGATGTTGTTATATTCTTGGGGGCTCTTACCGGAGAAGGTAACGAACCTGGGGAATTCTGTGAATGAGGGAAAGGTTGTGCTGAACAACGAGTTGGCCTTTTTCCCTATCGAGTTTCCCGTAAAGGATGAGATGTCTGCCTGGGAAAAGGAAGCAAAAAAAAAAAAAAAAATTATGCTAAATGCATGGCATGAAAATATATACAAAACATCACTTTTTTTTAGAAAAGCAAATGTTAAGACTAAACAACACGGAGAAGGAAGGCTGGTGGGGACAGGGTTGTTTCTATGAAAGCATCCTGGAGAACCAGAAAGGTACTCAAAGGTTCTCCTTGCTACTGGCAATTTTTGCTGCTACTAGGTACCTTGCTACCACTGGTGATAAAATACTGCAGAAAAAAAAAAAAAATTGGTGGGGCAGCGTATCTGTAGTTGTCTTCCCTTGCACCATCAGTGGAAGTTTCTGCGGTATGAGCATGGGGGAGCAAAGTTGCAGAGCATTAACGCCTTCAGGTGGTGTTGCTAAATACCCTCGCAGAGCAATACTCCGCGTTCCTTCTCCATCTTTTAAATGCTCCCAAACAGGCACCCCGCTCCCCACCCGGTGCTACAGCAAAGTGGGGGCTGAGCTGCCCTCCTATATCTCCCCAGGGCCTGTCCTGGCTGCGGGAAGACTCCGCGCCCGCTGACGTGCCACCCGTGCCACCATGGGCACACGGGCTGCCGCACGCAGCTTGGTCCTGCAAGGGAGACTTCCCACGCAGCGGACTTGGCTCCGACTGCCGCTGCCTCGGCCGCCGCAGCAAATGCCAGAACCTGGCGTGGTGTCTGCCACCTCCCGCGGTTTTCTGCGGTCATTAAACACGCTCTTCCCTGCCGCACATCAGGGCGGCTGGGACCATCAAAGCACTCTGCAGCTGCGCGCGGGGGCTATGTGGTTGTCTGAAAGAGGAATTTGACCCTAAGCCACAAAAAAAACAAACAAACAGGAGTCGTTTTTCCATATCACTTCAGCGATGCTAAGGGTAGGGAGCTACAGCTTTTTACTGGTACAGAGCAGCATGGAGCCACACAGGCACCCACCAGTACGTGAAAAGCAGTAGACAATTTAGCCGGAGGGAGTGCCGGCAGGCAGGCAGAAAGCCTGACCCAGGAGAGCTTGTGGACAGGATACCGCAGTTAAAATGCTTTTGCTTAAAATACTGCCTGTGGTACTGTACCGATCGGTTTAAAGTGGGAATTGTCTGGTGTTGATGGAGCTCTGCAGCACAGAGGGTCCAGGCACTAGCGCCCAGCACAGCCACTGTGATATACTCAGCTACACTTAGCAGCTCCCTGAATTCTCTGCGCCATGAACAACTCTGCCCTGCATTTCTTTAAAACTGCTGGGCTTCAATTTCCCAGGTTATCATTTAGCCCGTTCCTGGCTCCTGGGCCAAGCACGGGACAAAAAGCACCCGGCACCTCAGCACACACCACGAGAGTTCAACGAGGTTTTGCTCTGGTCCCAAGGCCAGTATGAAACTGCTCCTGAACCACTTGCATGTCTTTGAAAGTTTCCGTAAACAGGGTACCGTGCCAGCTTGCTGGTCCAGAGGAGGTGGATAGCTTTCCAGACCTGCTGGCCCTTGGGGGACAGAATAACAGAGATTTCTATCCACTGGGCATCATTTGGGAAGAAGCACCTGAGCAGAACTTGCTGGCTGCAGCTGCAACGCTTTCAAGAGGCAGCCCTGGAAGTACCTTGCACGTGCACGCATAGGCGTTGCACTGTTACAGTTCCTGCCTGCTCCATCTTCCTTCCCCAGGGCTTACAACAGATTTCCCCAGATGTTCCCACAGTCCTGAGGTGGAGTAAGAGCCTTCAAGAAAAAGGCGAAGAAAACCCCAGTCATTTAATAATGAATTAAGACCAAAATCAATTTATAATCAGTGAGGTCATGAGTTAATGCCTTGGATTATGAGTCACTTCATTTAAAAATGGAAACCACCTTACAGTTCTTCTCTCTCAGTCTCACCTTGGCCCTTTGCAAGCCCACGCAGCGTGGCAGCTAATTAAAACCACCGTTTGAGAAGCAAAAAGGATAAAAGGACTCTCTAAAATCCAAGCTCCGTCTTCCTTCCCAGCTACGCCGCAGCTCCGGTGTTGAGCGCAGCACGCGGGGCCTTACGGTGCCCGCAAGGTCAGCGCTTCGGGATAAGGTTCGTGAATCGCTGAGCCGCAATCCAAACGTCCTGACTGCCCAGCAGCCTCGAGGCGTGTGCTCCTGGACCGCCGCGGGAGGCACCGCGGGAGTAGCAGGGTTCCCCATGCAGGATGAAGCTTCAAACAATTAAGCGCACACTTTGCTCGTCAGGGTTGTGTTTTATAGATAGCTCTCTCAAGTGAGTTTTTTTCAAGGGACAGAAGGGGGAGCCTTTTACTTTAATTCGCCCTGTTTTTCTGAATCTCTCTTGTAACAACAGTTTGCTATTTTTAGATGAATTTCGTATAGTCTTGGGCAGTCAGTTATCTAGAGCTCTTTCAGTTTGTTTTTCCTCTGCTCTCCAGGGCTGACAGAAGACCTCCAAAGGATAGAAAGAGTTTATCAGCGTCAGATCAACACGATGAGTCTGCTCTAACCATAATTTGAGAGCCTGGTCAGTAACACACGCTGCATATTAAAGCATTGAGATCATCACTTGTGCTTGTTCACTTAAAATGTGCATTCACCACAGGTCAATGAAAGTTAAGCAATAACCAAATTGCAATAAAGGCACCCAGCTTGGTCCACAGCCAAATCTTTTTTCTTCTGAGGTACGGGACCCTCTGGAGCCTTAAGAAGATTTGCTGCACATTGATTCCAGGAGGGGACAAATGTATATGCGTGCACGTATATACACACGTTGTTGAGGTGCGTGAGCATCCCAGAATCATTTGTACAGTTACGAGAGACGAAGTATACTCATTTCACAGAAAATCGGAGGTTGCAGAGTTGTTAAGGGAGAGCAAGAGATGGTAAAAACACAACGCCCCCTTTATCCACCTCAAACGGGGAATAACAAGCTGGGCACAGCAGCACAGAGCAGCCATCGCCAGCATGGTCCAGCCTAGCCCCAAACCCACGCCAGCCCGTCCCCCTTTAGTTTGCTGTCCCCAAACAGCGGGGACCTGTCTGGTGCCTCTGTCCCACAGCAGGCAGACACCATGCCTGGCTTGATCCTGTCTGAGTGGCGAATGAGTGCTGACCCTTCCTGGGCTCCCTGCAGGCCGCGGCTGTGGCTAACCCTCCGAATGACTCTGGAGGTGATATAAGGGGGTGGAGTAAACCCTGACACGTCAGTGACAGGGGAGGTTGCAGGAGCTTCTGTTCTTCCGTGGGCTGAAGATAGGAGGATAACGCCTGAGCAAGAGTACTGTGAAACCACCAAAGACGAGCACAGCCAGGATTTCCTTGAGCAAAGGGGCTCACTCGTGGGCTCCAAAATGAAGAGGGTGAAGGACAGTACCCCAAGCATACTCTTTCACCCTCAAATCTACCCTGTTGACTGCCACATTTGCCCACCTGCTTGCAAATCCCTCATTTCTGTGGCATTCAACTGTTTTGCGCAGAAGTGAGTTTACTGCATAGCTCTTCTTTACGACACGGAAATGTTATTCCCTGTCCACAGAGGCAGAAATGCAAGGACGCAGAGACGGCACTGGCTGTGGAAGATCACACAAAGGTTACCTTCACTGGACCAGGATGCTCTGCCTCTGTTCGGAAAGGAGCAGGAAGATGCTGAAGAGCGTCCTCTCACATCTGGGATGCTGTGTGATACCTCATGTAAGCGCTTAGCTTCATGGCGGGGAAGAACCGTTAACTCCTCACGGGACGACACATCAGCTTCAGTTCAAGCACGGTGTTTTTATCAGACTTTGGGAGGGTAGATGAGGGAGACCCAGACACAGCCTTTTTACCATGAAAGGAAAAGCCCTGCCGTTCCCACCTTTCCTAGATGAGCACGTGGGACTGTGGATGTTCAGCCAGAACAGCAGCATTGCCACCAAGCGCTGAGCCCGACCGCACCGTTCGCTCTGCGGTGCAACAAAGAAGTTTCCAGCCCAGGCGCAAGATCAGTGCTACCATAACAGGCCAGGAAAACACAAACTAGCTCATCTACAGTATTTTCCAAAGCCGTTAAATACACTACAATAAAGATAATTTCCTTTTGAACAACTGAGGACAAAGCTCAGATTTTTATTTTTATTCTAAGACTGGTTTTTAAATATTTTTTCTTTCCAATGTGTTTTAGTCTGTTTAACACTGCAGAGATTTTTCTTTCCCATTTTTTTCTTCTCCAGTTCCAGTTTCCATTTCCTCATTTACCTGTCTGTACAGTGGGGGTCTCACTACTGATGTTTTTATACAACGCCAGGACTCCTGCAGAAGAAATCTTTACGGTGAGAGTTGAACACATCCCAAGGCCTCCCAGCAAGCGCATCAGTTGTTGCAGGCTCAACCAGGTGTTGAGAACAGTATTGATCCACCTGGGTCTCACCTGAGCAGGTGAGCCTGGGAAAGTGCGTGGCAGCTCATCGGCTTGCTCTAGAGAAGGAAAACAAGCCTCTCAGGGATGGACTGAGGATAAGATCCCAAGCAATTTTTTAAACTTCTGTGATGGATTTCTTTAAAGACCCTTGCAGCCATTTTGACTGTTGTGGCTGCACTAAATCATAGAATCATCTCGGTTGGAAAAGACCTTCAAGATCACCAAGTCCAACCATCAGCCTGACCTACCGAGTCCCATCACTAAACGAAGTCCCTTAGTGCCATATCCACACATCTCTTAAACACCTCCAGGGGTGGGGACTCCTCCACTTCCCTGGGCAGCCCACTCCAGTGCTTGACCACCAACTTCATGAAGAAATTCTTCCTAACGTCCAATCTAAACATCCAACAGTACAACATGAGACCACTTCCTTGTGTCCTATCACTTGTCACCTGAGAAAACAGACCAACACCCTCATTGCTGCAACCTCCATTCAGGCAGTTGTAGAGAGCAATGAGGCCTCCCCTCAGCCTCCTCTTCTCCAGACTAAACACCCCAATTCCCTCAGCTGCTCCTCATATGTCTTGTTTTCTCATCCCTTCACCAGCTTTATTGCTCTTCTCTGCACCCGCTCAACACCTCTGTCTCCTCCTAATGGGAGGGCAGCTTCTAACGAGCAGTCCACCTTCAAAGCACGTCACACTTGCATGCGTTGATTTCACCCTGGTGATGCAGGCATCTCAGAGGCAGAGAAGGGACTTCGGGCAGTGAATTTGGGAAAGGTCTCACCTGGCACAAGGCCAGGTGATGGGCTGCACGGCTCAGCAGCAGCACCCTGGCCGAAGACTGGGGCACCTGAAGACTGGGGCACCTGGTGTGATGTCCCGGTCCCCAGGGCTGCGGGATGCTGCAGCCAGCAGCGCTCCCCTTGCTCTCCCTCCAGCCCCTTGCCCTTTCCTGCCCATGCTGCTCCCAGCATCGCAGTGGCTCAGGGAATGGATATAACTCACGGAGCACCCAGAAAAGAGCCAAAGTCTCCAGAATTACTCAATTCCAGGGAACAACATTGATGACCTCCAAAAAGGGGCCGTAGATTACTGCGGTGTGTTTGCTCGTACTGACAAGGGCACCAGTTCTTCTGCGGTAGTAATTTAGCCAAACTTGGTTTAAATATCAAACACAAAACTTAACCTTTGCCAGCATCAGTGGTGGTTTTTTTTGCACTCAGGCTGCTTGCGGGATCAAGGGTTCAGTTTCACAAAAGAGCCGTAGGAGCACAAACGGATGCTACGATGGAGCTACTGGAGGGGCTCGTGCTGCCCCAGCACGCTCAGCACCTGGCACCCAGCGCCCTCCCGGCCTCCCTGCCGTGACACGCGGGACGCTGGCTGCTGGTGAAGGGGGCTGTTGCCGTCCTGCCTGGCTTCCCTGCCGATGAGGTACTCCTGAAGGCAAGAGATTTGGTTGCCTTCGTCTTGGCAGGCCTACCTAAGGAGTACCGTGAATAATCGCACAGCTTTCCACAACTCGAGTCTACTCGCGGTACCTGACTCCTATTTCAGTCAATTCAAAAGGCTGCCAGTGCTGTGTACCACCCTTCTGTTCAGTTTTCAACATCCTTGCTTATTACCCAAGCTAGCTTGNCTTATAATCTTAAATTCCTCTTGTTTATGTGGTCTGCAACACTCTTCTGTTGTGTTTGAAACAAACCTTACTTACCAGAGAAAAAACAGAAAAGCCCACCACGTTTCTAGAACAGGGATAACCAGCCTGCTCCAGGAGAGGGCTCTGCTCCCAGCGGCTGTGGTCCGTTGCTGGGACAAAGATGTGAGAGATGCTAACATCTTTCATCTGCACCAGTGATCTGGGGCATGAATAGGGTGAGCAGAACTCAAAGGCAGAACACGGCCTTTACGAACTAGCTAAATTCCCTGTTCAGATGCTGAGTTACATCCAAAACTATTCCTTCCTCTCCTGCCAGAGTCACATTTACCTCCTGTTGCTTTTCCTCCTTTCATTTTGTTCCTCCTCTCTGCCTGGCCCTGTCACCTCTCCCAAGTCCTGCCAGCTTCACTGCCCTCCCCTCTCCATTCAAACCGCTGAGATGATGAGCAGTGCAGTCACTCAGTCTCTACACTAAGACATCAGCATTCAAACCCACAACAGAGGAAGCACAGACAAAACTTTTCACCTCTCAGCTCTCCAGGCTGGCTCAGGGAAACAATTCGCTGCACTGGTGACCTCTTGTGCCTGCACGCCGGAGGGAGATGCTTCCTTTCTGAGATGTGAGCTGAGTGTCTCGCACCAGGCACACAAGTCCCCCAGAGGCAGTCCCGTCCCCACAGACCCCACAGACCACATCGCTGGCATGAGGGGACAGTGGGACTTCAAGGGCGTGGGACTGAGCCATGGACACAGCGCATGGCACCCCTCTTCTGCTGCAGCAGAGGGGCCTGTGGCGGCTCTGCCGGACTGCCACAGGAGGAGGCACCGCACCTCTGAAGTCCCTTCTGACTTCTTCTGCTAAGCAAATTTCAAAGGACAAGAAGAATATAAAAGGGCTGCTGCTCACAAGAGCGCAGAGCCTCAGCTGGTACAGTGAGGACAATAGGGTTATGAAAAGGATACTGGCTTAAGCACTTCCCCTAAAACATTGGTTCAAGGACCTTTTCCATCCCTTCCCTCGTTCCCCGTCTCTGCTCTCTGGATCCAAGAGCTGGCGATGAAAACTGGGCCATGCTCCCTTCCCCTCCATGCTCCCTGCTGCAACCAGCCCCCAGATGCTGTCAGCTGCAGGACACAGCCACGCTGGCCCAACACATCTCTCCTGAAGGCCGTGCTGAAAGGCCACTGCCAGAAATCAAGCCCACGCTGGAGCGTGGGTTGGGAGCAAAGGGAACTGTCACCCTGCTGCCAGGCGGAGGTGACAACAGCTCCCACAGGGGTAGCACTCGCTTCAGAGGGGGAATATTTCAGGAGTCCCTGGAGTCAGGAAGGCTGAAATTCTCTGGCTGTTATACTGATAATAGCATCTGCAACTAACGCACAGAAAGCATTTTCTAATATTTTTTTCTTTCCTGTGATGATGGGTGTCATCAGATAAACAGCAAGGAGATGCCTTGATCATTCGAGAACACATCTAGACCTGTGATTAACATTCACATATCTGGATTTGTGTAAATCAAATCAAGGACCAAGATTACAACACGACAGGATCAGGAAGGGAGGCGGCTGTTGTTGCAGCTCTCCCCCTGGCCTGCTATTGAAGAGACCTAACCCAGCAGCAGTCAGCAGACTTTCCCCTTCAGAGGCTGGCTGGTGGCAGCAGGCCAGCGAGATCAGCGCATGCAACGCGCGCTGTGCTGCAGCTCCCGAAGGCGCAAGGCGAGCAGATCAGAAGGAATGCTCAGCTGGACACACACAGGGCTCAGCTCCGGGTAACACAAGGGAGGTATTTGTGAGAGGGGGCCAAACGCCAGCACATGAATCCCACAGCCCTGACCTCCCGTAAAGCTGGGTGCTCCCAGTTAACTGGGGAAAGAGAGAACCATCACCAAGAAAAAAAAAACATTTAGGAAAGGAAATTTATTTTATTGAAAAAAAAAGTACATTTCACTTGTACACCATGAAAATATTTAGTTGTGTGTTATTTTCATAAGAAGAGGTTAAGACTTCCACAAGAAAACCACACTCTTTATTACAGCGTTACTCTACAAGATGAGGCTCTGGTGGTGTCTGCACTTGGCATTTTCACTAAACAGTAGAGCAGGACTCAATGTGCTTTGGGCAAAAACCCTAAATATTGCCCTCTTCTAGATGCTATTCCCTTTTGAAGACACGACACTCATTTGGTCAATATTTAAGAATTTCTGAGTTAGAGACAAATGTCAGTATTTCTCTACTCACTTAGATCTTTGGGAAATTCACTGCTATCCCCCTCCTCCATTTTTCACAACCTTTATTCATAGCTCCCATTCAGTCAGCTAAAAGCATATTAAAATGGCATACATGATGTCACGCCCCATCTTCTGGTAAGAAAACAAGACCGAAAGGGCTACATGACACTAACAGTCCCAATCACTGACTACATTATAGCATCAACAGATGCTGCTAAATTTTCCAGGACTTCCTTCTGTCACCACATCTCCAGCAACAAACCCTACAGTTTTCTTCCCTATCAAGGCATGTATCCAAAGCACATACATGTGCTTTGCTAAACGGAGGGCACAGAACAGGAGCACCTGTCTGCAAGTGGTATTCCAATGCCATTTGCTACAGGCGTATCGCAAGAAGTATGCTGTGCTCCAAGCCACCACTGTATCACATCGCTTGGCAAGGCATCTTTGGAAAATCCCTTATGAACTAGAGGCCTTTGGAGTGGTATGATTTAAAAATCTGTAAGCAAAAATAAATAACAACTTCATGTATATTCCCAGATAATTTGCCTTACACATTTATTTGACTACTTACTTACTTAGAGGGGACAGGAAGGAAAAGAGCCAGACCTGGACAATTCTGATACCATGCAAGGGCTGTGAAAGCAGACTTTAACCTTTCTCCACCTTGATGTTACTACTATGTTCCCTAGTTAGATAACTGCCCTATTATATGCTGTTTTCTACTCTGCTAGGCATAAGCATCATATAGATCATACGAACAGCCACACTAAATCTTTTAGTACAGTAACATTTCTGTAGTATAGGGGATGGGCTGGATTGAGAACACCAAACTTGGGTTACTACATCTGTAGTTCTTCTTTCAAGTACTTAGCTGACAAGGAGTTCTTTTCTTTACTGCTAACAGCGCAGCTTTGCAATTAGGCTCTGCTTACCCAGCATCTCACTGCCAGGAAAAGAGGCAAACCCATTCTCCCCTCCTTTGTCCAGCTGCATCTTCCCAAGCCCTGCCTTGCAGCAGCACAAACACTCATCTGTTCCCAGGATGAGAAAGTTCAGGGAGCTAAAGGAGCTGAAAACTTCAGGGATTTTGGCTGGATGAGTTCCCCGCTGGTTTAGCTCCTTCACTTCACTTGTTATGGGGTCAGGAACAGACCAGGGCCAGCACAAGTGATGGACAATGAAGGTTAGGGTGCATTTTTATGGCATAGCTGAGCTGGACAAGAGAAATCTACCACAGCAGCTGATAATTCTGTACCTTTCTCTTCCAAAGAACAAGAAACTAGCCTAAATCATCTAACAATTCACATGTAGAGTCTCTTTCTCTCCATGGACTATTCAAGAAGTTTAGGGAAATCTCATGGCGAAACTAGGTTCCTAGAACAGAGAGGAGAATGAGTACCCTGCTGCCTACACCACAGGCAGGAAAGCAGTGTGCTGCTCATCGCTTCTGATAAAGTCTCCCCTACCTTTTTGCAGTAGAGCTTTATTCAGAAGTGTGGTGAGGATGCTGCCTTGTTTCTTAAAGAGACATAATTAATAATGCTCACAGTCTCTCCAGATCACCAGCTGGTGAGGTAGGAGCACAACATTCAGCAGAGGGCCATATCCCACAAACTGATTTATGTTGCAGACCCTTGCAGACTTTCTAGGGAATCCCCAAATGACCAACTACAAAAACGAACAAACAAACAAATGAAAAACCATTAGATTGAAGGGTATGCTTTAGCCCTGGTTTTCCAGCCATAAGAGAAAACAAAAAAAGACTCAAGTATAGCAAGATAAAAAAATCATGCTCTTGTTTTCAAACATGCTAACAGCTTGCCTTGCGACTGAATGGGATTTTGTCAGTAACTCAACTCTTCTGAAAGCCAGTATATCCATTGAATTTAAATTCAAACCTCCTTAAATTCTTCACATTACTGCAACTGACAGAGTGGAGGAAAAAAATCTTCATTTTCTCCCAGTTAGCCTACTCATCTTTCTATTGCAGTCATTCAGCACAAGCAATGAAATTAGCTTGGCCAGCTTCATAAAATGTGAACAAGCTGGTTCTGTTCCAGTCTTTTGGCTTGTCTGCTTACATGTTGCTATTAAGGACTTGTGAGATCCCCCAGTCCTATTTCATTAAATAAACAAATCCCTCACCTATTTATAAACAGCCCTAGATGTATTTGGTATTTTATCCCAATGCAAAATCTAAATTCCAGGCTTATGTCACCACTTACCTGATTTTGTAACGGATAAGGTAGCAATATTTAGGGTTTTCTTTTTAAACAATGGTATCTACCATCCTATTGCCTCTCTCTACAATCAAGCATACAAGCCTTACTGCAGAAAGAACGCAATTCGTAACTGCCAACCAGAAAATACACAAACACTACAAAAGCCTACAATTTCATTAGAAATTAAATCATTTACTATTACACAGAACATCATTGTTTTTCTGGCATAAAATTCATTGAATTACTACATACGCCTCAAGGACAATCATTAAGATGTGTAAACATGTAACAGGTCCACCTAGTCAGTACAAAGCACCACATAAACTTTAAGTACATAGAAAGTTCGCTCATAAATATTTATTTGTTTAACAATTCAGCACTAAAAAAATATTACTTAAAAAGGCATCTTTTATTAAGTTATTTTAGTTTGTCCAGGGCTGGTGGGGTTGTACTATCCCTACTTTATTACAGCCACCTGACTCTCCTTCCACACCATTTTACTTTTCTGGAAGAAAAGCCTTTGTGTGGCTGGGACCCAAAGCTTCATTACACTCTATAAAAATATAATTCTTTAAGACCTTCTGCTTACATCCTGAAGGCCTACACAGCCAGCCCCCAAATTCTGTTTCCCACCCTCACCACATTGCAAATAAAGCTTCAACATACACGCACGCACACACACACACAGAGTACATATACTACACTCTTCTACACACTGATTTTTCTAAATAGCAATGCAACCACAAGGGCAATAGGTAAGAAGTACACGTGACCTCAGTGGTAACATATGGCACAGCCTTCTCATATTGCTGGTTTTCTGTCTTATTATTGTGCTGCCTTATTCACTACTCTGCAAATTGTGTATTTATTACTATTATTTGCATTCTAGAGGCACCAATTCAGGAATGCATACTAATTTAGGAACATACTTGTGAGCATCCCATCTGCCTTGAGACCCACTGTTGCTGGAGCAGTAAGCACCAAATGGGTGGCTGGTGGCTTTGCGGCTGTCGCCTGGTACTGGTCTTGGTAAAGCTGACAGAAGCTGACTGCTTTCCTAGACTGCTGAAAGCCAAACAGCATCCTTTTCCTTTCTAGAAAATGTGAAAACTGGCTTGGGATCTCCCAGAAAATAATAAAAAAAAGTGTATTGACAACAGCAGCTACGTGGCATCCTGCATTCAACGCCCTTCCCTGGCAGTTTAGGGAACACTATCAGCTTCCAACTGAACTTTGTGGATTTACCTTCCATCTGCTCCTGCACACAGGCATAAATTCAGTTTTACTCACTTATTTAAAAAAGAGCTGTTTTCAGGGTTGTGATTGAACATCTCAAGGCTTAGTTTCCATGGTTGACGTGTCTTTAATTGATGTGTTTTAGAATGCCAGTGGGCTACAAAACTGCTCAGCAGCAGGTTTTCAATTATCAAAAGCAAATGCCTTTCAAAAAGGACAGCTATTATCTCAATAATTTTATCCTGGGACTCTAACAGGAGTTGAATGCCTAATCGATGAGCCAATAAGGCTGCAATGTGATAACAAAAGAACGGGTTGTGTTTCAATTTATGAAGAGAGACTTTGGTTTCAGAGTGACCAAAATCTGTAATATTTATGTCTCAGCTTCTAAAGGCATTATTTAAATGGATAAGGATGATTAGTCAGGAGAAGCAGTTTTTAGTATGAGCCTAACTTCTCCAGTGGGCATGGGCATCTGATGTAGCATCTTCCCCAATAACCAGTGCTCTCATTAAACTGGATATCTACACTCCTCCGCTTGCAAACTGCCATGTGCAGAAACAGTTGTTTCCTACTGTACAGTCTCATATGCTCTAAGCTATGCAGTAAGATAAAAATTAATCTGTGTGATGGGGTGTGCATCTAAATGCTGCACAAGAAACAGACCTGGAAATGAATTGTGATCCTTATTTAAAGCCCCTCTTCTCACTTTCTTTGCACGAATGAAATGCACATCACAGAGAGGTCCTACACATGCAAGTACAATGCTTACAAGAGCAGTAGTGCTGAGTGTTAGCAGTTGTCTTCCCACCAAACTTCTTAAAATCTAAGAAGACAAGGATGTTATTCTCTTTGACAGACCTACTTCCTTACAATGAAATGACTACAGAGCACAAATGTACCTTCCTTTATTAACTATCCATTCCCTATTCTAGGATATAGCTAATTAAACCTTTAATTACATCCAGTTATTCAGCAAGACTATCGAACTGTTCTTGATTTGTTTAATCCTGAAATGATTAACATATTCAAAAATAGGATCTAACAATTTGTGTGTGCACAGTATATTAAATGTAGATGCTTTTATTACAATCTTCTTTGCCACATAGTTTAAAATAAAATATATCAATACAATCACCATAACAGTCTCAGACAAAAAAATTAACACCATCCAAACAAGATACAGTAAGATACTCAAAAAGGCAGTATGAGTAGCTGGAAACCTTGGTCCTCCAGTTCTTTTGTATAGCACATTGATTATAGATTTTTCTATACAAATCAACAAACAAACATTAAAATTAACAATTTCATACCGCAGATTTCTAAAATGTTTATACTGAGTGCGAATAGCATTGATTCTAGAACATCTTTATGGATGTGTCTCCCAAAAAGGTAAAAGGGATTTTTAATCATGTAGAGACTATATCCAGGCCCAGAATAGAGTAAATCATTCGTAAACAAGTTTTGGTCTTTCCTGCACAACGGCTCCACAAACGAGTGCACTTGCAGTAATCAAAATGGCTGACCACATACACTGAACAGTTTGCTCCAGAAAAAAGGATCCAACACAGATCACTTCCAGTAAGCGGAGAGAAAGAACAGTGGGGAAGTCAGCTGGATGCCAACACAAACCACTCACCACTCCCACGAGGACACATACCTCAGCATGAGACGTGTACCTCACGGCTCACTTCACATGTACACGTGTCCTCCACACGTACACCTGGGCGTACGCACGGCAGCGAAGCTGGCATTCTCCGACCACACCAGCCTCAAGGCTGAGTGAGGGCCCTGGACTAGTGGGTCACAGACACCTTTTGTGCTGTTAGGACAGTCATGGAAGATTCTTCATAAGTTATTGACTCCACCCTCTGTGCTAAAGTGCTTTTTCTTCTGTAATCAATCGGGACCTAAACTGGTTTAGACTAACCATTTTTCTTTACCTAAGGATCTACAAGTGGGACAGACAACCCTGACCAGTCTCCTCCAAGCCCTTAAATAAATAGCGGGCAGTGTCTAATACTGATACACTTTCTAGCTGCACCAGGCAGTAGGAATTCATACTCTTTATAGATCTTTTCTGCTGGAGGAGAGGCTGGAATGAAGGTTGGACGTGACTGTGCTAAGTCTTCGAATTTTGTTCTGCAAGCATATGAAAAAGTGCTATACGACTCCGAACCAATAAAAATGCATCCAAGTATTACATATGTATACCTTGACATTTAAAAACACTTGTTAGCCTGTTGTGACTACAAAATGTCAGCTACAGAATATATTTACAGACAATTTTTGATGTTTGTTCCAGGCAAGAGATGTTAAGCACAATTCTTCACTGAATACATAAACCTCACCTAATTTAGATCAGGTCAGTGGGAGTTTAAAACAGATACTACATGAACAACTCCCAGGGACTTAAGCAGAAGCAGTGAGCAGCCAACTGCTACAGAATCCAGCTAGTGCAAACTATGAAATTTTGCAAATTGAGCACGTTAGTATCGTTATCCTTTTTTTTTCTGAAGCTCCCCTTGCTGTATCCATCCCTTGTACAGTATGGCTATGTCACAGAAAGGTGTGAATTGCCAGAGTGATCTTTCTTTCTTTGAAGCAGTAGGGAGAGATCACACCTGACAGGTATAAGCTGCTCCAGCAAACACCGCACCTTCTCTTTTATGGCAAGATCAAGGCCAGTTATGGTTAACAGGTAAAACCTTCTTTGTAAGGTACGTTTATGTTTCCTAAATGTCAGGCTTTTTATTTCAGAGAAAAACAGCCCTGCCTTTCTCTCAATTCCCTTATGAAAGTCTATTTATTTAGTGCCAAAAACAATTGTGTTGTCTCACACTTACTAAAAGGGCTTTTCCAGAGTACAGACTTAAAACAGGTAGGGTTTCTTTGACAGCAAATTTTGACAGTGCATCGTTAATGTTGCTTAAAATAAAATAAAATAAAATAAAGTAAAATAAAAGGCCAGTTTTGAGCTTCTTTCTCCTGTTGATCCCCTGATGTGAAAAAATTAAGAATCTCAATATCTGAATATCTCCAAGGATGGTGACTCCACAATCTCTCTGGGAAACCTGCTCCAGTGTTCACTCACCCTCACAGTAATTTTTTTTTTTTTAAATGTTTAAACAAAATTTCCTGTATTTCAGTTTGGGCCCATTGCCTCTCATCTTTCCATCAGGCACCACTGAGAAGAGCCTAGCTCCCTCGCCTTTACTGCTTCCCATCAGATTTATACACACTGGTAAGACAGTTCATGTCTTTCCACATGCAGGATATCTGCCATGAGCTCATCTCTGTTACTGACTGCTAATTTTAGTGACTGTTCACATCACCAAGATTATTATTGCTATAAAGTTATTTCACGGCAGTGGTTACTATCAACTGTGGCAGTACAGTCACGTTTTATAGGTAATTTCTGGGTTTTTTTTCCTAAAATTCTCAAGTCTTTTGTCTTCTTTTTTAATGTCAAATGCACAAGAAAAAACAAAAGTATTAGTTGTTGAGAGTGAAAGCTTGAATTTTGCCTTCTGTTTTTACCGCAAAATGTGTTCACCTCTTACATTTCATTTGCTTCAGAGATACTGAAAATGAAGGATTTCAGAAGTGCATTAATTATGAAATCTTACTCCATTAAAAAAATCTGTTCAGATAAAATTAACTTTAAGGATAAATTACTCTTCTACTAGGTGAAACCAATTAACTTTTACAATGGCAAAATCCACAAAATGGTGGGATAAGTGAAGTCTGCAGTGGCAAAAACAATCTTCAGACCAGCTCTACCCCCAAGCTATGCAAGTGACAGCATCAATTAGGCAGGTGTGATGAGGAAGAGGCAGGAAAGGTACCTGGGAGACACCCGAGAGCGAGTTTCCTGAGCATACTCAGGTCATCAAGAAAAAGTCAGAGCTGCACTTTCCTCTAATGCAAATTTGCTTCATGTAATTGCAAGCAGAAATGCAATTTTTATCTGCCTATGCCATCTAAGGCAAATAAAGCTCATCAACTGAATTTGGATGTAACAACACACTAGACCTCGTCTTGAGAGAAGCAAGAATTACAGTCCCATACAGAGATCAGGAGGAAGTACAAGCGGTCAGTACCTGTCAGCTATATGCCCTACCAGTATAACATGCGGCTGCGCCATACAGGATACTAACGTCAGTAAAAATCCCATTTTGAAGGCTAATGAAGCAGAATCTTGAAATAAATGTTTGGGAGACAAATAATTACACCTTTCTGTGATCTCTAATCAGAGAAGGTTGCAGAGAATGACATTATGAACAAATTTTGTATGTTTCCCTGAATTTGGTAAACATATGCAACTTACAAAGCCACACCTATTACTGTTACCACATTGCTTCATTGACAAGCCTGCTAATAGTGCTGACTATTGCTAAGTGGAAGTGCCCTACACAGTTTGCAAATACATCCACCCATGAAGAACAAACCAGGGTAGTCAGCTTTCAGAACAGGAGCTGCTTTCTCTTTAGTCCTTAAAGAACGTTTGTCCTTAGTTAAAAACCAAACAAAGCATCAAGCCTGGCCTCAGAGGTAGAACTACAAACTTCTAGTCAGTGCTACTGAATAAAAATAATCTCTTATTAATGAAGATGTTTCTGGAGCAGACTTTTGGAAGAAAATCACGGGGGCACCTGTGAAAATTAGAAATTAGCAGCCAGTACCTGCAAAAACTGAAACCGTGCAGCTGTTCGTAAGACAAGAAACAGGAGCAGTTACCAGTAACATGAATGACACCTCAAGGTCACTTCAGAGTACTTAAATGCCAAACACCTTCAAAGTACACCTACACACAACCAGAACTTTGTGTGTAGTTTTAACCCTGCTTAATTTTGTAGCAGCTGAGATACCGAACACCAGAGTAGGTAACCAGATCTCTCCAGGAAAAGGGAGCATGCAGCCAGCTCCACTGGCACTAGATGCCGTTTTGAAATATATTCTCTAGTCAGTCAAGCATTCCGTTAGCAAATTCACATCTGAAGACTTTGGCAAGGCAGGAACATTGTACTCTCTTGCCCTGGGTAATTACACAGACTAAGTGAATTTGACAGCCATTTTGATACCTGGTAATATGCTTTAATGCATACCAACTCTCTTTCGTTTTTAAAACTGAGCAAGGCCAGCACATATGTTCAAGAGTGGATATCTGCCTATGCTGGGCACTATTTCATGAAAGTCAGGTTTCTGTCACAGATCTAAGGCAAATATTACAATTTACAGGAAAGAAATGAGGACATCAATACATTGTGCGTTATTGGAGACATACAGCCTTTATAACACAGTAGCTTTCACTATGATCTCTGGGTTTTCTATGTCCTTTTTGCTTTGGACCATTCTCAGTTCCAGATGGGCTGAGTTTGGTTTGTTTCCTTCTCCAGCTTGTGCTAAAAAGATGACATCAGAATGTCAGTAAAAACAGCAGTATAAAAATAAACAAGTTGCATTGTCCGATACCCCATCATATTTTTTCTCTTCCCCCCTCCCCCATTTCCCTTACTATTCCACTAAAGACTTCCAAAGCAGAAGATACAGATCAGCACTGTAATTTCTCAGCACCTCTGCTCTGGAGCACCTCTCTCCAGGAAATAAACACAGTTCTGCTGTCAATTAGAAAAACACAAAGACATGCCTTGAGAACCCACAACTCCCATCTAGATCTCCTTAAAAGTTGACAAACATGAGAACTCAAAGATGAGAGAAGCTGAAAAAAAATCATTCTTCACATGGCCAGTACAGCCAACAGACTATTTATTACTAGTTGATAAACCCTTCTTAATATTAAGCACATGCACTAAAAGGGAAAGTGAGCAAGCCATACTTAAAACAGAATCTCCTTTTCGAAAGAAACTCAGTGTTTCCTCGAGTTCTTCCACTGCTGCTTTGCAAAGCAGTCAAGCACCATGAGCATAACCGTAGTCCCAGTATAAGCTGAACAGTGACATCTTCAGTCTGATGTTGTCAAAAATAGGGTTGGAGGACACACCAAGGAACATACACTGACAAGACTACCTAGCTCTCATTCTGTAGATTCTCTAAATTCTCTGGGTGCTTCTGCACTGAAGGCTTGGGTCAGGAAACCCAGAAAGCTCTCTACATGTTTCTTCTGATGCAAACCCAGACAGAACAAAGGAACAAGGTTTGAACGAATTACCTTTTGCACTCTTTATGGTCCTTTGCAGAACATGTTGCATGGCTGACACAGTCTTTTCACATGCCACCTACACATTAATATAATGTATTCAGGTTGTAGTAAAACTTCAGTTGCCTAGTTTAATAGCAGTGCTTTTGAAATAATAATATTCATGCAAATACAACTGGCAAGACCCAAACAGGGCGACACTATGTAGAGTTTGGAAAAAAAGGTTTAGATTCTCTTAATTCTCCCAAAACAGGCATCAGAAACCATACACCCATATCAAGGACTCTATGTGCATAAGGGAAAGGAACAGAATAGACAGGGTAAATGGTTTTCAGTGCTTACTATGAAGCAAGGATAAAAATACATTTGCAAATTTACATGCAGTCTCTATCTCTAGAGAGAGAAGAACATCTTTTTTGGCAAAATTACAAAATATGTGTAACTGAAATGTGACCATCCAAAGTTGTAGAAACTAAAATCTTGCAGGAAAAGGGAAATTTTCCATTTTTTTGCTCTGAGGTGAGAAAAAAAAAATCCAAACCAAATGAGTGTCTTTAAATAATGTAATAGATTAAAACTAGAGACATAGTCTAAGCTTGCAGACAGATGAAAAAACCTCTCCCATACCTTCAGATTGTTTGGATGCTTGTGTGTCCAGGCCAAAAGCATAGCAGCAAACAAGTCTCCTGTTCCAACAAAGACAGCATCCACTTTAGGAGATTCCACTCGAATTCTTTGTGTCATCTTGGTACCATCTGCATTAGCTACAACACAGATAGACAGTAAAGTAACAGACCCAGCAACTAATACAATAGCATTTACCACAATTTAAAAATGATAATCAGATTTGAATTCCTTCATTGTTTGGAATGTAAAGATGCTACTGAGTACTGTAAACTTTGTACCAGTTCTGGTTAAACGTGTAACCTTCCAAAACTCTGCCAAGTTGGGATAGCATTTACAACTTACGTACTGTACATACTTCACTAAAGTGGGAACAGGTAGCTAGCAGTTTAACTTTCATGAAGGAATGAGAGCCTAAACTTTTCATTTAGACTGCAGCAGCAGCTTGCTTAGGAAACCACATATTTATGGACACTGCTGAATCCTAGGTGGGGCATACCCAACCAGAATCTAGAGAACCGCTGGGTTGTATGGAGGCACAGAAGCAGCTGCAGACATCAGCAGAGAATATCTGATCCATGTGCTATCTTGTAATCACCACTGGAATGATTACACTTACTCCAGCCCTGGCACATACTAAGTGCTAAGAAGCACCAAGTGATTCTTGGTAGAGTCTGGATGAAAGAGCAGGACTTTTTTTTGTTTCGGTGGTCCAGAATGTGATGCCCACATTGACATCACACAGATAAACAAGGAAACGAGATTATCTACCATCCCACGTAACTATGTCCTTCTCATGTAAAAACGTCCTGCAACAGTACGCAGTGAATCTTTGTGACAGTACAGAAGGGGATAGAAAGATGAAGCAGGGCATTTTACAACCAATCCATCAGGGCAGAACAATCTGTTAACAGGACAGTGTAACTTTTGATAAAAGCCATTAAACCATCCCTAAGTTCTGTTTTATACCACTACTGCTTGTCAAGACCACTATTAGGGGCTTTAACAGCCCTGATCAATCTCACCTATGACATCCACCCATGCACCCTCTGCCCACTGGTCCAGGAGCTGCACAGAAGCTCAGGTACAGGCACAAGCATCCTTGCCTGAGCTATGTTGTAGGCCTACCTACATCTAGCCCTGCTGTCCTGACTTACTGATTGGATTTCACAGATTAATCTCTGACCTGACTTGTCTCACCTGTCTTTGATGATCACTGGACTGTTAATGGGACCTGTCGTGGTGGCCATCACCACCCCGTTCTGCACACCTTATTCAGATACGCTATGGTCACCCTCAGCTCCCAGCTTGTTTTCCCTCATGGAGCAACCCTGATCTTACTGCTCTCTGATACTACTGTAGGAGAAGGAGTTCACTTAGGGAATTAAGCCCCTTCCATGTACTGCAAACAGATCTGATGAAACCACTCCTTCATAAAGTGACTGAAAGCACAGAACTGGTTAAAAAAAGCACGTATTTTAATGAAGCAATTTGCAACTTACTTTTTCTGTGGCTTCCCAGAGCAATTAGGTAGTCGTTTCCTAGAGGTGCCTGTAGATCTGAGCTTGTGATCACCACAGTCTCTGGTCCCATGGCATGGAGCATATCCATTACCTTCCCATGTGCAAAAAGGCAGGAATCAGTGACTGCAATGTGTGTTGATTAAACCTTGCATCATTCAGAGTACTGAGGGTTTTTCACAAGCACCTTATTTTAGCATCTTTTGTAAAGAGAAAGAACAGTTTCTACTCAAACAACTCATTTGAATTAGAGGGATTAATTTGAACTAGGGGAATCAAAACATTTGTATTTAAATTGCGCACACTTGTTAAAATATCCAAGCATCTCTGTTTGTATTATCTTTGGATGCTCCTCTGAAAAGAACACTCTGTTTCAGCTATGATCAAAATTTTTGTCTGTATCATGTTTTCAGAACATGCTATCAAAAGAAGAAGAAAACAAATATACAGATAAATGCACCTGAGCTGGCATCTTTAAACTCTTGCTACAAAGACAATAAATCCAGGCCATGAAGTCTTATTTAGCTACAACTTTAAGAGTTAGCAAAACCAAACAGTTAAAGAGCTAAATCAGAGGCACAAGTGTGTCTATCTCAATCTTCCTTTCTCATTCTGTTTCAGACCCAAAACGTACATCTGTTAATTACTTACCTTCACAGATGTACTTCCTCCCTACGTGTTCCTCACTTAAAATCATCAATACCCTACTTCTGACATCACAATCAATTACTACAAAAGTGATTTTGATTTCAAAGACGAAAGAATGACTTCAGTAATGAGTTTAGCATAAAACACAGATAAAATATTAATTCTCCCAGAAGAGTTTAACTAAAAATCCTCTCAGGCTAGCTATGACTCATGAACAGCTGAATGATAAGGATTTGTATCTGCTATTTTTTAATTCTCTATTGCTTTTTTTCTTGTCTAAGCCTCCAAGTTTCTACAGCTGTCAGACCTCTTTGCATCGACATTGGTTGGGTTTTAAAGATGCAGTAAGTCCACCAACATATGTTGACATAATCAACCTGTGAAGTAACATTAAACTCAATTTCACTTCTCATCCACAATTCATCAAGGACCTAATCACTGGTATTTCTAGCTGTAGGACTCAGCCCCTTCTACAATAAAATTAGGCCATATTTAATTTTATGTTAGAAGACTTTATTGTCATAACTAGTCTTGCTAAAGATATCCATGAAAGCATGTCACCATGGAAATAGATGGCAGAATTCCTACCACCTCCAAAAGGGACAAATTCCAGCATGGATTGTAACTTGGAAGGATAGACCTATATATGCTATGCAGCTGAAGAGACAGATATATTAAAATATAATATCCTGCAAGCAAATGTTTTAAAATGTTTCCACTCCTAAGTATAATTCCATCTCTTTACAGGGGATTTTTTTAAAACTCATCATAAAGAAGAGCTAGCATACATGAGTCAAACAGTCTGGCAGATAACTAACTTGTAAATTGTTCACAAACTCACATCTGCAGCTGCAATATGCAAACCTAAAACTAACAGGTGCTCAGCTAACTGTTGTTCTCAAGACTGTGGTTCCACTGGTGAGGATGAGAATAGAAGAACTGAGTTACAGTTAGCAGCTAGCAGCAGGAAGCACAGTTCATCACCCTCACCCAGCACAGTGGAGTAATGTAAAACCGGGGTGGAAATTTAAAAGAGCTCAGATTTTTGGAGCTGCTTTCTGCTGTGAAGAGATGGTAAGCAACTGATGTTGCATGATATTGCTGGAGAAAAAAAACCATAAACATTAGGGCTGACAGAGTCCAGCTACACTCCAGGGTGCCACTGCAGCTGCTGTTTGTTTAAAGATTTTGTATTCCTTTGAAGTTCAAAATCAAACTGGAAGAAGTAACATCAGTCCATTATGAAAGCACTAGTCAACAAAACAAAAAGCTCAGTTCTTTTTAAGAAACCCATAAAGCCATATTCCTATTTTGTCCTTCATCACCAAGCCCTGCAGCTTTTTTAAGTTCTTCAGTTTGTGTAAAAAGGTAAATCCTCACACCTCAATGCAGTACATTTGCAGATCATTTATCATCACTGCAGGGTGATGACAGCAGCTGTCAGCACTCTGGATCTGTCTATCTTTCACCAGGAAGTACCTGAAGGCCATTACTCCCAATCTAGTTTCTCATCTATGCGCTACGTTTTCAACCCAGGTCTCACAGCCTTTGAGTCAATTTAAGAAAAAGAAACAAAACACCAGCAAACACTGTAGGGAAGAGATTCAGAGTACATTCAGTCAATCCTTTTAAGAGTTTCCTACTAAGCTCTCTTCCTTGCAAACTGTCTCAATGGAAGAACTAGAACTAGCTGTACTAACATTCAGCATTGCTGCTGCATGACCAGCATGCGGACAGCAGAGGGAGCAACTTATGCAGGTTTCTAATGCCTAGGGTCTTGCGGGGTTTTTCACCACTATCAGTGTATTTCCACACTTTGGACAGTGTGGTTACTAGTTAGGTGTGCTGCTGCTTCCCTTCTTCACTGCAGCAAAACAAACTTGCAGTGAGCCGCTCATTACCACTGCAATGCCTTTATTTGTAGATCTTTCAGTAAGTTTCTTCAGAAGTCTGCCATGAGAACAGAAAGTGTTTTGCACATTGAGAGCACAAGCTTTAATGATAGATGGAGAGACAGCATGAAGGCTAAAGCGATTTCAAGGTTAAAGAAATATGGCAAACACTGCAGGTAGAATTACAGAATGAGATCTCGCACATCCTATCCCTTACTTACCTCTAAAGCGTCTTTTTCTGTGTGAATCTTCCTGCCAGTAAGTAACCTGAGAATGAAACAGAAATCTTGAAAGAGCACATGTTCTCCAGGCAGTGGCAGCTTGCTTTGTTTACTCTTTGAAAGGATGAAAGCTGGGACTGCACAATATAGGCTTAAACAATTTGTTCATTACATTATCTGCTGTACCAGACTGCTGTCTTTAAAAGTTATGTGCACAGATCAGATACACAGTGCTTCTGAAGCAGGCTTATACCAGTCCTAACCCACCTCCTGTGCCCTAAAATTACCTCGTGTCTTCTCTCCATCTCCCATGCAGCTGCTCCCTCCCTTTAGGGGGACAGCCTGTAACGTATTATAACAGATCAGCTCCTGACCAAAGAGTCACAGCTATGTAGACAGGGAGGGCATGAGGCATGCAAATTCTTAACTCCGATGAGGTATTGCCATGGTGGTATTTCTAAATATAATTTTGGGGCTTTTGAGTCGAACAATTTTGGTTTTGATATTCTGACATACAATACAAATTTTCTCAGAACAGGTAAGAACAGGACAGGGAGGAGAGGTATTTTTTCAGCCTGCCCTAGATACAGGTCTCTGGAGACAACAAGAAGTAATCATGAAAATGAGAGACTGGAGAAAACAAGATAATTCAGTTCCTCATATAACTCCCAGGTTTTTTTTTACTGGTTTCAGTATGGAAGAGTAGGAGGTTTGTTGAAGAGCACTACTTTAAAGCAACAGCTAAAAAACAAAACTCAACATATACATACATACAGCACTGTACTGAGACAAATGAAAGAACAGGTATCAGTCTCCCCCATTTTTATCCCTGATTTTATTTCGCTATAAAAGGAAATTAAGTACTTACTCAGCCTCAAACTGGTTAGGAGTGATTATATCAGCAACAGGTACAACTTTGTCCCTGTAGACTGGGAGGAGGTCCTTGGGCACATACTATGGGAGAAAAGATGGTATCAAATGTTGTCAGCAGCCACTTCAGATGTGGGAGTGATACGCTTCTTCCCTGAACTACCTACCACTCATGCTGTCACTTAGTAACCTTCAAGCTCCCAGTGTACTGTTATGCAGCAGGAATTAAAGTGGCTGAGCATCCTCCAGCTGGTGACAGCGCGGCCAACAGCCCTGCTGTCACTGGAGGTGATGGGAAGCATCGCTAAGCAGGCCTAAACTGGTAGCATTTAAAGGAAGTGGTGCCTGGATGAAGAGCTTTTGGGTTCCCTCTTACCAAGATGACACAGCGGCATGAGGAAATATAGTATCTGAACATGGGGAACCCTTTTTTTTGTCCTTACCTCCAAAATAAACTACTTTGTTGTTATACCAATGGAACAGAGGTCCTTTGCTGCACCAGTGTGTGCTTACATTGATTGTGTTGCACCGTGGGACCTGAGGAACAAGTAACATTCATGCTACGTGTTATTTTGTCTCCTCCTTTTAGTGCAATATTTCTAGGGTATGCTGTACATTAGTATGTATGAATGGGAATCAGACTTGTAACTTGGTCAGTACAATTTAATTTATAAAGTAGCTACGATAAGTACATTCAAAATATTTGGCTTGTGTTGCACACAAGTCTAACAAAACACTCGCATACGTTGCTGGCTGCAGACTCAGCTCTTCAAGTAATGAGGGCCAATGCTCCCCTTCTGCTTTCCTGTTCCATCTCTATCCGATCTTCCTTAGCTAAATATGACCCATTAGCAAAGAGAGATTGGTTGTCTAAGCAGGTGACATACACTAAGATGTAGCAGGAGCCTAATAGTCCGTATGCTCTTCAGACTCAAAGTTGAAAAGCATCAGCTGTTTTGGCACATACTGGAGTTCAGCTAGGAGTTTGAGTTAAATTGCAGGTGTCATCTCACCTTCCTGTGTCCTGTTGAAACTCAATTTAACAAAACCTTTATTAAAGTTCATTGTTTACTAGTAGCTGATACTCTTCATCAGCACCCCATTTTCTAAATCGGGATGAATCCTTCCTTTCGTCCATGTTTTATTTTCTCTATTAGGCTCATAAGCTGTGTAGGGCAGGGTGTATGTATACATGTGCCCATGTGTTACTGTCTCCCGTTCCAGTTATATTAGTGACAGACACATCCCCATCATGGTATTGACCATTAGGTGCTACCAGAACACCCATCATATTGGTACTGAGCTCAGTCATGTTGTCATGGTGAAGTGATGTCACAGGGACTCTGCCTTTAGACAGAAATGCAAGACCACATCACATCTAAATGAAGCCATTTTAAATAATGATTCTATTACTTTTTATGGCAGGAGTGAGCTGGTGGGTTACGTGTTACATTTTCTCTTCTTCCATCTATCTTGTCTTCCACCCAAAAGACATGGGTAGGCTCATAGTTATTACTTCTCCCAAGAGCCAAGGCTTTGCAAGGTGACTCTACAGCTACTAGATCTCTGCCTTGTTAGAAAAAGCCAAGGACAATAAATATTGCAATAGACATAAAGTGAAAAAATGAGACCACAAAAGCAATGGCAATTTTATTACTAAGCACTATTTCATGTGATTTTTTATGAGCAGGTAAACTGTAAAACGGTACAAGGACAAAGAGGAATTCATAGTGCATGACCAGCTAAGGCAGAAGAAAATATAAAATATTATTATTGCTGATCTCTTCCCACATTGCACTTTTACTGAAACTATCTGCTAGTGTTGATTAAAAACGAATGTCTCTTTGTCAGTATGCAGTCTGGTACTGGCACACAGAACCTTTCTGTCACAGAAAGGTGCCCACAGCCCAGTGCCTAGCAGCTGTTGGATCTCACATGGAATAAGTCATCTTCATTTAGGTTCAAGTGGCATGTCAATTCATATGATCACTGACAATGTGAGCAAGGCTACCAGCCAAAACTGCTAACTTGACAGAAAATGAAAGAACTCCAGTGAGAAGTGGAGGGGAAGCAGGGGGACATTCTCCTACGGACAGGATCTATACTCTACCTGTTCTCTCAGCAGAGAGTTAAAAATAAGTCCCAGGGCTATGCAACCATTATTCTTCCCAGACTCTAAACTCATGCAAATACAGGAACAAATGCAGTTGATGCTGGGATCCAAAGCCACACCTAGGTAAAGTAGCTTAGACTTTGTGCTTAAAAATTAATAAATCCTTATACATACACATTTATATAGCAAATATTCACTATACAAAAAATCCATACAAATAAGTACTAACCATGGAGCCTTCTCCATTCCATTTGTCACCCATCACTGGATCACATACTGTAACAGAAGAAATCTAGCTTTAGAAATGAGGGACAGTCATAGAGACCCTAGCTGGGGGTAAAAGTTTTAAGTAACAATAGCAGTTACGTTACAGTACTGTCCCTTGATAGCTCATACACTTACACAGCTCTTGCAGCATACTCAGCCAAAAATTTTTAATTGGTGGCTGAAAGAATAAGGCATGTGTAAAAGAAATCAAACAGGTGTTAGAGGTCATAGTCACCCTCTGCTACCTGCTTCCATGTTGTTACGTCTGAAGGTGATGAAGATGAGAGGGTCTGACCACTGGGAGTGAAGAGGTTTTTGTTATAGAAAATGCAGACAGCCCTCCCCTTTACTCCCCAATCCAAAACTCTGGCACAGTAGTATGGTCAGAAAGAAATATGGGAGAAGCTAGTATTTGTGAAAAGAGTCCTATTTTTACTTTAGTGTAAAAATACACATGCCAAACACACACCAAAATGTTGTGTTGTACACATAAAAATGATGTGTATTAAAATGAAACAAGAAGAAAATCCAGGTCAAAGTACATAAATTTGTGCTTGGTGTGATAATATTAACACACATTTGACACAAGTTCTGAATCATGGGCAATATTAACAATGTATTCTAAGTGCCCTCAGTTTCCAAGTAAGAATGGGAACAGCCTAGCCTTCTACTTGAAGAAGAATATTGTTCACTGTATTACAAGAGCTTTCTGCAAGAGAAAAAAGAAATACAAATCCCAAGGTATCAAATCAATGTCCAATCAGCATTTAAGGAAGTTACTATGAGCAACAAGAGAGTCATTTGTTTTGCATTTTAAAAGTATTTTCCTTACAATATGATCTGTTTATTAAATATACAGGATCTCAGAAGCATAGCTGTGATCTCATCATCTGACCACTTCCCTCCTGTCTATACAGTTAAATGTTTCTTTCTGTTCATACTCCAATACAGTTTTTAGCTTTCACTTCCTAGTGAAAGACTCTGGAGAACTTGCCAATGCAACAGCTTTAATACAGGCTAAAAAACTATCAAAATCAAGCTCATGGAGATCTCTCCGCTACATTTTTCAAAATGAGAACTGTGCTTTGGTAATTCTAAGTTCACTATCACACTCTGCAGTATTGCACCTTGCAAATCCTGTGAACTATTCTAGATTCCTGACCACAGGGTTTACTGAACCTGAAGATGCCAGGTTCAAACCATCATTCACAGCTCTTTATCCCAGTAAATCCCTACTGACTTTGCTGTGTTACTCTAAACACTGATCAATTCAAGCCTACGCTGGCTGTGTTCAAAAGTCCTGAAACACTCAAAGAGTCCGAAATGAAAGAGGGGAATCTTTTCTCACAGATCTGTTGTTCTTTCAGCATTCCCAGGCAATCTTAGCAGTGGTGACCAGAATTAAAAATGCCTTGGAGTTTAAGCTAAATTAAGTTTATTAAGCACATTAAGACACTTCTTCTGGGATGTAACCAGAAACCATGACAGGGCAATATGGGAGAGTCTATCCTGCTTTTGACTAACTTGGAAATCAAGAAGAGGCTTCAGCTATCAGCACTTCCAGCCTGCACCTCTGAACTACAAACAGCAGCAGCCAGCTGCGATTTTACAAGACTTCCTTTGATACAGTCACTCCTTAATGCACACTCTCCTTTGAATAGCATAATCCAAGAAACATACAGAGAGGTATAATATCAAAAAGATAAAATCCAACTCCCTCAATGCTTAGGCAATGCTGAAATGAAATTTCACTGGAGTCTCAGCTGGTCCCAGCCAGATCAGAGCACAAGATGGTTCTGAAATGCTGGGTACCATCAGAACAACATTTTCATCCTAAAACGTGAAAATGATGGGCACATTCAGCAATGAAGCAGAAAGAATTATAATTCACATCCTTACCATATACTAGGTTTGAATTCTGTTGCTTCAACTCCTGGACAATATCCACCACCATTGCAAGAAACGATGTGTCTCTTGTATACCCTTTGGGAAAAAAGACACTTATGAAGTTAATTTTCATGAATGCTATTTATTTTATTTTATTTTGCACAGGAATGCTACGTATTTCTTATTCTTTGGATCCATGCATATTAAAACAAAGGCATTTTAGTATTTTATTCAGGAATAATAGCTGAAAGAGAAGTCAAGACAGTCTTTACTCACCTACAAATACAACTTTAAAAATCCATTTGCTAAGTACATTATACGTGAAGTGCTCATACAACTTCAAAATGCTTGAACATATATACAAAATGGTCAGGCTGAAAGAAAAAAAACACTCCTGTTCTTCAAAACACCAGTCTGAAACAGTACTATTTCTCGTGTAGTAAATAAAAAAAAAAAAAATTAAAATTTCATATACTTTTCTCATACTCTGGTTAGAAGCATTTTGTTTCCAGCACATTAATGCAATGGAGAATTATTCTTGAACATTTCAGAGCAATGGCCAATATAGCAATAAAATTCCTAACTTCACGCTTAGCAGTGAAATAAGCTGGAAACAGGTTTTATTACATCTCAAGGCCCTAATCACAACGTTAGCACTATAACATTCTCATTTAGTTATCAATTTCTTTATTATACCCGTGTTTCTTCACTTATATACTTACTTCTTCTATTTATTTTATGTACGCATTTTTTTATAACATTACTTATTAAGTTCATTTTAATTTACTTTAGTTCACTTAATAGCATTATTCTAGCAAGGTAGCTTCTTCAAACCTTCAGTTTGGAAATGCCCACTCTACTATTTTATTTAAAAATACATTTTGGAGATTTTTTTTATTCATAAAATTGTTCAATTCTTACACGTTGAAGAGAAATGAAAAAAGCTTCCAAGATTTTAGGGCAAAATGCTTTGTCTTATGTCCATTAAATGCTGATTATCAGCGAAAAAAGATGAGCAAAGATTTTTGTTTAAAATGACCTGTCATAGTACACTGGCTTAAAAAACTGTAAAGCTATAGTACGAGTAACATTATTGAGAGAGGTACTTCGAAGCTTCACACAGAACCGGATTTTATCTGGCACCTTGAGTGCTTTATTGTAAATGAAACAAATATATGAAGATCTGCAAGTAACTGACAATCACAAGAGTTACTGAAGTGTCATTTTATATAATCAGCCTAAAGATAATCATTTCCATTTCAGCCAAGATATCTACAGTAATTAGACATGCAATTACAGTCAAACCCTATCTGCTGACAAATTAATTGAAGTGTTTGATTAATCATATCCAGGTCGTCAGAGGTAGCAAAGTATGGCTGTGCACCATAGTGAATGACTGTTTCTGTTTGAAGAGAAAAAACTGTCTTTTGGGCCTGAATGAAAAAAGCTGATTTTTAAGTTCAGCCACAACTCAACGCTAAAACACAGAGGGTGTTATTAGATCATAAGAAATGAGTCCCATTTCCACTCATTCCTTTTCTTTGTCTATACTCAAAATGGCTACAATGAACAAGATTTTTAAACAAATCTGAACAAAACACTGACCCATCTATACATCTACACCTACAAATCATATTTTTAAAAGGCATTTTAATATTTTTTGTCTTCCAAATGTCTTTTTGGCTGAAGATATCCATTTTTCCTTCTACTGTTTTTAACTTCTTACCTCTGCTTTGCCAGTATAAGACACTAACAGGGAAGGAGCTGGGGCCTCTTCCAAGAGTTGAAAGTAAAATAAAGAAGGAATGTTTCAGCAAAAAGAATACTCAAACATTATTTACCAATGTTGCATAGTAACATCTCCTGAAAATTCCTACAGTACAGTGAGCTTTTCCTGGACATGTCCTCTGTGTGACTTCTTTCAAGGAAAGAAAGGATGTTCTTTTAGTTTTCAATCACAAAGAACCCATTTAGGCTGAAACTAATTTCTTAACCTTAGCTCAGTCTACTTTCTATTTAGTCTCCTTTACTTTGGAGAGATTCCCTGAAATAGAAGTGAAAATAACTCTTCAGACATGCTATACCCTTCAAGCCAGAATTATAACCCCAATGCTTTGGGGTTATAATCCATCCAGTTGAAGTCTCCAGTTGTCCTTGTGCATAAAGAAAACACTCTCCTACATGTGGAAGCCGTGAAATTAATTAAATCTGGCAATTTATTTCTATTTACATTTAAAAAGTGACTGTTCACTGCAATAAAAAAAATTGATACTGTAATGTAAACCACATGCATAGCTCTCTCTGACGTGAAACCCTATCAGTAATCTACACCAAAGAAAAAGGAACTGGATGAGAATCAGTTTGTAATAGAAACTGCTCATATGATCTCTCCTTTCTATACAGCATTCTACAAGAAACACCCTATGCCTGAATTTATGCCACTTTCCACCTAGTGTTGCATAAAGTCATTATGTCCTGCAGAACTGTATCCACTTGGAGAAGGTAAAAGGACCTACACAGTAACAAGAGCAAAAATCAAGAAATCATGACAGAGCGGAAAACAAAATCCAACCCTGCTTATACTTTGCTCTATATCCAAAGCATAACCCCTTGAAGATCAAGTAGAAAAAACATGGACAGACAACTGCATATAAAAGTCACGTTATTATACCGCTGAGTGGTACTAATGCAAATTTAGGAGAAAAGGGTTAAACCTACGTCTTCAGAATGAATTTTAAAATAATACTCTGACACTCCTCATCCTTTTTTCTGTAGTTACTCCCAAAACATTAACTAAGCTTGTACAAGACTGGCCTGCACAAGTCTGTAAACTACACAAGAGGATCAGTTTACCCACCCAATTAAAACCTTCAGGCTGGAGAACACTGGCTGTTTCAAACTAAACAGCATAAGCAGTTAAGTCTATAACATACAATTGAAATCGCAGGAGGAATCTAAGGAGGAAACATGTAATTGTTTGTTTTGGAAGAAGGAGGGATATGGTTTGTATATCTCTACGCTTATTTACATTTCACGTGAACTCCAAAGAAATAAGCTCTTCATACCTGTGAGTACATAATCATACTGGTTGACCTTGTTCAGCTTAAGTCCTTCATACAGTTCATGAAGTTCACCTGAATTTAACACCTGACCCTTCCAGTGGGCATAACCTGCAAAATAAAAGCCAGGTAATTTTTCAAGAGCTAGATTTTACAGTTAGGATCACAGACATCAAACATTTGGAAGGACAGTATCAGACATCAGCACCAGAAGGCACTTCTACTTTCTCTTCTGTAATGCATTACTGCTGAATGAAAGCTGCTGTCAGCAGAACATTTCCATCCTCAACTTCTTCTTAGCATGTCTGTTTCCCAAAGGAACTGGTATCACTACTCTGGAGTTTCAGATTGCCCATTCAACAGCAAATCGAGCAGAGTACACATAAACTCTTGCAAGTTTTCCCATGGAGCCTATGCAACTTTTCCTTTCCTGCTGGGAGGGGGACAAACATGTTTTAGACTTCACTGGGGGGAGGCTGTCAGTATAATCTATTTTTGTTACTTTATATTATTACAAAAAAAAAAAAAAAAGATTGACAGCAGGATGACAATTTAATTATCAGCCATAAACTCCGCACTATGCAGAGCCTACATTTCACTTGGAAGAAATAAGCTTGTAGGTGTAGGCTTGTGGGTCTATCTGAACACAGGTATGCAGCACTTTCATACCTGTGTCAGTTACAGCTTTCACTGGTACCTGTACATACTGAATAGAGTGACCACAGCAGAATATCATCATGGGATGTTCTTTAAACACACAATTTCATCTGTCAGAGTGCCTTCCAAAAATAGGACGATTTTAATGCTGAGGATGCTGAAGGAGGCAAACAAGTATCAGAAAGACACTAAAACTCAGACTCAGTATCTATACACTCTTATCCTTGAATGATCTCTAGGAATTATAAGCAAATATTTCTGGCTGAGAAGTGGATGGAAGGTAAAGTTATAGGGAGAAGCTGAACTGATTTCAGCAAACAATTTACCAAGCTCCAAGGCAGCCAACTTGAAAAAAAAAAAAAAATTCACTGACAGATGCTAAACATTTATTGAAAAATGTAAACGCATCTTTCACCTTGCAATCAAGGCCTGCCCATTTAGATGGCAGCCATCACCCCCTTGTACATATCTGTATAAGAATGGCACTTCCTCCAGGATGTTACACAAGGCATTCACAATTTAACTCTTCCAACCTTCGTAAGTTCAGGGTTTGTTAAAAAGCTCATCTTTTTATTAACTGGGATCACGAAAAGTGAAATGTTACACTAGTATCTTCTTCCACACCACCCCTATGAGGAGACAATGGTATTTTGTTTTAATTTCTGCTCTTGGAGTTAGAAAATTCTGTGATAAAAACTCTTGGCTTTGATTATCACTCTAAACTGTGGTATTAGAGTAACTGCCAAAAGGTGCCTAGAGCCTAAGATAAACACATTTTTCAGTTTTCCTTCTTACAAATGCAAATACACCCACAGCAGGGTGAGCAGATGGATCATTTTGCTCTCCTCATCTCACAAAGACCTAGTCCCTAAAACATGACTCTCTGCCAGCAGGCAGAGGGACTGACTCATATCAGCCACTAGGATTCTTTCCTCAGCAAATGTTTTTTAGAAGTCTTTGTGAAGAAAGGGACAAAGTGGGGAACTCCCATATGTTTGGACAGTAGTTCTACTCCAGAATACAGCGATATTCAAAGCAGCAATGTCTTACACCTAAAGCATGCCTCCCGCTCCAAGTGTATGAGGAACCATTGATTACAGCTGACTCAAGCACTTGGCTTACTTAACACACAGGCAACTGTTTGTTCTGCCACATCACATTTACAGAGAAACAATCTACCTTCTCCTCTTCCCTGAATCAAAGTTTCTATTAGCACTCAAAAGCCAGTCTGTACAGGGACACGACGTAGTCCTTTGTACTCCCTTGTGTCCACAATTCAGCACATAAAGTTCAGCTCGTTTCCACAAACATGGAAACTCACTGGGCACATGAGAAGAGAGCAGCTTTCACCCACAATCAAGGTCAGCCAGCAAAAGGGCTGCCATCTATCTTACAGTACATATGGCCACAAAAATCACTGCAATAGATAGTCCAGACAATCCAGATACTCTTGGAACCCATTCCTACAAAGCAAAGCTGTGTGTTCACTATTTAACTAAAAGTTCATCTTCCTATGTCAATGCGCAGGGTCCACCTCACACCGATCCTCCACTGAGGGAAAGAAATACATATGGAAACAAAATATTAGGTAGCAGCCCTGATTAGCTTAGGAATTGGGAAGTTACCCACAAGGGGCAGGGAGCCTGCCTGAACTCTCTAGCAATGGCTTCCAAGGGTATATAAAGGTCCTTTTTACCATCTGGTAACAAAATGCAATAGAACCTAAAATGCAACCACACAATAGCTGGAAGAAAAAAGCCCTAGGGAAGAACTCTGGGAAGCCCCAGCTCCTCAGACAGAAGAAAAAGTGCAATGCCTTCACTGCATCTGCAGGGAACTGGGATTTCACTGGGAGCTGAGTTATATTTGAGTGAGAAGAAATAAACAAAATCAACACTGACAGTGTCATGGAAACCACCCTAAGCCCTTCCCCAGGGTATCTTCATATAACATGATGAATAAGGGCAAAATCCCATGACCCTGCATTTACCCTACTCTCCTGGCAGAACTTACAGCCGAAAAGCAGCTTCTGTAGAGGAGCAGAACGAAAAGCCAGTTACTCATGTATAAAAATGCTTTCACTGACTGAAGAATGGACACCTTCGGGTTCAAGGAAGAGCGAGAGGGACTGTCCTGAAAGGGGAAAAGCATGGGTGAGGTCCAGCAAAAATCCAGATAGATACTGGGAGGCCAAAAATACACTGCGTAGCCCTGAACCCAAAGATAGTTAGAAGGGAATGCCAACAGCAAGCGTAAACGTTTCAAGCCCAATGGCTTTAGGGAAAACCACCAGAGTAGGTGTAATTAAGGATGATAATGAGGAATCATTGTATTTTCGGCTAGACATGAGGACTCACCTAGCGATGACCACATTTGAAGGCCCAGAGCTGCACTGCATGCCTTGCAAGACCTAAAGGAAAGTTAACTTCCTAGAAATGTTATCCCTATGCCTGCAACACTAAATATGAACATTTGGGAAACAGCAAGAGAAAATTTAAAATCATCTGTTTAACTGCCCACTTACTATAACCCCTGCTCTGCAATAGTAGCAGAATGGCACTTGACAACACAATAGTTCTAAATCTCACAGTATCTGGCTATCCGCACATATTAGACAAAAACCACAGCCAAGAAAACTTAAGAATGAGTTTCAAGTTTGTAGCTGGCAAAACAACTTCATCCCATTTGGAAACTACACGTGGGGTCAGGCATAGCAGCTGGATCAATTTATTAATCTTTATCTTGGATGTTAAGGTCAGATTTTAGCTTGTATCTTCCACAGAGGCAGAAAGATGGGTCCTACTTCTTTCAGCTACAAAACCGCTGAATAATTCCACTCAGTGCCAGACTAAGAGAGCAGAGAGAACACTGCTTGTCCTGATACAGCTCTCCACAACTGCAGTTGGCTCAAGCTGACTGCATTACTCTCCTGGATTAATAAAAAGTTTAAACACACAGTTGAACATAAACTATTAAACATCTGTATACCCCTTCTACTTATCTGTATTATAGCCTTCTACTGCAGTTAAATTTTATATATTTATTTTTAAGCAGCTCAGGGAATGAAAAATATGTAAGATACAATGCTTCTTGCCTCTCAGCCCTCCAAAATGATGAACCTATTCATTAGTCTCCAAGAAAATGTCTTGGTTGACCCATATCTAAAATAAAAAAAAAAAAAAAGAGGCAGCTAATACTACACCCAAGATGCATTTACATACTTTTCTTTCTAACACTCCTTCACTGGTACATTTTTTTTTCCTTTGGAATATGTTTATAAGCTTCTTAATTACTTTCAAAAAAAAGAAGAACAGAATAAAACTCCCAGGCATACCAGAAGAAAAACAAAACAAAACAAAAACAAATAAAGCCACCATTTAAGTATAGCAAGGCATGTATGATTTCTTTGTTTTCCAACGCAAAATATTCTGTCCTGAGGTTTGAGTTTCTCCTGTGGTGCTCCCTGCAAAACTGTTCTGACTGGCTTCAATAACCAAGTATTTTACATGGGGAAAAGGAAGGAATATCTAGTGTCTAAGGCACGTGATGGGCAAGCAATCTGGTCTCAGCTGTGCCACAGAATTCACACAGAAACTCTGCAGACAACCTGGTCTAAAAACATTAATCATCTTCAGCTATCAGGAGGGCTTCAACAGAACCAGAAATACAGTATCCAGTTCCCCACTGGACAGAACTGGAGGATTATTACAGCTGGTCAGCGTGGGAGTAAAATATTACCACTGTTAGGCACAAGTGGGGATTTTTTCTTTGTCCACACTCCACAGGTATGAATGAGTGCATATGGGTGGCAGACCGAAGAATCATATCAACAAGATATAATTATAATTTCTCATGTATCAGATGTATCAGACGTACTAATCAATCCAACCACCCACTACACACCCACTAAGTTGAAGACAAAAGTGCCTTGCTTTAAAAAAAAAAAGTAAAAAACAGACTATTTGTTCTGGAACAGCTTCAAAGGTAGGATTTGGATGGCAAAGTAAGCACATTATGTGCTTATCATTAACCTACCAGTTAAAAACAAAAATATAGATCACTTAAGAATTAAAAATACATCACAAAAAAATGAACAACAATGCAGTCAAAAGAAGATAACCTAGATATTTATTTTTGCACATTAGACAATGAGATGCTTTTGCAAACAATACAGTAAAATAGAATAAAAAGCCCAGAATCTTTGTAGGTTGCATGACAGCTTCTTTTATTGGTACAAGAAGCACAGTGCCATTCAATGGTGACTCACTCTAATCATAGCGTAGAAGTTCCTCACCAAGCAACATGACGAACTGTTCTCCTAGGGGAGCTGATTTAAAACACATTTTCCAAATTTCAGGATTATCAGAGACTAAAGAAAACTGAATTTTCTGAGCAGAAGTCAGCAGAAATAGGCCCAAGGTATCTTAATCATTTAAAGACAGGGTAAAAAAAAAGCAATAATGATTCACTAAAGAAGGCCTGTTAGTCATGAATTCTCCCTGTGTTTTATCTTTTGTTGACAAGACCAAGTTTAAAGACGGAGATAAGGAAAGAAAGAACACCCTGTCCAAATGTCACGTCACACACTTTGCTACCTGTGCCCCCTCTGGCATGTTGCATTCTTTTAGAAGCTAGCGTTCCCAGATAGATTTTGAAGCAGAAGTTTGCTCTTCAGCTTTAAGCATGACCAGAACAAGGTTTCTCATAAGATGCTGTTCTCAAAGGAAAATCAACAGTTTTCTTCCCAGCTCATCCAGCACATGATCCCTGCATGTTGTGGCACTGCTCCAGACACAAGTCACAGCCCAGCATGGCTCCTTCTGTTCACTAATACCTAAGTAGCGCAGACTGCATGTACATTGACTTCTGTGCAGGCATGCATAAATAAACGATCAGGCTTGCAAAAGCCTCTATATGAGGACACCACTGGATGTTCCTCTCTCGTAGGGAAGGTGCAGAACCCCCTGGCTTTGCAAAACTGGGCTTAGAATCTACGATTTAAGGAAAGAAAGGATTTAAGGTGGAAAGGATTTCATGGAAAAACTAGCGTTAGAAAACTAGATCTACCATAAAAGGGAATGTGTCCCCTTCCTTTCTTTTCCATTCCTTCTTTTTTCAGCCAAATAACCAACACTTCTAAATATAACCTCCTTTTATTTACTCTTGGCAAGTGCAAAGGACTTACCATATTTTGATTTTTTTCTGAAAGCTCTGTTTCCCAAAGTCATGAGATTGTGCACCAGTCTTTGGGATTTTTTAACACATTTACTAAGACAATCAAGATTAAATGGGAAAAAAAGAAAAAAAAGATAATGTGACTCCTAAATATCGGAAGACAAAATAAAAGTCTGAAATATTGTAAAGACTTGTGATCTCAGAAATATTTGTGGTTTTGGGATGTTCATTTAGGCCTTCTTATAAAAAAAAATAAAATGCTAATTTGCTGTTCCTTCTACTATCTTCACTGTCTGCCGAATCTTGAACGAAGCCCTGGCAACCCTTCTCCAGTTGCTATAAATATCAAAAAAATTATCCCTCTTTTCTGTTTTAAGAATCTGGTCATCCTATTGGTAATGTAATTTACCTACCTTCAGACACATTCACTTTATGGTCCAATAAAAACTCCATTAAGCTCTTTTAGCACCCTATAAAATTGATTTATTCTTGAAACTGACAGCCAAGAAATGACAGGTGCTAAACCCTTTTGAGTGTGTGGTTATTATTTCAGGCGAAAAAATTGCTTAATTCCTGGAACATTACAACAGTTTTACCTGGTTATCAAAAACTTATAAAATAATAATAAGAAGAAAAGAAATAAAAAAATTCCCAACTTCGGAACTAAATACATTAAAGAAATATGTCACATCAAAACATCTCTTAAAGCATGAGCAAACCTTTGTACTGTGCCAAAGGTTACAAGCAGAATAAATAGCTTCTTGCCTGAGCCAGGAAAGACCCCTCAGTCTTTGTTTAATTATTACTTTTTCATGCCTTTCCTCAGCAAGCAGAGATGACTTTCTACCTACCTTTGAAATATGTTTCCTCTTCCCAGGGTGAAACCCTGCTGATAGGAAATTCCTTCCATGATAGGAACATCTTAAAACCTTTTGAAAGCTGCCTGGAGCCGAACACGCTAAGAGAGGACAGAGGCTTCCTGGTCTGGTCTCTGTTCCAAAAATTTAGCAGCTGATTAAAAGAGTTGTACCATCTGAGATTCTAGGAAGCTACTTAAGTATTTGTCTTTTTTTTTTTTTTTTGTCAGAAACCACTTTTGCTCTTTTCTAAGTCGTTGAAGTCAAGACTTGTGTCATGGTTTTGGTTGGGACAGAGTTAATTTTCTCTGTAGAGGCTCACACAATGCTGTGTTTCGGATTTTTGATAAAAATAGTGGTGATGGTTTTGGTTGCTGCAGAACAGTGCTTACACAGAGCCAAGGACTTCTTTGCTTCTTGTGCTGCCCTGCCAGCGAGGAGGCTGGGGGTGCACAAGGAGCTGGGAGGGGACACAGCGGGGGCAGGTGACCCAGACTGACCAAGGGATGTCCCGTGCCATGTGGTGTCATGCTCAGCAATAAAAGCTGGGGTAAAGAAGGAGGAAGGGGGGGACGTTGGGAGTGATGGCGTTTGTCTTCCCAAGAAACCATTACGCGTGATGAGCCCTGCTGTCCTGAGAGGGGCTGAACACCTGCCTGCCCATGGGAGGTAGCGAGTGAATCCCTTGTTTGGCTTTGCTTGCACGCGCAGCTTGCTCTTTACCAAGTAAACTGTCTTTATCTCAACCCATGAGTTCTCGTGCTTTCACCTTTCTGATTCTCTCCCCATCCCACCTGGGGAGAGTGAGCGAGCGGCTGTGTGGCACTTGGCTGCCTGCTGGGGCTAAACCACAACAACTTGTTCCTTGATTTTACCCGGAGTACATCTCCCCTCAAACAACCCGCCACCACCATTACAGTAGATGTGTCCCTATTAACTAAAAAATAGCAAGACACTTGGAGCTCCTTTATGGGTGAACGGTATTACTAAAATGAACAAATTTCACCTCTCTTTTGAAAAATAAAGTCCTCTAGCATTGTGCATGTTAAGAAGTCTGAAAGTATGATGTGAATATATCATATTTTGTTCATGTTCAGGCTTAGAACCCAAGTAAAAACACACCCAAATGTATTAACATCCCATCCCCTCCCACCCTCCCTCCAGAATGTAATTTTAGGATAATTGCTAGCCTTCTGGGTGGGCACAAAGAGTGGAAATGTTTTGTCTAGCTCAGTATTCTTCTATGTTTGGGGTTGGTAATGTGATTACGAGCGTCACAGGGCCATACAGTACAGAAAACAGTACTGAAGAATCCCTATTCACAGGACTGCCTGTGTAGATGACCATAGTTCTGCTATTTCACCATCTGGGTTCATTAGATTACAATAGATTACTTTTATTTGCATTAAAAGAAACTAACACGCTGAAGTAGCAGAACAGGCCATTACCATGTCATATCATGTCCTAATCCCAAATCCACAGGCTTCTGAGAAACTTGAAAATTACATTTGTCTGATATCCTCAAAATGGGAATGAAACCGTAAGACAGAGCTCCTTTCCACTGACAGGTGATGAGCCACACTTTGAGTACAGCTGAGTGACTGTGGGGTAATGTCTTGAGATACATGTAAACATTTTACCTGTGTGGTTTGAAAACTGGACAGAGTTCACAGTGTCGACTTCAAATCCCAAAACCTGTAACAAACCACAGGAGTATTTCTTTTACTAATACAGCATTGTCAATATGTTACTGGTATCACAAAACACAAGACAGCATTCTTATTTCCCAGAGTACATGTAAAAATTTTTAGTGCTGTTTCAAAAGCTAAAGCTGTGTCAACATACATTCAACATAAACAAACAATGCAGTACTTTAGCAGAGAAGGGGATATGGAAAAACAGTGACATTGGCAACAGCATCAGAAAAACAGAGCTCTGAATCCTCAGGCAAGAGTTCATCTGGGGATAAGGACGGAGAGGTTGTCCCAGCAGCAATCATGGAAGCCCTGAAGAAAGCCTTGGCTAGTCTTTCTTGGCATGAAAAGCAGTCTGAATTTCAAGGTATTAAACGAATGCAAAATATAGAGGGAGGATGCCGTTCATATCTCAGAAAGCCAATCTTTCTAAAATGAGGACAGAAGAATCCTAAAAGGGATCAATGTGATGAGTCACACTTAAGATTTCACAAGCAGGTTCTTTACAGCTCAGTGCTAAGAGAATAGAAAGAAATCACAGAGAATTAATTCTGGGAAAATTAGGCAATCAAAGCGAAAGCACTTCTAAAAAGACAAACTAAAAAAAGCCTAAAGTATGCTCCAAACCCATCTGCCACGTTGCATTACCAGCAATCCAAATACTGAAAGAAATAATTTGCTAGTGCAATCAACAAACACATTCCTGTTGTTCGAAAAAGAGATAAATATTATGAAAATAAGAACACCAAATCAGGAAAAACTAATGAGGATTATTAACCTGACAATACCTGTTTAGTAGAGATAGGGACTACTGTTCAAGCCATTTTTAGGCATTTTTATTGGCAAGCAGAGAAATTCTAATGCAACAGTGACATAACTGTCTGACATTTAATATTTGCTTTCACATCCTACTTGCTCTGAGTAAGATTTCTCCTCAAAAGAAGAGCTGCTATATATGGCTCAGTGAGTCATACCGGGAGATAACTGTAATGATGCATCACTGTTTATGATCCATTTTCAGGCAATTTGTTGGGGAGGGGAGAATGAATAAATGACGCTTTTGCCAGTCACGTTTTTCACGGAGAAGCACATCTCTCCCTTTTCAACACAAAGGCAACTCCTTCACATACATTAAAAAATCTCTTGGTGTATTGTACGAGACACGATTTCCTCAGTGCTAGTACTTTCTCCCTCACATAAAACCATTGAGCAACAAGCCCTTATTTCAAACCCACAACCATTACAAGATGGAGGAATGTGCTGCAATAGCTCCTTCTGCCTGCAGGCACTACGTTTCTTTCATGCTGCAGCTCGGAGCCTACACAGGTCTTCGTACACTAAGTCTCTTACTGTAATATTTAATAAAGGTTTCTGCCCATTCTCAACTAGACAGCTAAGTAATCTTATGTAAATGGTAGACAGAATGGTGGGTTGTCTCGGCCTTACCAGCTTCTACTCTTGCCTCAGTTTCTTCTTTCCTCTTGGTAGATTTTATTTTAAAGACCAAGGAAAGAATGAGGTGAGAACATGGCAATACTGTTACGACCCTAACCTTGATGTCTGCACATGCTCTCCAAAGAAACAAATGAGAGTACTGCCTCTAAACAGATTGTCATCCCATATCCCATTCCCCTGCCTGCAAAGAACAGACTTAAGAAGTTCTAATTTCCTTCAAACATGTTGGCAACAACTGTGAATTAATCCATTCCCGTGCAATATTAGATCATGTCTCTCCAACTGCTTAAGACCTGGCACTTCAGAACAGGCTTACGATGATTACTAACTCATCAGGTTTACACCTTGTGTTTCAGGGAAGACTAGCACACACAACTCTTGTGGGGAGGGCTGTTCTACAACGGAGATCGGCACTCAGCTGACTGTCACCTGAAAGAGCACTCCCTCCTTGCTCTGTCTATCAGCACTAGCTATCATTTGATTTATCAACAAACTTTTCTACAAGATTGGGGATTTTTGGCTTGTGCTGACCAGTTTATCTGCTTCAACCAGCAGAAGGGACAATATAAGGGACTCCCAGAGACAGCTAGGTGTCAGATTAGCTTAGCCGTACGCTTGCTGAAACACTTCTCAACAGTGCAAAACAGGCTAAAAAGCCTTTAAAGGTCTCCATAACAATCACATGACAGTGTGAGTCTACTCTGTCACAGTTTCTAATTTGTCCTAAAGTTCTGGTCTGAATAAATTCGAAACTGGACTAAACTCATTTATATCAAGTTTCTTGCTTGTTAATATGAAACACATTTAAATTACTTATTTTAATTCACTGATTTAAAATCAATCCACTTTGGTTCTTGTTTTCTCTATGTATAGAGAAAAAAACCCACCTTCATGTTTCTGAAGTAAATACATAGATAAATGCCAGTTAAATTGTCACCTTAGCACCTCTCCTTATTTTGTAAGCAATCAAAATGCTGTAATTCAGCAAAGACTGCAGGTGAGGCAAATAACTATAAAGTTAGATCCATACAGTAGTTTTGTGGCGTTCACTCAACAGAGAACAAATTCAAGCTGGTAATGGTTTATCATGGTTCACTGAAGCGCGCAGCTGTCTCTGCGCTTGGCTTGATAAATAGGGCAGAAGCCACACGTGCCACTTCGCCAGTTCCACCAGTGTGACAAATGCCTTTACTGACATACTGACAGTTTCACCTCGTACCCACTGATACACCACGTTCCCAGTGCTTCCTCAATTTCTTTGCAGATCAGCCTGTTATGTTCACAAAATGACCCAACTTTGGATCTTAAAACTGTCACTCTTCTGTGCGTGCGTGCATGTTCCTCTCACCTCTGTGTAAACAATCTGAAGGAAATCTCTCCGCTTTGACTTTGCCTACATCAGAACTAACACCTTCAGATACTATTTGATTAGTGCGAGGAGTGAACTTACTAAGGAACACACGATAATGCTTAACTTACTGCTTCTCCATACCAGCTTGTAAATAGTACATACCTGGTGTTGCTTCCCCTTCCCCTTCCCTCCTATAAGAAGGGTCCTGTGGTGACAGTCCTGCCTCAGGTTTCGGAAATGTAGGTTTCAACAGATACTTTGCAAGTGTCCAGTCCAGGCTCCAGCTGCCAGGGACACACATCTCCTACGTTATCCTTATCTCCTTTTCTGGATGATCTGGTCTCTCACAGGCCCTCCAGCAGAGAGAACTTCCTGCTTTCCATCCCCTCCTTCTGCTGCCAGTCTGTATAAATATCATTTGCCCACAGAACTGCAAATCCTGGGCGAATCTAAACCCACAGCCAGTTTGGGTAAGGATGATAAGCACACTTCAAAGGAAAAAGATAACTAAATTCATCCCAAATCTCTCAGCCTCCAGTCTAAGCACACGTCAAACAACGCTCTTCTTAAGGCCGAAACTAAGGTTGCCTCTATCACATCATACAGTGACATCTACTTTGACAGAAGTCCCAGAGGAAAATGGGCAATTCCAACATTTTTAAGCATCTTCACCAAAGGAGGCAGACCTGTTAAATTTCTAAAAAGAAATCACAAAGCACCAAAAATAGAGACGTTTTGTATTTAGAAGGCATGGCTGGCAGATCTGAATGACAGATGTCAGGAAAATATTTGGAAGATTAAATCAAAATACACACACTGGAGCAGAATGCATTTGAAGAAACAGCTGGCATGAGAAACATACTCCAGCAAACAAATGTCGTCCAGTTCTGCCCACAGTGCAGAAAGTGCTCTTCCAGCCTCAGGAACAGGAGGTGCACCGCCTCTGCAGCACCAGGTCTACAGATCTATGAGAATGCACATCCTTCAGCTAGCAAGTGTTCAAGTGAAAAATCAACACAAAAGAAAGAAGGATACTTTAGAATACATGAACAACATTTTGAAATGTTGACTCTTTCTGGAAAACTGAACCAACCTAGTTTTCCTAAAAGCACATACATAATTTAAACTTACATCCAGGCAAATAAGAAGCCAAAAAATAAACCTCCCTCAGGATTCAAATTTTACAAATGATACCAATTGTCTTACCAGTAGAACAACCTAAATTCCTAGATAAACAGAAAAGATCTTGGGATATACGCATACATACACAGCCAGTTCCAGTTCTTCTTCACCTCTCAAAATGCAACCTTTTGGATTTGCCAATGTAATGCATTTCTTGGTGAGTTAGATCTTTGCTTAAAATTTATTGCCTGTCTTCCCCTCCATTCCAGAAAAAGTTTCAATCATATATATACTGAAACATGCTGTTCCCTTACTGCAAGGAACTAGTTACAAAGACTGTCAGAAATGAAAGATTACAAACATACATTTCCTTCAAGAGGTCAAAGTTGTGCCTGTTTTGTAAGGGGGGGGACTATCAAAACAAGAAAAAGAAAATTGTATTACAGAAAATCGTGATTGTAGCAACAGAGAAATTAAAGATTTTGAGGCAAATGTAGTATCTTAAATTCAGCTTTAATGATTGCTAAGCTTTATTTTTACATTTGTATAATTCACATTATGTACCAATGGTCTAAAGACAAATAAAAGCAACCATTTAAAACTCCTAATCCTATTTGCTATATGAGTGGTAATACCACTTGAGACAGAAAGCCATTAACTTCCAAGATTAGCTCTGCCGCAGAGTAAATACTAATGTAAGTTCTCATTTAATAATTTTATTTACTCTGAGAAATGCTTTTGAGAAATGCTAAAAGCTGTTACTGTAGCTGTTTCTGCATAAAAGTTGTATTGCAGCCTTACCATGCTTCTCTGAAGAAAAAAAAAAAGTTTTCAAAAGTATCACACACTTTATAATACTCCAGACTTCTCCTTTTCTTTTTTGTATTCAGTTTGGGGGGGGGGGGGGTGCGCAGGAGANNNNGAAGTAGGAAAAAAAGAGAAAAATCTGTTCAATCTCCAAACTGTGCAAAAAACCTGTCACTTGAATTACGTGAACTTCTAAACTGAACTGAACTACGTTTCATTGCTTTCCTGAGTACCAAATATTGGAAAAAAGCCAAACAATTTCCAATGCTTTCCATGTACATATTGAGAGAAAGAGAGGTTTAGAGGTGGCTGAGAGAGATGCTGTGGAATTGCCATCCTTGGAGTTTGCAAGCCTGAAGAGGACAAAGTGCGGAGCAAGGTGGACTGCACCCAGCGCTGACCCAGCCTGGGTCCCTCTGCGATTCACTGCAATGGCTACACACAGAAAGCTCAGCTTCACCCATTGCAGAACTCTGCACGCAAATTACACAAAATGCCATCACCTGCCTCCCATCCTAAAGCTTTGGTTATAAGGATAAAAACCAGTGGCAGGGTATGTTTACACTACCAACAAGGCTGGCTTTGTCAGAAAAGACGCTGCGTTTGCCGTTAAACGAGCAATGGACCAATTTAACTAGAATGCTTTAGTATGCACTTAATTTAGACAGTCTTAGAGAACAACGACCTAGTTCTGCTAGAATGAAATTCAATTAAAAATACCTCTCTATGCTGCAACATAGTCTGTACGTACTGCCCTCTTTGGCCACTGGGTTTATGCCTCCAGTGGCATTTCATTTTAAAGTTCAAAACTTAAAAAGCAGCACTGCAACTCAAGTTAGAGGAAAAACCTGCAACAGGAAGTGAAAGGCATAAAGAAAAGCAGTGTGAGGAAGAAAAAAAGATAAGACTATGTAAACTGTACACGTTTCTTCCATATTATTTATGTCCCCTGATAAATGTTCACAGGTTGCTGCCTATATTTCATGAAGCAAAACAGAGACCTCCATCCAAAGTCTCCGGTTTCTTCAAAGTTCTTGATTTTGGAAAACGTTAGCTTTACCGTACCAGAACACAGCAAAACCAATTTTTCCAAGTGATTCCATAAACCAGAAAGTTTGTAAACCACAAATCCAGGGAAAATACCGGAAGTCAGAGCTGTAAATCAAGCTCAGTTTATCATTCATGCAAATTCCTTTAATGTAAACAGAAGAACATTTCTTGTATGCACAATTACAGCTTCATGTCCAGATCAGAGCTATGAATGTCTGTCACAGGTGAAAATCTCACTATACAAATTGTTTGTTCACAACTTTAAAAGCTGAGCTTATTTCCAAGGGAAATGCAATTTGACAAGAAAATGGCACTGGCTAAGAAGAAAGAAAGGGCAAGATTCTGCTAACTCGCAGAATTCTGCTAACTAGGTGCTAAACTACGAGAACCTTTTGGCCTCTACTTTTGAAAAGAGGATTTGACTTCAATGCATCTAGTTCTCCCCAAAATAAATGCGGCATTATAATATAGTACCTAACTCCCTTGTACTTCAACTCTTCTGCTTTTCAACAACATACTCATTTTACAAGGAAAGCTTATGGAAAAAGGATGAGACTTTCAATGAACATTTAAATGATGAACCATCCAAGCCAGATATGCCCTCTCCTTTGTGCCAACGGGTGGCAACGAACTCATGAGTTAGAGCAAAGTAGCAGTAGATACTAAGAATAGTGGGAAGGTTAACACAGACTACACGAGTGGATCAAACCCATCCAGATAGAGCCTAAAAAGGCAGCTCGTGAATTACGTGCAGAATTCCTAATCATGGATTCAGATATATATACTCAACTGTACTACTAATTTATTTTCCCTTACTGGGCAAGATCTACATCCAAGTATATTTTCAGAAACAGTCACTAATTTCAGCTGCTTTCCTACCTGATGACTAAAAAACTAGGATGTCTAGGAATGATTCACGAAGTTACGAAACCCAGGCAAATCTCACTGCTTTCACTTAGAAGTAATGATGAGGCAACTTCATTGCAAGTTAGCGAATAGTCTGACTTACTAAGCTCCACAAAAATCTCTTGCCTGAATTTGGAGTGATTGGCTCTGCAGAGAAGACACATTCTTGCGGAGCGGCTGAGAAGCAAGGAACCATGACAGATGCTAGGATGTGGTTTTAAACCAGTTCTGAAAGAGGATATTGCGTTCAAACATCTTACTGTATCCACTCCTCCTCCTCGTCAAACAAACAGCTAGGGCTACTGGAGGGTTTCTCAGCTATCTGGGCTCTTGACCAAGTGTCATGGTTTTGGCTGGGACAGAGTTAACTTTCTTCATAGAGGCTCCCACAATGCTGTGTTTTGGATTTTTGATGAAAATAGTGGCGATGTTTTTGGTTGTTGCAGAGCAGTATTTACACAGAGCCAAGGACTTTTTTGCTTCTTGTGCTGCCCTGCCAGCGAGGAGGCTGGGGGTGCACAAGGAGCTGGGAGGGGACACAGCCAGGGCAGGTGACCCAGATGGACCAAAGAGATATTGCACACCACATGACGTCAAGCTCAGCCATAAAAGCTGGGGTAAAGAAGAGGAAGGAGGGGATGTTGGGAGTGATGGCATTTGTCTTCCCAAGAAACCATTATGCGTGATGAGCCCTGCTGTCCTGAGAGTGGCTGAACACCTGCCTGCCCATGGGAAGTAGCGAAAGAATTCCTTGTTTTGCTTTGCTTGCGCGCGCTGCTTTTGCTTTACCCAGTAACCTGTCTTTATCTCAACCCAGGAGTTCTGGCACGTTTACCTTTCTGCTTCTCTCCCCATCCCACCTGGGGAGAGTGAGCGAGCGGCTGTGTGGCACTTAGCTGCCTGCTGGGGCTAAACCACAACATCAAGATACAGAAGTTGTAAAGCACAACAACACCATCCATCACAATCTAACCTCTAGATCATTTTGTATTTCCAAACCCTTGCTAACCACTGTGCTGTCTTTTTGAGAAGTAGAAGAAAGACAGCTGGAGGACACGGTCTATCATCCTGCTACTTTAAACAAAGCACTACTACAGATTTCAGGGACAGAAGTTGTGAAAAATAAATGCTGTTTCAAATACTGAACATTTGCCTCCCCATATCATTAAAAATGTAAGTCTTCTTAAAGCCCTGTGAACAGGTCAAGCGTTGTGTTCATCAGAAACAATATTATCAGCAAACAGTGACAAGAAACGGCACCATCACCCTGCAAACCTTTGTGCTTAAACTAGTATCACTTGACCTCAGATGCGATAAGGCAAAATACCCTGTTCCTCACACACCAAGTAAGTATATAGCTTGGAACAAGACACTGGTCTTGTACATACTCCACCTGTGTGCTGTAACGATCTGTACAATACCGTATAATACGTATGGTATTGTACCTCATTTTTCAGAACACAGACCATGCTACCTGCTGCTGCAACAACTACATCAGACTCAGAAAACCTCTATTTTCCCCCACAAATTAATGGCTTTTTATGAAGGCTTTCCAGTATACTCAAAACGTAGCGTTTAATTTTCAAAAGTTAATGGAAGCACATGACAAGCACAGAGGCTCTACAGAAAGGGAAAAAAAAAATGTCCTCAATTTCAAGAGCCAGTTAAGCTTTCTAAATAATGGGGAAATACTTCGTACTACTTAATGCACAGAGTGGCATTTTAAAAAACAGAAATGAATATTTAAGAGTAAATCCTACATCTCAAATATATACATACAAATATACACACACTTTTTTTATTAAGCATAAGAATGTGAGGTTTATGCCAACACAAACATCTGAACTATGACTATGAATTTTAATTAACAAACACTTAATAATTGCCTAATTACAGTCTTCCCTGCCTGCACAAATACCATTGACATAAGGCAATTCAACAATAAGGTGAATTGGCAAAAAGCACTTGAATAAATGGTTCTGGGCCAAAAAAGAAGCTAAAAGTAGACAGGTGTATTAACAGAATGCGTCTGGTGCCCCACGCAAGGGGACAGCATCTGAAAACCCTTAACCACTCGCCCATCAGAACCAAGATGTAGGCGCTGAAAGCAAAAGCTGCCCTGCTCAGGACTGCACGAGGCACACCTCTTTAACTTCAGAGGGCCTTCATCTCACACAGCAACGAATCAAAGTCTTGAACAGGCCCGCTATACAATCTTGGCTTCTTCCAGAGGCCCTCCCTCCTCATCCACATTTAGATCCCAGCTGGCTTTATTGCCATTAACAGGATACACAAACGGTAGTTTCATAGTTTTACAACTTTTATATACAAGTTTTACAGCGTACAGACAAACAAACAGGGTTACAGTCTTCAGTAGACAGAATTTATAAAGAGTTTTCAAGAAATCTTGTGGTAAGTCCCTAAACTGCTGACTTTTAGCAGAACATGTGTACAATCCACAAGCTGAATTTGCCAGTAACACCTGTGTTTGTTTACAAAATCACTACACCACATAAACCAAAACCATTCCATCCCAATTTTTTTAGACTTATTAAAACTGAGCTTAACTGAAAGTCATTAACAGCATTAATATTAATGCCACATTCAAAATTACCCTGTCAAACAGGTTAATTGAGTTGGTTTTGTGTTTTTTTTTTTCTTCCCCCTGCTAAGCAATGGCAGCACTACTTTCCAGTAAGAAAGTCTCTGCATCAGGCCATGAAACATTTGTAAGTATCCATTGCACTACAAGCGGTTTGCATATACCTGCTGATGTTTACGTACTACAGTTTGGAACTTTATCTTACACAGCCATCACTGTCGTTCCAGCAAACATCATTTCTCCATTATATTCCTTTAGACTCAGAACAGAAACATAGTTTAAAAGGCTAAATTTCTGTTATCAAATTAATTTGGAGCAGGAGAAAGAGGTTTTCCAGTTGCTGCTTGCACCTCTCACTGCCTGTGTGCCAGCTCCTTCACTTACTTGCATCTCCTTACATTCGATACAGAATCATAAAACATCCATTGTACTGGATATAGAAAATTAGAACACAAATTCAGTTTGGGAAAAGGAACCTGGGGAAAAGAAAAGGCATGTCCTGGCAACTAATGAAGCAGGCATAATGGCTGGCGTGGGTTGATAAACTGAACTGAAATTGCTATTGACTAACCCAATCTCTTTTTCTCTGTCTGAGCTTTTAATAATCCATACCACGTAGATAATGAGAACTCTGTAGGTATAATAGAGCTGTATTTTAGTACAGCGTTTGACAAGGCACTGCAAAGAAAAATCATTACGACATTGGAGATACTGTGCCATGATAAAAATACAAGAGCACATAAACTGGCTTAGAAACAAAGATTCTGGAGGTAATTGTTGATGATTCATTAATCCGGAGCCAGGTACCAAGGAGGCCACTTCAAATTCTGGGGTTAAAAATAGACCATTACAAAACAGACAATAAAAAAAAACATACAGCAGACAACCTTGCCAAAGTTATTGCACAAAGGCAGGCACCGGAAACACAGCAAAGGCTATAACAGATATAAAAAATAGTGTTTGGATAGTCTCTGATACTTGTTTAAAAAGAGACAACTTTATACACTTTAAAAAAAATACAAAATACACTACACAAAGACTAAAAATACAAAAATCAAGTATATGCAAACAAACAACCTGCTTAGCATTGTTCACCCTCACAGTAAGAAAAAATCTCCGAAAAAACCCAAACCACCATGCCTTTCCCTACCTGAACCTACCTTTCACCTCAACTTCTTGCACTCTCAAGTTTAACTCCATGCATCTTTTATGCTGTTTTCTTTCCTTCCCAAGTTAGCTTTCCAGTTACAAAAGAATACACAGGAGAAGAAGCTAGGTGTGAAGTAGTCTGGGATATTTTATACATATCGCCACTGCATTTATTTGATATCTCATTGTTGCTCTACATCCACAAGTTCTCCGGTACAACAACTAATCACACACTAGCAAAGATCACTTCAGGTAGCCTAACTCCTGTTTCTTGAGTGACATTCCCTTTTCACCTCTGATCAACTGCATGTCAATATGCAGGATTTACAAGCTGACTTCAGCACTGTACATCACAAAGGCCATACTAAAGACTGGAGCACAAAACAAATGCCCCTCTCTTCTGCCAGAGCAGACTGCAATTTTTGTCAAAGTGCGCCGGCAAATATGGTACATACTGAGAATTCGAAAATGGACAGATCTAGACGTAACATCATGACCATCTGAACAGAAAAGACTAGAATAGCCTGAAACTGCAGTGAATTTGTTCTCAGTTTATTCTCTGAATTTTCTGAATAGGTTCACAACACAAGTGCGTACCTGAAACGTTATCAGGCCAAATTCGAGAGAAGGATGATACTGCCTTAAAGATGCTCCTTCAAATGAGCCTTGGAGACACAGTAATGCTTCAGAGCAAATCCACCAGATCACTTAGTTTTACTTTCCACGCTGACAGATTGGTATGCATTGCTAATAATTCACTGTAATGTACTAAGACGACAAAATATATGCCTCTTTCAAAATTCCCCCTAAGCCATTTTGTTCAGCACTAAAAAATTCCTTGTTCTACATCATCGGCATTTCTTCATTGATCTGCAGTCCACAGTAATTCTACACATGGCCATTTGGTTTGCAAGCAGCGTTTTACAGGAGTGTTGTCAGTCTGTAGCATTGGTTCTTCAAAACTCATAACATTTGTTGTGCCTTCTACATCCATGACCTTTTTGTTACAGTTACATCGCTTCAGTCTATTGTAGTGGTAACCAGTGAATGACTCCGAAACTCTAGAGTCTGGTTCAGGTAAAAGTTATTGCAGAAAGAGACCCAGTAATATGATGCCCAGTCCTTCTGGGTCTACTTTGGTCTTCATGAGGTTTATATGATCAGGATCTGAAACAAGGTCCAGACACTCCATTACATCTTCTAGGAGAGTGTCAGGTGTAAAGCCATAATCCTCAGGGTCATATATTTGGAAAACCCTTCTAGCTTGTTCTGAAGGCTCCTCAGGAGCAACAAGGGCTATATCCTTGGCAAAAAAGATTGTGAGGTGTGTTTCACTGCCAAGTATCCAGGTGGAGAATTTTGGAGATTTCAAACAGCAGCCAACCTTACAGTATCTCAGAGATTCCATCAATGTCAATAAAACTACTGTCGCCTGTCCTTGTATTCCAGAAAGTTTCATTCAAGGTTACTCAAACAAATAGCCTCCTGTGCCTGCAAGTGCACAAACCCACCAACATTGATCTATGCATTACACCAGTTCAGTTCAGGATCAGCCCAACTGCAGAGTCAAAAGATTTGTAGTACAGCTGCTCTATTAAGCTTTCTATGCGCTGGGGGTCATACTATATCCATCTGAGGTGGGATCACGTGGTGGATCAGCAAGACACTGATTTATAAGAGCTAACATAATGAAAGATAAGGAAACATCAGTCTGTTCACCCCCTTATTCCTCCCAGTAAAGAACAAACAAACATAAAAAACGAGAATGAGGTGGTGCTTCAGGTATCTGACTGCCTTCCACCAAGAAATACATTCCCCCCCACACCCAAGTCTCTCTTTACTATCAAGTAACAGTGACTTTTGATACTGACTTCAGATAGAGAAGTTGCAGTTCATCTGTGAGTCATAGGACAAGGGGTAACAGTTTTAAACTTAAAGACGGTTGATTTATATTAGATATTTGGAAGACATTCGTTTGTCAGAGGGCGGCGAGGCACTGGAACAGGTTGCCCAGAGAAGCTGTGGATGCCCCATCGCTGGAAGTGCTCAAGGCCAGGCTGGATGGGGCTTTGGGCAACCTGGTCTAGAGGGAGGTGTCCCTGCCCATGGCGGGGGGTTGGAACCAGATGGTCTCTAAGGTCCTTTTTTCCCTTGATTTTCATTTTATTTTTAATCCTGCTGCTCATATTTCGGATAGCTAGTTCTCTAACTGCCAGTCCATTAACAATGTCTGGCAAGCACGTTAGGTGCATTCAAGGTAGAGCTATCCTGCAAGAAAGAGACTTGTTTTATCCAGCATGTACACTCTATTTGGCCTTCCTAGGTAGACTATGATTGGATCGCACTCTTGTACCACAACTTTAGATGTTAAACTGCAAGATAACAAATACTTATAAAAACAGAACAGGACACAACTTCCTGAAAGAGGCACCACGTTTTGTAAAGATCACAGCAAGGCCACCACAGGGAAGCTTCTAGAGAACAGTTAAACATCTCACCAGTTCCTTCAGAGCAAGCAGATGTCTTAGATAAGACAGTACTTTGAGGAATGTTTCTTTTGGACTTGGTGCCAGGTGCAGGAGCCTGAGGCTTGTTCCTCCTCTGGCACCTCAGTTACGCCAAAAGAACTGTTTGTGGGGCTGTGCAGTGAACTGTATCAGGAAACAGACTCATGAGATACATAATTTGACAAAGAAGAAGAAGAAAAAAAGCAGTTATTTATAACCTGGATAGCTTCTCAGAGCAGTTTACCACGTGGCTTCAAAAAATGACTTTCCTTGAAGAATTGAAGTGGATGGAGAAACAGTGCAGGTGGACGAATAAGCAGGTGTTGGTAAGGAAAGAGTGAGTTTCTCAAGCTGGCTTTGCTACTGAGTCCAGTAGATCATGAAACTATACCCTAGAGGACAGGTAATACAATGCTACTAAGTTGCTCTATAATTATTTCATCGTCTATGAATGAAGAGAAGCACAATGTTACTTCCACTAACTACAGTAAGAACATAAACAAGGACTTCTAATTTTAAACTACTGGCAATATTTGGCTACAAAAGGAACGAGCTGTGGCACAGGTTGTAGCTTGCGCTGGTCCACAAACAGCAACAGTGAATAATTTATGTGCTGTGAGAAATACTATGGTGCTGGTCTCTGTTCTGACCACTTTTAAAACATTTTTCTCTGCTTCTCTCAGCTGCTGAGTGTCTGCTCGTTTCCACAGGTAACATGGTGCCTATCACCTATGAGAAAGGGGCTGTATTCTGCTAGAAAAGTGAGAGTAACCACAGTGAAGAGCAGGATGGATAGCAAAAGACTTTTCCTTCAGCCTAAACTTCTTCAGTAGTACTCATCACCCATAACAAATGTTGTAAAATACATGAAGATTTAGATTTAGAAATTATATATATAAATAAATTGACTAGATTTAAGCCAAACTGCTAAATGCATCACCATAATCTCTGGCATATAATTCTGCAAAAAACAGTGGCTAAATTCTCAAAATTTGATAACATTTGTTTCTGTTATAGCTTATTTTCTCTTTCTTTCCACTTTCCAGAAGATGGGGAACAGAACTACCACGCACAGGAGCTACAAACAAGCACTGTAAGGTTCAGGAAGAAAACTACTGATTTAGTGTTAATACTAAACAAATATATTAACAACTAAAAGTAGAGACCTTTCAGGTGAGCATAAAAGCAAAGATAACAGCTGTGTCATCCTTGCTTAAGATTTCCACATAGAACCCATATCCTCTTCTGAGAAGTAAAATACTACCAGACCCCTCAGTGGGAAAAAGGGGAGCAACTGTGATCAGAATGGAAAGCTTCCACTGGTCAGGAAAATCATTTACTTCTGCTTTCAGAAACTGCATATCCAGCTTTTGTTCTGCCACAGGGCAGACTACCATTTTTCAGCACGTGCTCTAGCACTAACTTAAGCTAACACATTCCTCTGCCAAGAAGCGCTTTGCATTGCTAAGAAAGTGAAGTAAAATCACTACGGAAGGATTTCTGCTGCTAGTAATGACAGCCCAAACCAGTCGATATGCTTAAAACTTACACAGAATAACAGAAGGTGAAGTAAGTTGTTTTTTAAACGAACCACATAAGAGGTTTTGGTATAAGAGTTCTCTCTCCTGCTCCATTTGTAATTGTTCCAGATGTTACGAGAACTGGAGCTCAGAGGAGTCACAGATGAATTAGCATCAACACATACGAGTCCTGAACAAAGGCCTGAAAAATATCAGGTAGTTCAGCATAGCCAAATTTCAGCTCTGTAATACTTTTTTGCTATGACAAGTTACCCCACTGCTGCCAAGCCACAGGATGATGAACTAACCTGGCTTCTGTCGGGGCACGCGTTATCCATCAACAGGGATCTTAGTGGCATGTTTCAAGTGTTATGCTCCTCAATAGCTTTCTTTGTTCCCCCACGCCCCCCCAAGGTGTACCGTACAGATGCACATCCTACCACACACAGTAGTTTCAGGAGAATGGACACGTTATGTACCAGGACTGATGTCAGACTCCTCACATTAACCTTGCTTCACCAACTCAAGCCTGTTTTTGACACAACACAAACAACTAAAGTGGAACTTTCACTCGCATTCTTTCTGCCTGAAGAGTCTAAAAATACCTGCCTGGCAAGGGTTCAGTCAGCCATGGGTAATGCTGCATCCCTCATCTAAAATAAGGGAACAGGTTCCTCAAGGAAAGGTGACCAGTATTTTGGGATACAAATACAAAAGATGACAAGAGACAAGACTTTACTAAAAGGGAGATTTTACAGAAGCATAAGTGGCTTTTTATGTCACCTGTTTTTCTTGGGTATATCTTTCTACCATCTTCATATGCACAATTCAAGATTTGTTTTATTATTTCAAATTACACTTTTATTTTTAATACACTTCAGTACATTTCAGCTAATGTATAAATGAAATCAGCTTCAACTTGCAGCTCAGTTTTTGCAGAAGTGTGATCAATACTGACCTGTCCTTGTTTGTCCTTGACCTGACATCAGTGCTATCTGTCCTTGTTTGTTTACACAGGAAAAACGTTTTCTCAACTGTTTCATTTGCAGCAGAAAAAAAGACATAATAACTGCAAGAATTCCAACAATCAAAAAATCCAATTCTTAAAATATAAGGCCATTTCCTAATAAGAAATGCCTTAAGCAAGTAAACACTTGCTACTGAGTCGCTGAGTACATTATATTCTCCATATAAGCAGTGCAGATCCACCTCTAGGCAAGGTTTTCCAGTCCTTTTGTAAGATTTGCAATTTCTTGAAGGCTCCATTTCTTTTCCAGAGAAAGTGGGTGAATCAGGGGAAGGCAGGTTTGCTTGCTGTGAAGTCAAATATTTGCATACTCTTTTGGACACCAAACGGGATCCTCCTTCCTGTTCCCACTTTGCTATGCTGCTTGTTCAACAGATTACATTTATGTCTAAAAAAGCTACTAGCTCTTCACTACAGCACACGTCGCAGCGTAAATATTATGTCAAATATGAGCATATGCACCTCCATAGATGCCATTTTCACAATGTACCATGACAATGTTCGCAAATTATAAATATTTACAGCGATTAATTATTATCTCCTTTTTAAAAAGTTTAAAACGGCAACTGGTAAACTGGCCCCTTACACACACCATAAAATAAATTTTAATGCATCTTAAAATGCTTTTTTCAGCTTTTCAACTGTAATATATAATTAACCAGTGGGAACATCCCTCAGCATTTCTGTGCTTCCGTGACTGACAACATGAACTACCGTGTCCTCTACTTAAACTCTCTGGCAAAATGAATGGAAAGAGATTAATGACTTCTATTACACAATTTATAATGAACTTTTTTTTTGTGTTACACATTGTATAGGTTGAGTAATTAATACAGCATATACATTCTATTTCCCGTTAACTGAAACCAAAATTAGCACCATCAGCTGCAAATGACAAACTTTTAACATTGAGATCATTTAATGTACATGTACTTATTCTTTTAACACTATTCCTAACACACTTTCAAGGACAGAAAGCAAATTAATTTCACTTTCAGTTGCGGAGCACTGAACAACCACAAGGAATATTTTGCTATCTCCCCGATGTGAGACATTATGAGAAAAAGGAAACATTCCTTTATCAATCAAGTCAAATAATTTGGTCAGTGAAGAAGTTCAAATACTGCTGACAACACACAAAGCTTTTGTCCTTTCAAAATAAGCCATTTCAGTTTCCAGAGATTCTTGGGGAAAAAAAGCTTACTTCAGTGATTTGTAGGAACAACTATGGATACTACTCAGGTGATGACCATTCTGTAAGCCCTCCTCTCTCTTTCATGAGCCAACAGGTATTAGACACTCTGCTTAGTTCTGTCATTCAGATTCCACAGCACATCAGCAATCCCAGCTGCAGTTCTTTCACGCAGATTAAATGGCTCTAATTTTCCAATCCATCATTTTGCGTTAGTAGTTGAAAAGATCTCTGTACAAAGTTTTTACAGAAATTTGGGTTCTCTTAATTTACAGTGTTACGCAAATGTAAACTACTACTGTTAAGAGAAGCGAGATCATTATTTTTCCCAGTTGCCTCAAACTAGTCTGTCTTCAAGCAGTGTTAAGAGCTGAAAGACTGCCCTCCCTCTTTTTATTTTTTTCTTTCAATGAGTTTTCCACTTTCTTGTCCTCTCTCAGTCCTGTCGTGCTGTCCTTCCTTTCCAGCTTACCATACTGGTCTAACATCCATCTCTTACAAACTCAGCAGTTCATCAAAGCTCTCATAGAACTTCAGAGGTCCTAGAGGGCGAGAGCCATCCTCTGTTCTCTATCTGTAAAGTAATGGCAAAGCTTTTTCTTAGAAATCCAGGCTGCCAGGTGGAACCACACTGTTAGGATCTTTTGCATTACAAGTCTTTTTCAGAGCCTCACCCTGAACATGGTATTCATCGGACTTATGCAACTAAATATACTGATGTTGACATGTCAAGAAAATGCTGTTTAAACAGATATGAATAAGCCTTCCTAGGGGAAGTCGCATGGGTTTGGGTTTTTTTGTTTGTTTGTTGTTTTTAAAAACTCATATGACTCTTGATTACCTTACTTACGACAACATAAATAGAGGCAAGGAATAAAGCCATGTTTCCACAAGCTTAATTTGAAGTATGAATCTAAAGCCACAACTCTTGTTTCAGATGCGTAATTTAGGACAATCTTTGGACATTACAAATAGAAAATATATTCTTTTATCTTTGAATTTATTTTTTGTTTAAAGGTTAGTTTTTTCAGCCTTTGATCTGTAACAAAAATAAGGGTTAGCCAGTAGGTACATTTTCTAGTGTTATGCTGTAAAGACCTTTGATTGATTCACCCTTCTTCTGACTCACAGAATTAATGCAATAGAAGTAGTTTCTGAAAAACAGAACAAGCAGTCACCTCTTCATCTCTCTGTCCCGCTCTCTGTACAATACTCAGTACATTTGACTACATTGTTCAAAAAAGAAAAAAAAAGCCTGAAACTTGTTTTTGCTAGGGCACCAGATAATCATTAGAGATAGGTTTATAACGGTTTTGGTTGCAGCATGTGAAAGCAAATTATATCCATGGCTGAACAACGTAATTCAAGACTGTCCTTAAACATCACAGAAATTACCATCTGTGCTGGTTAAAGTTGTTTTCCCATCTCTTTTTAGAATTAAGAAGGAACTAAACAGACCTACTACCTGTGGAAGAGAAACACTGAGGACTACTCTAAGAAGAATGAGAATCACCCATTGTTATTAATACCCACACAGACAACTATTTCCATTCAGCAGGAAAACAAGAAAAAAAAAAAAGAAAAGAAAATCACTGAATAAATTTCCAAAGGCCGTCTTATTCTGTATTGGAGAAGCTGTTATGGTGGGTCGTACAATTCAGAGAAGACATTTCATTTTCCAGAACCAAATAATGCATGGCATTTCTCCGTGCTTTTAGCTCCATCTCCCAGGTAAACAAATAAAAAGGAAGTCAAGAACTAAATACTTAAAATAGAGACAAAGCTTTCTCAAATTCTGTGTTAGGGCAGAAAAAAAAAAAGTAATCATGTTCCATTAGCATTATCAAACACAAGGTAAGAAAAGAAAGTACAAAACTCTTTGGCTGCCATTGTTACTTACACATAAACAGAAATAAACAGTCTCTGGCTTGCAGACAGGACCGTAACCTAGCCCAGAGGCCACCAAATGCTAATGTCCAGTGCCCAGGTGAAATCGGCTGCGCCTTCCTTGTCCTTCCAGACCTCTTTTTTTTGGACACTCACAGAGGCCCAAAGGACTGAATGTACGGACTGAAACACTTGCAAGAGCTGATTTTACGACGGGTGTAGTATATGAACCTTGAATTCATCTGTTGACTGAGATTTTCCTGATAACCAGAATGAGGTACCTCTGCAGAACAGAAACGAGCTTGCCCTTGTGTATTCACCCTGTGATTTCAGGAGGGTGAATACGCTCTGCTTGCCAGTAGTGCACCCTCTGCTTACTCCCGTATTCTACCTACAGTCTGCCTCCCTAGGAGGTCAAGTAGGAAATGTAAGTCAATATGATATTTAAAATTAATAAATAAGAGATCCCTCTAGGGAAGAAAATACACATGGTAAAAGTAATGTTGAATGGTATGGTGAATACATACATTTTTATTTTATATCATTTGTTTCATACTTTTTTATTTTGTATCGTGAAAACTACAACAAGTCTTAGTCAGGCAGGAGAAACATTGTTTGGTGGTTTAAAACAACTTACCTGACTGACAGTAGCAACTCCCTAGGTTAATGTACATTTTACCACCATTCCTCTCTTAAATGCTGGACAAACCTAAACCATTTCCTGATACCAAAGCTGCTCAGGTTACATGATTGTGCAATACCTTATGACTATTTTAAAACTAATTCAGAACCACTTTCAGAACTTTTAAAGGTAAATAACACCATGCAGACAAAAACTACTGAAACTTTTGACAAGGCAGAATTCAAAGCACAGCTGAGGACAGTCTACTTCCTAGTATTTAACTAACTACCTGGAAAACCCAAATGCATTTCCTCTATAACCTATTCATTTACCTCAAAACTCAAACTACACAAACAAATGTATTCTATCCTGAAATGGTGTAAAGTGTTCTAGTATTTCTCACTCAGCTATACTATTTCCATTAATACAACTGCTCTAATCTCTCTTTTACTGTGTTTGCTACACAGAACGCATTTACCACATACTTCACAGAGCAAGTCTTTCTACGCACCTAGCTTTTAAATATTTTAGCTTTTAGTGTAATGGAAGCCTGATAAAGTAAAAACAACTGGTTAAGAAAGGACACTGAAGAGTTCTCTGCTGTGCACATTGCTACACTGGCTTTTTCCAATAAATAATTTCACAGCCTTCCACCAAAGATCAAGACATTCAAACACACGCCCAATCTTTTTGCAGAATTCTGCAAACAGCAGGTGAAACCAAGCCTGGTTTTCTGTTTGGATGCTGCTGTCCAAACGCAGATTCCTGAACTGTTCTTGTCAGGATTTCAGCCCATCAGACAGTGCACACACATACACACGTACATCTACATGTATCTTGCCTGGCAAGCTCAGTACTGATGAGCTCAGAAGGAAGCCTCATTTAACTATCATTGGTTGAGATGACAAAGGAAAAAAGAGAATGAGAAATAATGTAAACACGCCAGAAGATCTGCACCCATCCTCAAGACTGGCATCGGGTCTCCTTGTTATATAAAAAGTTTGAATTAAGAGACTCAGGTTTATAATTCCCTTCCTTGGTTCAACAACAACAACAACAAAGTATCACTTGGTGGCAACTTGCTACTTCTGATATTCCACCAATACCAGGGCTTAAATAACTTTCTAGCAAGCACAACTTCATTCAGGGTTGCCTACATACACATTTCCAAGTGCAGCCTGTAGTGATACGAGTCCAGTCATTTCCCAGCTATCTTTTTCCTCCATCCCAGCAACTTCTTGTTAGCCTACACGCTGAGGAACGACACAACAGTGTAAGTCTCATAGCCTCCTAAGCAGAGCCCAGCTACAACATCAAAGGGCACTTCTTAACTACCATAGTATTTTATTGTGTCATAGTCCAGGAACTAAAGACACTTTACAAGACCCAACTTGCCAAGTCATACAAAGGCTCATATACCAGAGGCAGTCTGAGTATCAGACCACTAAAGAGACTCTTTAACCCAGAATTAAAATGCAGACAACAGTTTAAGAGACTGGCGATTTCCGGAATAAGGACTACTGCATGCCTCTCTGTTATCACAAACATAGCTTGGGGAGGGAGGGAGCACAATTTAGAGATTATTCCATTAGGAAAGGAGGGACAGCTGGCCTGCAGATCATGACAGCCTTTCAGATACAGGCTTCCACATACACAGATTTCTTTACAATACGTGGATTTCCTATATACATCACCCTTGACCATATACTAACTTTCAAGAGACGTGGTTATATCATAATTGGATGATGATGATAAAGGGTTGTGATGCGTAGCTTGTTGCAGGCCTGATCTCAAGTACCTCATTTATCAAACTATACCATCTCTCGTGTCTAGTCAAGTGAGATTACACCGCTGTTTGTTAAGCATGTACCAGGATAACCAATGTCAAAACACACTCTGTTCTGGCAATGAGATTCCTAGACGGCAAGCTTTGTGCACCCACGTTTGTGTCAAGGAACAAAGATCTCTTTATGATAAGGTCCCAGACTAGTTCTGTACAGTAAAGGCATTTCACAACAGAGAACAGCCAGACAAAGGCTCGTCCCAAAGCACACCGACATTTTCCCACTGTCATCTACACCTTAGCAAGCAACTCTGAAGTCAGCACGTGACAGCCATAAAGGACAAGATCCCCTTATGTCCTCAGCACCTAGGCCACAAAAGGCCCTTTCTCTGTTCCAGCCTCACACAGTCCCTAGGTGGTCCTTCCATTCTACTGAGGGGTGAGAGTTTTCTGAGCTCCACCACACTTGGAGGACTACAGGGGCTTACCTTTCTCCTAGTACAGGTCACTGGCCCACCAAACCCAGCTCTCCATCCCCAGTGTGGAACACCCGAAACATCACTCTGTAAGCCGCGAGCCTACGGCAAGTAGAGTGAGTGACGGGGCCACCCGCAATTCTATGATTCTATGAGTCACAGAATCACAGAGTCACAGACTGGTTTGGGTTGGAAGGGACCTTAGAGACCATCTGGCTCCAACCCCCCACCATGGGCAGGGACACCTCCCACTAGACCAGGTTGCCCAAAGCCCCATCCAGCCTGGCCTTGAGCACTTCCAGGGATGGGGCATCCACAGCTTCTGTGGGCAATGTGTTCCAGTGCCTCACCACCCTCACAGTGAAGAATTTCTTCCTAACATCTAATCTAAATCTCCTTTCTTTCGGTTTAAAACCGTTCCCCCTTGTCCTATCACTAACTGCCCGTGTAAAAAGTCGCTCTCCGAAGCGCACGGAGCACATGCTTTGGCTGCGCCGGACCTACCGAGCGGCACGCACAGCACTGTCAAGCCAAGCAAGCCCACCAGCACCGCTCCCAGCACTCTTCCCGTTTTATTTTATATTTTCTTGAGCCCGCTCGCCGGACCACAGCCTCAGGCAGGCTGGGAGAGGCCGCTAGGGCTCCAGAAGCTGCCGCCCCGCCGGCCGCAGCCCCGCCGGCCGTTAACGGCCTGCGCTGCTAACCTGCGGCAGCCACCCCGCGCCGGCCCCTCTCCCGCCGCCCCGCTCTCCGGCGCTTCCAACGGCGGGGAGGGCGCCGGGAGCCCGGCCGTCCCCGACCTTAACC
>VXAL01000992.1:0-24617 GCA_013399475.1 Chauna torquata | reverse complement strand
CGCAGCCGCAGCCGAAGCCGCGGTGTCCCCCTGCCCGCCCGACGCCGGCTGGCGCCCGCCGAGTTCCTGCCCGCCAAGCGTCACCCAGCCGCCCCCTTCCTCCCACGCAGAAGCCCCGGTTCCGCCGCACGCCGGGTGCTCAGCCCCTTCCCGCGCGGCGCAGGCTGCTCGCAGCTCAGCATCCCTTCTCCCGGCCCTGCCTTGCGCGCCAGCTGCCATCAGCGCCTCACGGTGCCACGCACGCCACTCGACGCCTCACGCGTGGTTCCAGCACCCGCCGCCGTGCCGAAGCGTTGGCCGGTACACGCGGTGGCAGCCATTCGGCCCTCCCGCTCCACACACCTGCCCGCTAACCGCCATTTGCCATCGGGACTCCGCCATGCCTCAGCACCAGGCATCCACGCCTGCCCCACAGCGCACTGCCTCAGGCCCTACCAGCACACTGCAAAGGCAAGGGCAATGCGCACATCCCACCTGTCCTACAGCTCCTCAGGCATCCAGAAAGTGCTGCGAAGCCACTGACACCACAGGCAGCAGCCACACGCAACGCACCGGGGTGGCACGCCAGCCCAAGCTGCAGACGCTCTCACAGACCGCAGCGCTTGCGGTCAGGTTTTGAAGTGAGTGCAATTGTATATTATTGACAACAAAACAAAACAAAAACACCTTCAGAGTGCTGCCAAAGCGTAAAAGAAGATATTATGGCTGGCAAGTGCTACAATACATCAAGATTCTGCTGAGATGGGACTTGATAACATGTTTGGGAACTTCATCTTCCTCTGGCCATTTGTCATTACTGACCGTCACAGGTTCAGTCAAAGACTGCTTCGCAACAAGAAATCATGCCTGATGCCTCTTGTTCTTCTTAGTAGATAGCTTTAAATCGACTCTTGAAATAGCATGATTATTTCTCCGCAATATGAAATAATATTTTCCTCATTATAGGTAATCTGGTGGAAAATGAGGGAACATACTGTTCTCTGTTGTCACTCCAATTGCAGAACTTAGAGCTTGTTCTAGGCTGGCCTTACAACTTAACAGTTCTGCTTTAGTTTGCAGTACCTTATTTAGTGTTTGACGACAGGATATGAAATAATCTCTACAAAAATCTCTTATTTTAATTTGCACTGGCTACTCACACTTGGATGAGTTAACTGTCAGATGAATATCTGAGATGTTAATCTTAAAGGGGCTGGATTTGCCACAAAGAAAGAGAAAGTGCAGTGTTTCTAAAGTGTTAGTTAGCGTTACAGTGGAACTTAGATTCTAGCGGAGTTAAGGCTGAGACTTATACCTCCAATCATCTATAAATTTATGTATTTTCTAATTTTAGAAATTGGTGCATCTCCTTGGAGTGTGAAGTCTGAACAATGTTTCAAGTTAGGAATGATCTGTGCCACGTATGCTCAAGATACAGCAGTCTCAGAAAACATAACAAAACAGCATTTCACATGAAGTTGTCTCAAGGGGACACAGGTCTGCGTGGCAGGGCAGGGGCATATACTGGGATGTGATCTGCCTCAGTTTCTGGTCACCCATCTCCGTTCTCTACCTCCAAGCTCCTTGCTTGCTTTCCTCCACTCAGTCACACCCCATATCCCTCATTCTGCAGAGTCCCAGGTCCTGATTTTCCTTCTCTCGTCATCTTTGTATTCCCAGAGCAAAAGCTGCTTGCCAGGTCTTTTTTCCTCTTTCACATTTTCTTCCCTTTTTTTGTGATAGTTATCCTTCTAATTTTCGTCTAACTTGAGCTATTCTGGCCTCCCCAATCACTCTGCCATCTCTCTGCAGCAACTCCACCATGTCTTCTTTCTTTCCATGTTTCCCAAGTCCATGTCCTTGGCTATCTAGTCTCCATTTCCAATGATCGCTTTTAATCTACCGTCATTTTTTCTCGCTTCTCCTGCTTCAAACTCTTTGTCCCAGTGCCACTTGTACTCTCACCACCAACACATAGCCCTTATGGATGCCTGTTGTCATGATGCATATTCAAAGAACACAGCCTGCTTTGCAATAACGTACTGGTATGTTACACACTGCCATCAGTTAGCGTGAAACCTACTTACAACTTGTTCATTCAGCCTGAAGTGTAACCACTGTTTTTCGTTTAATAGCAATTGCTGTCTGTGTCCTAGGCTTTTCAAATGAGTGGCTACTGCTTGTTACCTGGAACAGAAGGGATTTTTTTGTGCCTTCATTTTGCTGTTCTTAAAGCCTCCACAAACATGACACAACAAACACTAAATGCTCTTATCCTGTGTTTTTCCATAGCTCTTCGTACACTGAAGAGTAACAGATCTTCTGCCTTCCTCCAGCTTGGAGGGCAATTGTTGGAATACAGATGTTGTCCTTTTTTCCTGCTTTTCCAGCAATGGGGCGTAATGCTCCACTCTAGCCGTGCAAGCATATGATATATATGCACTGGCATACCTTCCTTTTGGGCATGACTCAAATAATCTGCCTCGCGGGTTCCCCAGTATTGTCAGGGGAGACTGGGCATCTGTGAAGACGGTTGTGCACTGACATTATTACTAGTTTTTCTCTGTACTTTTAGTGCCTGCCCCGGCTGTATCTTTCCCTTCCTGATAGTGATATACTGCCCAAAGATGATGCCAGGAAGTGTTCTGGCGTTTACAGCTGTTCGTTCTAAAAACTGCCCAAGCACGTCTGACATTCTCACTGGAGCAAGTTCCTCCCCTAAGAAGGAAAGCACACCTCATGCGTTTATTAATGCCTGGCCTTAGGTTCTGTACAGCAGCTACTCCTGCATCTACTTGACCACGTAGGCAAAGCAAGGAATATGTTCAGGGAAGTCTCGCGTAGCAGAGAACAGCTGATACTAGACTGCTTGTATATGTGAGTGAGGAAACTACAGCATGTGTAGCAATGCTGAAGCGCTTGGTAGGAAGGCAGTGAGCGTGCAAATGTAGAGCTCTGCCTTCCTCTGCAGCTGCTGGCAGTTGAAAGAGTATTTGTTACAGGGGAACACATGCTGTTTCTCCAAGCAAATGGAGAAACCCATTCTATGCAGGATTACTGCATTCTTCTTAATATTCTGAAAGGAGTCTGAGAGACTCCTGAGAGTCTTTATGCTTACCCCAGAGGAATATCTGAAGCCTCCCCTTACACTCGAAGCTGCATATGTATATGTAGTAGGTTAAGCAGTGGAACTTGCATGCACAACCAAACATAAGCAAGTGGATGACTCAACAGCATCTGAGGATCAAGCACCCCAGTTTTTCAAAATATGGGGAAACCTATATGTCTATTTGCTAAAAAAGTTACCACAAGCAAGACGAAGACCACAAATCAGTTCTCCTTCCCTTCCAGAAAGCAGTTCATCCAAGTGCAAGCACCCAGTTTCTGAGCAGTTGTTTTCTGCAGATTTTGCCCTACTTAGCTTAAGAAGTAGGCCCCTTCCTCAGGAAAATGTGTGTGTGTCAGAGAAGACAGTAAAGCTAGACTTTAACTCCATAGTCATTGTGCATTCTGCTATGCCATCCTCAAGCCTGTTTGAAAAAAAAAAACAAACAAACAACTCCCAGGTACTCCTCCAAATCTGGGGGCTAATAGGACTATTCAAAGAGCAAATAACCATTCAATACATGACAAGGGGCTTCATTAGAAGAAGAAAAAAGAAAGTCCAGGTTAGATCAAATGTAGGCAAATAGAGGAGCTAGCCTAGGCTACTACAGCTGCTGCTGTGGTACTGCTGGGATGACACCTTCTCGAGCTCCTGACCTTGTCATTGGATTCTGTATGGAGTTTTATGCGTGGAGGTTTTTTGTGTATGTGTTGTTTTTTTGTTTTGTTTTTTTTAAGGTAACCCATCCCCTCAAACCAGTTCTCCTTGGTTAGAGCAGAATATTGTCCAGAAATAATGAATTTTGAGTAGATGATCATAATTTGATCAAGAGAGAGGATAGTCCAGGAAACAGTAGTTTATCAAAAAGTGGCAATGTTCCACAAATATTCCTTGTTCTTCCTGTAGTCTCCTTCTACAACTCCCCTAAATCCTTCTCACATCTCCCCCGCTTGTCTGCTTTGCCTGTCAATGCACCAAAAAGCAAAACACCCTGTGGCAGACCTAGGGCAATACATGTGACAATTGGCCAGCCAGCAGTCCAAGAAGATACACATCTTTACCTACCTTCTCTTTGCTCTGGGCAGCCAGGACAAACATCTTTACGGGCCATTTCATGCACAGGCTGCTGCCTTCTGAGGTCTGTCTTGCTACCTTTTGGAATTGCATGAAGAAATTGTGAGATTCAGTGAATAACCAGCTTAACATGAGTCAACAATGCCAGCATTGCAGTGAAGGTAATCACCTTTTGGTCTGCATAAACAAAAACATAGTCTGCAAGACATATGAAGTAATCCTTGCAGCATATTCAGCATCGGTAGGGTCTGTGGTGGAGCACTGCCAATTTCTGATGTCCGTAATGCAGGGCTTGCCTCCATTATGCAAAGGATTACGAAAAGCACGGGAAGAGATTGCTTTGGAAGACTGCTGAATTTTATTCTTCAGTTTGTTTGTGTTTCATAGCTAGTGAAAGAAATATCTTTTATGAACGTTGGTAGCTATAATTTTGCCTTGGAACAGGGGGACAGACTGTGTGAACTACCAATGCCTCTTGCAGTCCAGATTTTCTGCGTAAGCATGGTAGAAAAGATATGGGGCTGCCAAGAATACGAAGCACTCAGCTTGATACGAGATGCATAGAGAGAAGGTCTTAAATCAGATTCTGTAAAGTATATATATGGATTCTCCAAATCATCATAGGCATCGACAGAAGACAAAAGGTCAAGATTATGTAAAAGTCGTTATCAGTAGCTTTTCCTTTTCTCAACAAGCCTTCAAGGCAGCAGAATCGGACCAGCAGAGTATAATTGTGCACTCCCTAATCAGAAGACCATCTGTACTTAAGATACTGATTTTTGCTGGTCAGTTGAATGTTTGCTAAGTCAGATTGTAAAGTACCAGTTTATGATTGTAATAGTAATAATAAAGTATTAGCAGCATTTGACTTAGGAGGGTGCTGCTATTCTTGTTTCAGACCAAATTTTCACTTGGCCTGTATTAAAATTATTAGCTTTGTCAGGAATTGTCAACAATAGCAGAAAAGGAGCCATTTTCTCAGCACAAGAGAGCAGATTATTGAAAATTGATCTTGCCATCAAACCTGTTCTGCAGAGGGGAATTAGAACGACCATGCCAAAGTGTTTCACAGGCAAGTGGGGCTGCTGTCTGTAGTACAAAAAGAGCACCAGTCAGCGCTACTTCATGGAAACCTTGCATGAACTTGAACTGCAAACTAGCAGGGCTGACATGCCTTCAGCTTTGGTGAAAAAACAGCCTGCAGAAAAATTGTTGCACTTAAATCCACACTGACTACACTAGCGATTATAATACAGAGAATAGCACTCACAGATGCCCCAACTTCTTTAAACAGAATTGAGGGAAACAGTCCTCATAGTAGGCAGTAAATAATGAAAGCGGTACGTATAATTCTGTACTCCAGATTGACTCTCTTATTGCCTTTGTAATTTTGTGGAACGAGGACCTAAATTATCCCTCCCACACCCCAGAGGAGCCTGGCCTTGTAGCGATTAAAAAAAAGGTCATTTTTTATATTGAGAGGACAATATCAGAAGAGCAAGAATGGACTATCCATTCTCTTACACATCTGATTCAAATACGTTCTTTATCACTGACTTGCAGAAACTCCATATATTCTGAGCATTTTCACAAAAATGTCTTCCCAATGGGGCCTGAGGGAAGAGATCGTGAAATGTGTCAGCCTCCAGATCAGGTCCAGTCTTGCAATCCTCACGTGAACTGTTTTATTGAAGTAAAGGGAACATCACATCAGGGGCTGTGTCAAGATGAGAGAGGGGCCAGCGATAACAAAGTTCTCTTTAAAATGCTTATCACTGTCACAAGTTGAACACTGTTCAGCACTGTATAGTATGGGACTCTTGATCCTCATGATCATCTCCTTCAGAAGGATAGAACTAAAAATACTCCTCTTAAAAACAATGCAAGACCACTTCGCTGTGAAATTCTCAGCTGAAACACCCACTCTATTGGTACAATTCCCAGTAGATGGACATAAAATATTTCTGTTGGTGCTGTTGTCTACGCATTTTGTTTCCATTGTCCATTTAACACCATGGTTCAAGTTAATCAAAGAGAAACAGAAGGCCTCCTTTGGTTTGCAAAGGGAGCTACAGTGCTTACGGTCAGCTTGCAGTTTTTCCTGGATGCTCATGCTTATGCCTTCAGGATCCAGTCCTAACGTGCTTAGTAGCTGCTACCTGACGTTGGGGAAAAGCAACTCATCTTATTGGGTGTTTAATCCCAGTGACCCCTTTTTAGTGCTTGTATAATCATTCACCGGTGTTGAAGAGGTAGCAGAGTAAACACACGTACCTCTTTGCCAACCACTATAATATTTCTAGCAGCAGACCTAAACCCTGCTCTGGCAAGCAGTGAGGTAGGAGACACAAGCAGCTATGGTGCAAATCACTACACCGTGTGGTCGTAACAGCACTAGAGAAATGCATACCAATGTTTTCATTTTGCTTTTGCTTCATTTTTAAGGCACATGGGGAAAAAAGAGGGAAGAAAAAGGTCTTACTTCATTGCTTTGAATGGTTTAATTTCACAGACATTTCAGAATCTGATTTTTAGCATTTAACCTTGAAAATTGGTTGGTATAGATTTTGGAGCAGAGATGCCACACTATATAAATCTGTTTTATAAAGCATGGTAACGGCTGGAACAGAACAAGGCCTTTCCTGGCAGTAGGAATAAACCTGGCGGTCACGAACTGCCTCTCTCAGCACTTTGTCCTGCGTGTGTCTTGCGTCACATGCTGCTGTCGTGCAGTCATGAGTCACTTGCTTCAGACCCCACTGCTCAGGGAGAGCAGCTTGGCAAAGCTGCATCGCTCTACGGCTCATTCCCCGGGGAAATGTGCACACGGGAAGTCAGGCCACCGCTGTGTTAACGGAACAGATTTGCATTTGAGTTCAAGCTGTAGGGAGTACACGGTATGTTGACTAATACCACCTCTGTTCCTAGTCCTGTTACCTGGGTGATGGTAATTTCACTTTGCTCTTTTCCTTCTGTGGTTACAAAAAGATTTTATACCTAACCTTTAAAAGTCTGAATGAAATTCAGTAAGTTTGCTTATTGCTTAGAAAAACTACCTAGTTTTTCCATCTAGCATCAGTTCACTAGCAAGATAGTGATAATAGTAAAAGGAATAAAAAGTAAAAGTAAAAGGAATAAAATCAGAACCTAAGGCTACAGGCCATTAGCATAACATGAGCAATGCAGTTGTGTGCAAGCCACCGATTCTGGATTCAGGTTTCTGAAAAAGGAAAGACAGAAAACTGAATGCTGTTTTCAACTCATTTCAGTCTCTTACGTATGTGAAAGCAGGATGCTTCATACAAAGATTATTTCTTTTGAGGACCTTTAATCTTCCTAAAGGTGGTATTCTGGGATGGAAGAAGAGAGAACTTTTTATGTAAAAATTAGCAACCCCACGTATTAAAAAACATCCAGCAAGATATTAGCAGGTTTGATAGCAAAGTTTTTTTCCCCATGACAACCTCTATGATTAAATACGCTAAATTGATACAGAAAAGATTGCAGATTGCATGAGATAAATGGGCAAAGACTGTAGATTATCATCTGGTCCAGACAGATACGTGAGCTGCCTATCAGCAGCAGCAGCAAGGCACCTTGGCAAACTAGTATCGTTGTCCATGGCTGGTTAGAAATAATCAGCAAAAACTTCTGGATCACATGCAAGCCCTAAACATGCCAATGGTCAACTGCAAATTCCTGTGCATGGCATTTGTATTGTTTTCCTTAGAACTGTACTGTATTCACTTAAATTAAAAATTCATCTGTTCCACCCGAGGAGCTTGTTCACTGTGCTCTGAAGCACGTGTACGTAGGGAGCGATAGAGTACTTCCTACTCTTGGCAAGCAACAGTGTTGGAGTTCAAGCCCTTAGTGGCCAATTTTGCAGCCTGTGAACATTCAAACAGCATTTTCTTCTCCTCTTTCCGTAAAGGGCTCCTGAGTGGATTTCTAAGGAAGAAACACTGGGCACTCTCTCCTTTCAGTCAGTCTATTTGGAGACAGTACAGACCTCGTGAACGATTCCTGTTCTTCCTTTCAAAGGGTTTAATGACAGGGTAAGTCTTCAGGGCTTTCTTTTCAGAAATGAAATTACTCTGTGGCAATACTCTGCAGAGGCAAGTACACATATGGGATTATACAAGTGTTTACAGTTTCAGCCTGCATTTTATAGTAAATATGTCCCAGATGTTTACCACAGTGTCAAAGCCTACGAAAATATGGCTCCAGACCAGAATGAGATCTGCTCCCTAAATTAAGAGTCTGTGGGATTCATTTCCATGGAGAGCCTAACTCTTGGTACTTCCACATTTTTCACAAATCTGGATCAAAGAGGTACGATTTAATCAGGGATTCTCTCCACATACACACTAGCTTGTGAAGAGCAAAATTTCCTCAGTGAGAGCTATTTTAGGATCATATCCTTCTCTCAGCAGGATCACAGAGAATGGTCAAGATTGGAGTCCAACCAAGCCTTGATCAAACTAACACTTTCAACAACTGAAAGAAATGCTAAGAAACTGCGTGCCCAGGAATCTTACTGGACTTAAGGGAGAAGTCCTGCATTTTTTATTATTAAGAGCTTGAATTCCAGTTTCAGTCTTTTTCCTTTCCATCTCTTTTTTTTCCCACTCACCTTGCGCGCATATTTTTATGTTGAGTATTACATCCATCATCTGGTTAGCCCTGTAAGTCTTCATGGAAGGTCAACCAGAGGAAGAAACAGTGCCTAGCAGCTCTTCAGCAACAAATATTGCAGGAATGCTAACAGGAGAGTGTTTCCAAGGCTGCAGAACTTGCTCACAGTCAAAAATGTATAGCGAGCAGAATTCAAACCTCCCAGGGCTTTACTTTTATTCTGCAAGACAAACATCTGAAGTGTAAACAAGGCACAGTTAGGGATTGTTACAGCGTATTATACGTTCTGTGTGGAACATTGTAATATGCCTATTGTGAAGCCACTGGAGACTTTTTTTTTTTTTAAAGAAACTCTGAAATTGTCTATCTGCTGGCGTTGAATCCAAACGCTGTGGTATTTCAAAAGAATGGCATACAATCCTAAAGGAATGATGTTACTATTAAATGTTCTTCTCAGTTTAACTGTCCTAAAGGAATCCACGCACAACTGACTTGTAGGAAGAATTTTAAGCCTATGCCTTAGAGCTCACCTCCAAGAAGAAACATTCAAAAGACTTCTTGTCTTTTGACAAGACTCTCACAAATGGCTCCCTTAGCATTTTTTTTCCTTTTTTTTTTTTTTAAAGTGTGGAGCCAATATCAGAAAGACAATAAGGAGGTGCTAAAACCTGAGAAACAATGTAAGCAGCACTACAGACCAGAGTCAGCTTTTTCAAAGTCAGTTTTTGGAAGATGAATTATTTTACAAGACGAAATTAACTTAAACAGGGTTCTAAAACAGATTTTGGAAGCTTCTTAAACTTTTTTTTTTAAAAACGAAAAAGTTTTCCGCCAGGAAGGGTTGTTTTATGGTTCTAGTTCAACAGACTGTATTGATCTTGAAAGAGTCCCTGTATTTCTTCCTGATTTGCATGGTGAAAAAGTGTAAAACATGCTTGCATTACCTCGCATAACATTGTGAAGACAGACATTTTCTACCTTCTTGGAAATGTCAGCCAGTATGGATCACTGAAATGCCAGCCCAGGTCCAACCTGCTTCCGTGGATCCCATGAAGAACCATGAGGGGCACTGAATCCTATAGTGATCCCTTGAAGTGTGCTCAAGGTAGGCAGTAGTCACTGCACAGCACTCCACCGAAGTGACTAAAATCCTACACAACATGAAGGCTGCATAAGGTACTGCAGTAACTCATATATTGGCCCCACGGCTAAACTACAGGTGAGGATTTCCACCTGACACCATGTAAAATAAAAGCACATGCAGCAGCTAATTTAAGGTTAAATGCTTCACCACTGTCAAAACACGCTACCATCTAAAAACACAGGTATCCATAAAGATATGTGAACTTCTTTAAATGTGCAATAATAATGTTATTTTTACAGGACTTTATTCTGAGGGAAATCTGTTTTAATTTATATTTTAGTTTTACTAGTGCCACTGCTGTGGATTCGCCACTTTTCTTTGTCTGAATAAATTTTTTTTTGCGTTGCTGAAAATTCTGTGGCTCTCAAGAAAACATTATTTTTTAAACTGATCCTGCCCAAGTGCACAACCTGTCTGTTCTCAAGATGGAGACGTAATATCCAGTGTGGGATTCTTGATGTACGTAATGCCATACTTTGTTCTACTGCTAATGAACATGCAAACAGCTTTCAAGAGTGCCCATCTCTTACCTACTTTGGCACCTGCACAATTATACCTTTGAAGTACGCATTGCGCCATATTATCACTTCAATTACCAATTTTAATTGTCAAGGAATTATAGTGTTTGAACTACTTTGCTTCTCTTGAAGGATCTTTCAGCTGCTGCTATCTACTTTATGGCTCAATTCCAAAGGTCAGTAGCTCAAGGTGTATGAACAGGTGTATCCTACCACAGCCCTACTGACTTCTGACATGTCTGTCTATCAGTTTCAGTCACTTATACGATCATAATACAAGAGAAAGCAGTATGAATGCAACAACAACGTCTTCGTACTTTCAAGCAGACCCCAAGGCACCACCCTCCCATCCCCTACATTTACAAATTTACCCAAAATACAATGCCCACAAAAAAAGATGGTTTATTGAACTAGACTAAATGGTCTAATGCTTAGACATCATATTTGCATTAACAGTGCTGCTGCAGAGGTACATAAAAGACGCATGGAATTTTTTTCTGCCTGTAATGAGTCCAAGCACAGGAAATACAAAAAAGGGCATTTGATGCCTTCCAAGTCACAAAGTTTTGATAGACTAAAAAAAAAAAATCTTACATGCCCAATAATTTAAATATAGTTTCAATTTTTTATGTTAGTGAATTTTGTGCTTGAGTTCTCTTGAAGCTGTAAAGAATTATAAACTATTAGAGCTTGAAAAGTACAAAGCTGATCAGATCTGAAACAGAAACGTAGAGATAACCATTACAAAATACTGTCCTTTAAAAGGTATGCCATAAACTTATTTTAACTCAGAGCGCGATTGGCAGCTACAGAGTTAAAATAACTCTGAAAAAAACTAGGAAGAGACATCAAAAAGGTTAGATCAGTTTTTCTTTTTCTTTTTTCCCCCCTATAGGTACACCTCTCCTTACAGTACCATTGTATCTGTGCAGTGGGTATCCCAGATGTTACACTTTTCTCCTTTTTTCCTTTTTTGTCTTCAATGTTTATCAGAATTTTCACTATCCAAATATTTTGGATAATTTACTCAATTTAACCCAACAATGCCAATTAAACTGCATTGACAGTGTTTGATTTTTGTTTGTAAACTTGTCCTGAATGAAATTCTGGACACCACTGAAGACAACATAGACTCTACATGTGTATTTACAAAACATTCCACCAGTGTCATGGCACAGACATTACGCATGAATCCCAACACACAATCACATCACTAAAATTTTAGATAAAAAACTAACTGCTGTTTCTGTCTGCTCCACTTAGCACTGTGGGCAACAGAATATTTGGAAAAGTAACAGGTTCGAAGGATCCACAGCCAATTCAAAGACATCCAGACAACCGTTTAAATACACTTCCATAAGAGGTTATATATAACGAAAGAAAACCAAAACCAAACCCCAATGCATCCCAATCCTTGATTTTTCTAAGCACACCAGATCCACCTACTGATTGTTTGCATCTGTATCCTTGGAGGAATACGGCATCGTCAACATAATCCATTAACAACCATGCACATACAAATGCTGTTATGCATATTCCACGAAAGACTTCTCAGCCACAGTACAAGATAAATGTGCAACATACTTATGGTGTCAGAAAAAGACATTATGCTAATATACAATGACTTTTTAAAAAAATAGATTAATGATAATTGCTCAAACAGCAAATATGATCAATTTTATCAGACGTATTCTCCAGAGTTCTTTACTGATCAGTCAAACCAATAGAAACTTAAGAAAAGAGAAAGATATTCCGTTGTTCATTTAAAATGAGAAAAGACTTTCTAACACTCTGATGGCAGTACCACAAACTTAGTGCAAGAACGAAAATGGAGCAACCGAGACCAACTAACAATCTACAAGTACAAGTATTTAGAAGAAATTCTAGATGAACAATGAAAGAGCATTTTCAATCCAGTTGCTTACGGGAAGTAATCTGGCAGAGGATAGTCGGCATCAAAGACTGGTAAAAAGTAGTATTTAGGTATGCAAATATATTACACCACAAATTCTGCTGGCTGAAGTAGCTACAATGGCTACCAGTTATCATAAGACACAGTAATGAAGCAGGCCTACTCTCTCTTAGAGGATGCTGGAAGCAACTGGTGGGAAGCTTCATGAATAGCTTTGTTCTGGCACCAGGTTGTGCTTTGAAGCCGAACTCTAACGTAGAGATCTGCTGCAAAGCCTTTGCTTTATTTGCACAAGCAAAACTTTCAAAGACTTCAAATCTTTCAACCATATCAAAGTTTTTCATTTACTCTCCCCTTCCTCACAGTTCTCCTTCAGAATACATTAATAGTCTCTCTCACAGAAGTATACCTCATTCTGTACCAAAGAAGCAAAGAAAAAAAAAATCAAAACATGCACAGTAATAATAAAAAAACCCAAAAGCTTAATGCAAGGAAACGCTGCAGAAAGAACTCTTCTGGTTCCACATCAAAGCCAAAACTAAACTGTTTGAGCTGTAAAGTTTTACCCTGTGTTGAGAGGCACCAAAGGTTTGAGAGAGAGATGTGTACCCTAACCAAGGATGCACTACACTGATCTAGCTTTACTACAACTAGAAGTTCATTCACTGAATGAGATCTGAGTTCTGGTAAAATGTGGTGACACCAGTTGCTAGAGAAGAAAATGAGGACCCTTGTGAGACCTTCAGGAAAGACTACATCGGGGGGTGGAGGGGTGGGAGGGAGACCAACTGGAATTATCAAGGATTTCTCCCATGTGAGAGCACTATTTCAGTTACAGTAAAGAGAAGCCAGCTTACAAAATGAGAAGTGTAAGTCAGCTTTGGCACTTGTGTTACTGAAAACAATGCGGTGAGTGTTCTCAACTCAGCAGGCAACCCCCTGTGAAGGTTTATTTGTATCAGTGATCACTTGAGCAGCTAGGCATGTATCATTCCACGAAAAGCTTGCTCACTTGGGCAAAGCTACCCAAGTCCAGCTGGTATTAAGCAGAGACACGAGGTAATCGTTATTTCTAGAAGAATCAACAGGATGCCAAGGTTGACACAGGAAAAATGATGGGGTAAAATTTTAAAATACGTGAACAACTCATAGGGTTAAAATCTATGTTGTCTTTTTCTTTTAAGCCCCGTCCAGTGAAAGACAGCTTAACAGCATGAAGTGCAAGTTTTCTTAAACTGGCTCAAAAAAATCCCTGGAACAATCTAATCTTCAACATTCCATATTTAAATGAACAGGTCTCTTGTGAATTACATGGGCAGAGACCACACTTTTTTGTAAACCACACCTGAGCAGAGATTGGATTTTGCTTCTTTTCTGTTAATAGAAAAACATATTTCAAGATACAGCTGAAGTGGTGTCAAAATAGCTATGTCCCAGGTCACAATCAGAATCTTGTATATACAATTTATATTAACTTAAAAAAATAAAGAAATTCAAAATACCTCCAGAGAACGTTCTAGTTTAGCAAAATGTTCTGTACAAAAGTAGGCCACATCTATTGGTTTAAAAGAAGTCCATAACAGTTGATTTCTTCTTAGCTGGAACAGTAAATGGTTTCTTCAGTTTAGGCTCTCCTGCTGGGGTACCTGTGGGTGACTTCAGCACTCCGTGACGGGGTTTCTGTTCAGGATTGAAAGCTACACGGGACGGTCCTTCTGGGCTCACCAAGATACTTTTGTCAGTCTTTTTAAATTCTGTTGAAAAACAAGCGAGTTAGAAGAAATGCAATTCCTGGACCCATCAATCAGCTGGGGAATTGTCCAACCCTGGAAGTTTGCTTTAGATCCTTAAGTCCATCACTAAGGATCAGAAGTCTAAGACTTTGGGGGAAAAAAGGGAGAGATGGTGGTGAAATGCATTTCTTAGCTGTGTCTCTGAGAATGGGGTCTGCTGCAATCCACAGAGCAGCTATGAACCATTCCCCATGGTTTCCCAGGCCACCAGAGACTTAGCCTACTCCTCAGAACCAAGTGTTTTAGGTACCCCAACCACCACACTTTCTTTTAAAAGATCATGATGGGTGAGAAGTGGCTCTATTCTTACAGTTAAACAGCACTTCTCTAGAGACTCCTGGTTATCACTTCAGCATATCAACACCTTTGTCCTTGGAAACAGAACTCGGCAATGAATGTGAGGCGCACGTGTTTCCCTGAGAGGCATCCTGCATAACAGGAGGCTCAGGAAGGAGAGAATACCACTGCTGCACTGTTTTCAATCTCTAAGGCTCCATCTGCAAGTCAATAAAGCAGCACCCTGGAACCATGCAAGTCTAGCGGTTGGGCAGAATGTCCTGAACTTCACCTTCTCCTCTGGACAGGAACTTGAGGATGGTTTATAAACTGGTTCATGNGAGAGAGAGAGAGAGAGAGAGAACGTATGTGAGTGTGTACAGCTTCCCCTTTCCTTGGCAACACTACAGGCTATGGAGACACACAGATGCATTAGACTTACCAGCAGTCATGTTTTTATTCAAGCCAAAGGTGACCTTTTTTGAGCTGGACAACTGCAGTTTATTCAACTATGAAGCAAAATAAAGACAGAAAATAAAGTAAGACTTCTGAGGCAACAGCATGAATTCTTTTACCTGCATCCCCTCCAACCCTCTAGCATTGACATACTGACCTCTGCTAAGACAGCACTAGTTCTAGCTAAAAGCAAACGTGTTACATTTGTCGAGAAAATACTCTCCCTAAGATCATTATATAACTCAACAACAAAGATATTTGTGTATTAAACACACTGGCTTGAATACACTCATGCCTCAAAGTGCAAAGATGGCTTAAAAAGGTATTACATATTAAAAAGGTTTATAGAAGAGGGAGTCTTCTGCAGCCCTGTATGGCTACCAGCCTCTGCAAGTGGGAAGAAATGGAGGCTCAGAGTCCCTTAGCAAGGCTGAAAATTGATTAATGCTTTTGTTTTCTTGTGAAATGAGCAGGTTCAGAGTGGCATCCTTTCAACATAAGGGTATTTTTGAAATCAGTGGGGAAGGAAGAAGAGATTTTAAAGATGCCTACAACTCATTTTCTGAAACTCTGGAGCCACACGGCTCTGTCTGCAAGTAAATGCAACAGCATTTCCAGTTTTATCTGCCTGCATCAGGAGACTAACACAAACTGGAAAAGACAGCATGAGTGAGGATGTGCACTTGCTTTGGGAATGTGTTTTGGGAAGAGGCCTGTGGCAAGACTTAGCTGCCATCTGTGAGATCACATTACCTGCATGGAGGCCCTGGTGGAAGAGGTGGTGCTTTTGGCTTTCCTGAAGAATATTGGCTTTGGTAAAGTTGATTTTTCAAATTTTACAAAATCATTTCCTGGTTTTGCTTTCTTTTTCTTTAATGGTGATAGAGCAATGCTGCTTTCCTATGAAGAGGGAAGGGAAAAAATCCTCTCAGTACAGAAGTAGCGTAGCTAACTATACCTAGTACAATGATTAGTGCTCACAGCTTACTACACATGGTTCCATAAATATTGCCAGATGAGAGAGAGCTAGTTGGTACTCTCACAAGCCAATCATCCTGATTAACTCTCAGGAGTCAATCTTACAGTTAGCGTGACTGAAAACACAAGCTTAAGGCTGGCTCTGTTCTGGAACGTGAAGCTCATTGCATAGCAAGGAAAGAGGAATTTGTGAAACATTTGCCTGGCCCGTTAGAATGCAAGCAAAGCTGTTTTCCTGTGCATGAGGCTGCCTTACAACCAACCCAGCCTTCCTGCACACAAGTGCTGATGGTGTCTTTTCTTGGCTTTAAGCAAAATCTCTTCCATGGTACCTCTGAATGGGAGAGAGATGCAGCTAATGAACAAATCCACCTTTAGGCTGGGATGGGGACAAAAAAAGTGGAATATGACATCTGTGTACACTCAAGAAATCCAGCAAGTGTATGTTGTTAATAGTTTACTGCCCTCCCCTCAGATTTGTACTGAGTATTGCCATTTAAAGCAATCCTTCTCTCCAGCACAAGGCAATTCTCAGGACCTGTAAGGACATTGCCACTGCAAATGCGCTGCTCCAGAGCTTTCCAGCCTGTTGTCTGTGGGCCCCAGATGCCTGTGGACTGCTGTGAAGGGAAGTTCATCTGCACTTTACAGCGACCTACAGATGTGAAATTCCTAAAACAGTTTGCAGCTGTGCTGTGGAAAACATCAGGGGATACAGCTTCTCTCAATTTGAAAATCACTTCTGCTTTAAAAAAACAGCAGAAGTCTTTTCACTTCCTGAATTCTGGAGACAACAGTGAAATAAGGTTGAGCTTGTTTGTTTTTTTTTTTTCCTCCTCCCTCTCAATATTTGAAGATCATTCTTTGGGTGGGTGCGTTGTCTTGTGAAATCAAGATCTAAAATGTGTCCCTCATAATTTCTGGGCAAGAGACCAAAATTACCTAACTAAAACCATGAAATAAAACAACACATTATTTCTCAAGCAATGAAAACAAAAAAATTAGCAAAGCCTGATTGCCTCCACATTTATGCGTTTTAGCTTTACCCTCCTCACTTCCTCTCTTACACCAGTACTCTCATTCTCCTCCTGACCCAACTTCCAACTTTCCCTCCATGTCTCCATGCCCCCTCCCCACCAAACACACACAGAGCTGCCTGGATTAGGCAAGAGACAGCAAACGCTGTCGTTTCTTTAGAATTAAGCAGGGTAAAACTGGCCCACTAGCTCATGTACTGACTGGCCAGCCAGCCAACAGACAAGTGCTGGAGTCATGCTGCTGCCCTTGGCATTCCCATCCTTTTGCCAAAATATGCCCTTTGCAAACGTGCTGTACGCTCAACCAGAGACTCAGTGCAAATGAATAATCAAGCAGGGGGAAACAAAACAAAAAGAAACAAAAAAACCCCCAACCAACAAAAACAACCCCACATCGTAATACACACGTTTCAGCTACATGAGTTTTCAGATGAGTAGCTTGCACAGGCTTTAGTGTTGTTGCATAAGAAGGCGTAAGAATGTGGCAGGGGGTGGGGATTTCTGGGACACTGGTCCTTTTGGTGACAGTACATGACAACATCAGCGTATAACCTGCCCCACACTCAGAAAGCTAAAAGCCAGATTTGAAAACTAGCCTGGCAGTTTGTAAAGAAGGCAGGGGGCAGGTTGGGAAGAAGAGAGAGATCTACGTACCTCCTTTCTGCTTTTCTTGCATGCAGTCTCCAGAATTCCATTGGCTTCAGAGTTTAGCACCTCTTTTACTTTTCTCTTCTTTTTCAAGGTTGCTGCTTTCTGGCTGGAGACCTTGATCCCTTCCAAACCAATAAGCTTTGTCTTTTTCTTCAATTTGACTCTTCTGGAGGGTGTGGATTCAGAGTCCACATCTCTTGACAGGGTCCCCAGCAACTCCTCCTTGTTAGATTTCATGTCAGTCTGCTGCAAAAAGGTATCCCCATTGACTAAGATAGCCCCTGCTTTTTGTTTCTTTTTTACAATCTTAGGAATTAACAGCATGGCAGATGGACTGACACTCTCTGCTTCACTGGCATTAGCTGGTCCATTTTGACACGCAGGCTTTACAGGAACATTTTGCACTTTTGGATTTATTTTCTTTGACTGACTCTTTTTACTCTGTTCTGTGTCAGTCTGACTGCTCTGTGCAGAGATGCTGTGCTTATCGCTGGTGTCAGTTGCTACATTTCTGGTCTCATTTGCCTCATTTAATAGCAATTTCTTTTTCTTCCTTTCCTTGATATTTTCTGGCACCTTCCCCTGGTTAAATACCATAGATCCAGGTGTTTTAGCTGTTCCCTCCTCACAAATCCCATCAGCTGTTCCAGAATCCACACTTGGGCTGTCCTTCTTCCTTTTTTTCCTCCTCTTCTGGGGAACTGATGCCTCGTTCACACTTGGCATCTCTTGTTCATCCTTCCCTGAGTCTACCCCAAAAGAAATGCCACAGAACACAGATGTGAAACACAACTTAGTAGAACTCAGTTGCTGTAAGCACCTCCCCGCCCCGGACAGGCATAGCATTTTCCTGCTATCAGTCAGCACAACAGCTTTATTGTTACAGCTAGTCAGGACATTGTGTTCTCCTAGCCCCTAGCCTAATTAATATTTTGCTGATCTTGCCTTATCACAGCTGACATCTAAGCCACACTCTGTGGTAACACTATTCTGTATAGTAATATTGCTAGAAAGAGTTATTACCTACCTATTAAGCCCAACAGAAGGGCAACTTGGGTTCAGTAATTTGGCAAGATATTTTTGGTTATGATTCAGCTTTTGCCATGTCAATATAAGCCATGATGCCAGAGGCACTTGCACGTACTTCTTAGAAACTCTCTTCGCCTTTCCAGAAGCACCCCCAAATTCCCATATTCTAAGTCATCCTATTTCAAGAAGGCTGACATATTTCTGTTTTCCTACAGTAAACGGAACTGCTCAGCGGAGTAATGCAAACAACTGCTTCCACTTCTGCTTTTGATTGAAACCGAGGTGATCTTTGCCTCAAAATTAGCAACAAAATTCCCACCGCTTTCAAAGAGACCTTAATTTCACATTTAACCTTCACTGTAACACAATACAAATTGGTGCATTCTGAAGAGCAGGTTATGCCTTCTTCAGAACAGCTGCATCTGATACTTTGCCTAATTGCACGAGCGATTACAGATAGTGTGTCTTCCAAGGGTTGATCTTGCCTTACCTTTTACTTTTTCCAAATTGATTTTCTCCAGAGGTTTCACAGCCTTTTTCTTTCGCCTTCCCCTGCTGAACGTATCATCATCTTCATCTGTAGAAACATCTTCGGGAAAATCTTGGGGGAAGATTCCTGTTGAGGAGGAAGTGTAAGGTATCTGAAAACCACTTGTACTTCCTACATTGCTGTTCACGTAACTCCCACAGAAAGAAAAATCAAGTCCCTGTTCCCCATTCAATCCAAAAGAAAGTCATACTAGTGATTCCTATTTGTTTAAGTAAAAATAACCATCTTTCATTTAAGGACAAAGCACAGGATTGGTCAAATTGTGAAAAGGATTTGGCCATTTCACCAAGAATGTGCAATGTGTCTTAATGAGGTTAAAGGAAAAAGCCACAACACTACAGTATCCTTGAAATACAAATTAAAACAAATTATTGGCTATACATATTGTATGGGGAACATTATGTATTGTTTAATGGAAAGAAACTGTCTCTGTATGCTGCTCAATCCTTACCTTCTGCTAAGTCCTGGAACCTGGAGATGTGGAGGAAGGAAGACAAGGGAAAACAGAACAGTATTACTGATTTAGTAGCAATTATAGCACTAGCAGCATAGTAGCACTGTACTCTATTATAGTTTTGTCAAAATACGAGCAATGTATTTTACACTGGAAAATACACAGTGCTCATTGCAGAAGAGATCTGCCTCAGAAACACAAAAACTGAAAGCTTTGAGAAAAGAGGAAATTAACACTCCTCCTGTACCTGTAACTTGCATCACACACAATCTGATGTCACATCTTGCAGTACAAAGCCACCCAGTGTAGATACACCTCAGCTAGCTGCAGCTGTCTATTACCAATGAGGAACAGCAGCACAGGCTTCAAGGTACCTTATGCATATTATCCAGGGCTGTGAGATAAGCCTTCCTGTGTGACATGGTCACCAGGCCAAAAAAGGGCGAGGAGAAAGTGAAGTAGAAGTTGCTTAGGACAAGGTAGCACATGCAAGATGTATTTCAACGGAACTCACTTTTTGACCAGCTTGTACAGACGCTTTCTGTTAAGGGCAGGTGTATTTTTCTTGCTTGCCAATTCAAAGAGTTTGTCAGCAACAGCCTTATAATCAAACTGTCGGAGGAAAGTATGAGATGGCTTTTCTTAGTCAGCTTATCACGCAAGATAACCCAGTGAGACTAATGTTACCAACACATCAAGCAGTGTGCACATCCTTTAAAGACTGACTTCCTTTAAATCCAAAGTAATTTTCTCTGTTGAAATTTACACCCCCTTCACACACGCACATTTACAGATGGTTGCTTCACTAACAGAGCAGCTGAACTCAGTATCATTTTCTGAAACATTTCTAACCTTAATTCCTATTGATGAGAGAAGCCAACCAACTTCAAAACTCCACAAAATATTTAGTTAAGTACCAGATTTAAAGTATGCCATGTCCTAATTCTTGCCTAAAAGCCACAGATGCATGAAGAGTATCTGCCTGAACGTGCGTTTGGTGGATCCTTCAAAAACAGTACACTGCACTGGAAGCAGGTCTTGAAAAATATAAATTGCAACATGTTACTCTCTCTCCTATACATCCTATCACCCATTACTTTCACTCTTACTGTCAGTAAAACTTATGCTGACTCCTTGACCATCCACAGTGATTTGGCTTTTGCCACATATTTTTGAACTCTTTAAACAGGAAGGGAAGAGCAGAAGAAAGAAGGTATGGGAGAGGAGAAAGAAGAAATCAGAATTTAAACATGGATTTATTTTCTTATGAACTACTCAGAGTGCATATTACATGAATACCAACTTACATTGAGGCAGAAGGAGATTAAAATTTAGTAATGTGTTTATCCGATTAACACCCTTTATTTCTGTACTTCTTGAAAAGGACCAAAAAAAGAAAATAGAGGAGTAGTACTATTAACAAAGAAAGCAAGCCACAAACCTGAAGAACAGGCCCAATACCATCATCAGCACTTTCATAAACGTCCTCTGTTCTTTCAGAGCTTTGCGCTGATTTTCTCGGCAAACTACCTGCTGCCATAAAAAAAGACCGAATATTAATGTTTAGTTTGTAAAAACAGACATGCCAAGCACTACTCTCATACAGGCAGAAGATGAGGTGCATTTTTCTTCACATGATCTTGTAAGCTTGCACTGATCTAACTACTTTATGTCACCATTAAGCAATACACAACCATGGCATCTGAGTGCCTTTCAATTGCCTCTGTACCCAAGTATATCTGGTTCAAAATCCTTCCTGCTCAGCCTTTTTTTTTGTGGTTTTGGCATACTTTGGGAGGTTTAAACATCTTCAAAAAAGTTGTGAATATCCAAGAAGGAAAAGCCAGACCGGATTATCTAGCAGTGTTGTGGAAAGCTGATAGTTTGGTTTTACAGAGACCGCCAATTTTTGTGACATGTTCTTGGGGAATCACTCTGTTTAAGCACATCTGAGGGGATCAGAGGAAGAACAATTACGTTTCCATCACCCTGAACCTGTGTTTGAGTGGTTCAGAGTAGAAATGCATTTTTAAGAAACAGTTTTTTTTAAATCCTAGTATTAGCAAGGCCACTTAAAACATTCTCCTCACCTTTGCTTTTAAGCACCTCTTCATTTCCCTGTTCGTCGTCTTCAGACACACCTTCCTCATCACTGCTGCTACTCAGTTCTTTCATTAAGTCCTCAATGGCATAGGGGGACTGATCCACAATGACCTCAAAGATACCACTGGCTACAGCATGCATCACACAAGTACTGTGTCAAGAGAGAGCAGGGATGAGAGTGGAAAGGCAGAAACATACACACCCTCCCTTCTCACATAAAAAAATGGAAATGTAGGGGACACAGAGAAAATGGCTAAGAAGAAAGTGGAAGAGCATTTAGCTCTCCAGATGATGAAAGCAAACCTGTTACTTCCTAAACAGCAGTCCTTTACATCCAAATAATTGTTGCTGAGTAGGTGTCCTCACTCACCTCACTCAATGTTCCCCTCAAATTTCACTGTGTTTATATGCTGCTTTACATTACATTGCAGCAACAGAGAATCTAATCAGATCAGCCACTCTATGCACATTAAAAACAAAACCAACCAAGGCTGATATGTTGCTGTTTTTTTTTTTATAAGTCCATAAAGATTATCTGTAACTTTGATAAACACAAGTTATCTTCAAATGATTGTATACACAGTTAGTAAAATATCCTTCTTTCTCTACATTCAGAAGTTACGCTATGGCTCTTCTTTAATAAGCTTATTAGGATGCGGAACAGTATTGCAGAATTTCTTATGAAATATTTATCCTTTTGTTAAACTTACTCCTTTGATTTGGCAACAAATACGCAGAAAGGTTCAATGAATTTGAGATTCTGGTCTGCTGTGAGCTGTATGATTTGAAAGAAAAAACAATTAGCACAATAAANGGGGGGAATCATCTTTAAGATGTCAGAGCCTTTCAGCATACTGCCTAATTCCAACCGACAGGAATATCCAGTGACGTGTTACCACTGGCACCACTAACTTCCAGACATTCTGTGGAACCATTATAACAACGCTAACTGCTTTGCAAACTTTAACTTTCTGAGTAGAGAAATATAATGAGGCTTCTTATTTCAGAAATGGAAAAATGAGGCAGACAAACTTTAAATAATTTGGTGCTCTTTCACAAAGAAAGGCCTGTAGTGCAAACATGAGTAAGATCTAGGTTTCTCTTAACCTGCCAGCCTAGACCAAAACACTGTCAGCTACAGTACTGCTAAAGATAAAGACCCTTCCCTAAACTCAATTTGTAAGCATCACCTGTGATTTCAAGTAGTCTACAAGACTAAATCCCCATGGTCACTAAGTGGCTTAGCCATAGAATAAGAATTCTATTACTATGGAGCTGCAGACATTATTCAGGCTTCAAGTGCAGACACTTTTCTTGTGCAGACCTCTCTCACATTCCACAATCTGGAACAAGAAAATTTGCAGACCAGATCGCATGCAATACTGACGGCAAAGGATATAAGTGAAAAACTGCTAACAGTTTCAGCCATTGCTATGGTAAGTATCAGATGCCAGAAACAAGAGGCAAAAAATGAGCAGAAGCCTAGAACTAAGTGTTGGGCAGCAGGCAGCTCACTCTAGTGGAGTAACAGGAGAAAAACTCTCAGCACTGTAACATCTACCAAAATTAAGGGTAACTGGAACAGAAGCATAAAGCAACCAACAGCAGAGAAAGACAGATGTCATCAGCGAAACGAGCAACTGGATGTAGAGGGTAACTTGGTCAATGCACAGGTCTGAAGCCAACAATAAAAAAACAAACAAAAAACCAGACCTTTGAAAGCTTACTTTCTTCCTCTATTTAGGTGTATTATACAATCAGCCCAGAGCAGGCTTTATGTCAATTTTTACAAAACCAAGGGCTAACAAACATGTTCATGCAAGGGAAAAGAATTTCAGTCCTTTCTGTGAAAGAAAGGAGAACAGTATAATTCTTCTACTGCTATTTCCAACCTCAATTTGGAGCTGTATACCAGTACTCAGGAACCTGAGAGAAACTACTATATTCTCGCTTTCTATACTAAGCCACAAACAAAGTAAAAGCATATATCACAGTAAGTCACTTTCTTCATGCTTATTCAATGTTGCTGTGTCACATTTAAAACTGTTAAACAATCTAAAAATTGTATTTCTTCTGAAGTGCTGCATGACAGTTGACAGTAATCAGGAAGAAGATTAAAATCTATTTTCTAACCTCCTTTGCACCAACTTTAGCCAATTCTTGCAGATAGATATCAATGAAATGGAACTTTATCCCTCTGGGAGCATTGCTGCCTGGGTCCATAACTTCTTTCATTAGCAGCTGCAGTAATAGTTCACTTAGACTACAAAAAAAAGGAGGAAAAAAGTGAGCAAGATATTCATATTCAATTGCTCAGGTTGTTTGCTTTGAAAACAAACTCCAGTCAATCACAGTATCACTAGTTCTTCAGATGGCTGTTCAACAGCCACAAGAAATAAATCCAGTGATGAATTCTCACATCCTAAAAAACAATGTAAAAAAAATCCATCCATAATTAGAACTCCTTACAGTCTAGATTATTTTGTAGCATCACAATCCACTAAGCACAGCTTACTACAGTAGAAATTATGGTTTTAAAATTCACACTTTAATATGGACTGAACTTTATTATGCCATATGATTGATGGATATGGCAAGAGCTTCTGCATTTCAGCAGGGCGCTCCTGAAGACCCAGCTGTTGCATTCATCCTCGATGGGCAACACCTCCCACGCCCCCCATTTTACAAGACAGTTTTCATTTTGGTGTACACCCAACAATTAGATTTAACACCGATCCTTCTCAAACTCATTTCAATTGTGCAGACTTTGCCTTTATTAAAGTATACTACCCACCGTCCCTTACAGCAAAACAGTTACACTGAAAAAGAGATTGCAGGCTAAGTTAGGCGTAAAATGTCATCATCCCAATAGCTCAAGCCAGAAGTGACTGAGGTGTAAACAAAATCATAGAATCATTT
>VXAL01000990.1:317223-341365 GCA_013399475.1 Chauna torquata | reverse complement strand
TAAGAATTCAAAGAAGAATTAGACATTTAATTGGATAATAAAACTATAAGAGCTTTAATAGGTCTGGGAGTATTTTAATTTTACAGGGCTTTATGAATTTAAACATTCTGTGAGCGTTGGGGAGGAAATTGCAGCAGAAGAAATGGTTTCATATTTACACCTGTTTGGGGCCTCTCGGGTCCTTGATAGAATCTGGTGCTGGCAGTTCATGGCCAGTAGTAGCTGCTTTGTGCAGTGAACCAAAGTGTGCTAAGTGGGACTAGCAGGAGATTCACTTCAAAAAGTGTACTCCAGCTTTGATCTCAAATATTAATACACAGCATTCAAGATGCAGCACAGATCAGACCTGGTGTGACAGGTCAGAACAGCCTGTCAACATATTTCATGGATTCCTTTTTTTCCCCTAATATCTGAATCTTGATTACTACCAAATTTCTTAAAATCTGGAAGACCGTGGGTAACAGCAGTGAGGAAGAGGGACAGGGACAGTGGAAACAACAGGGAGGAACAGAGGCAGGTGTAGTTCTTGTGGACTACCAGGCTTTGATCATTCACCCAATCTCTTCACCAGGTGGAACAACCTTCTGCAGGAGATTGCAGAGCGGTTGCGTTCCAGTAAGGGCCTCCTTCAGCTGTGGCAGAGGTACAAGGACTGTTACAAGCAGTGCTCTTCCACAGTCCATCAACGGGAAGACCAGACCAATGAACTGTTGAAGGCTGTCACCGGTAAAGACATTGCTGATGATGAAGTAACCACTTGGATTCAGGACTGCAATGTATGTTCACTTAAGCTTTGCACTTTTTCACAGCTCTGTGAGCTAAAAATTAAAACTGGCTCTCCACTGCTAAACTATGTATTTGGTGTATTGGAACCTTTCTTTTTACTGAAGCATTCCTCAGGTGCAGGAGAGACAGCTTTACCTCTTCTACCAACACCTCATGGTTTTCTCAGACTTCAAGTCATCCCTCTATTCTTTGTTGCTGTGTTATGTTGCTTTTATCTGAAGCCATCTCTCTGGAGAAGGTGGATAAATTCTATCATTTGATTCAGTCTTAAGTCCCTGCTTATAAAAGTGTTTCTTGCTTGAGCAAGAACCTCTACCAAATCCATTGAGTTCCTTATAGGAAAAAGAAACAACCCTTTGTCTATGTTTCCACCAGTCGAGACTGGTCAATTTTTCTGAATGAAAGAGACTGTGTGTATTTGAGTGTCTTTATCCGTCCTTATGGAAGGACACCATTGACTCTTGAGATTCTTCCATTTTCAAAGCTGCGTCTCAAAGCAGCAAGATAGTTCATCTCCTGTCTGTGGTTACATTTTGGTGTGTTTGAATTTAAGTTAATGTTAAATGTCATCGATAAGAAAATTAAAATGGTAATTGTCTTAGGGTAAGAAAAACAATTGCAAGGAGAAAAATTAACACATTAATGAGCTTTTTGAGCATTTGCTGCCATAGTCATAGGACTGGCAACTCAAATAGTTCAGTCTGATATTTACTTCATGTCGTGATGTCACATTCTTTAGCCATTACACAATTTACAAAAGTTAATTTTTAATCCCTCCTGGTAATTCATAACTGGAAAAAAAGGGAGGTCTAGTCAGACCTCAGCTGATCCACAGGGAGAGTTGGCAGCATGCCAGTAAATCCAAAGTGTTTTTTTCAACAAGTATTGCCTCATCAGTAACTCTGGCTTACTCAATGGCAGCTGAGCAGTCACTTCTTTCTGTTCCTCTGCACAAAGGTAATTCAAACATATTTTTTATTCTGCACATCATTTCCTTTGTATGCAGAGCGTCAATGGACACTTTGGCATTGAAATACAGTAGTGAATATAAATTCTTCACATAATGGTGGTGTTTATTGATTTCATTTCTCCTTTATATCAGGGGAGGATGGCATTAGCTGAATGTCAGGTTAACTATTCATATCTTTATTCAACGTCTTGCCACAGGATCTACTCACTGATTTAAAGACAGCACAGGATTCACTGATTGTTCTTCAAGAACTGGGAGAGGAGTTAAAAAGCCAGGTGGAGGCTTCAGCAGCAGCAGCTATACAGTCTGATCAGCTGTCTCTGAACCAGAATCTGTCAACCCTAGAACAAGCTCTCCGCAAGCAACAAACTGTACTTCAGGTATGCAGAAAGTGTTTTCAGTTCCTGCACCCGATCATGCTGTTATACCCGAAAACATGTAGATTAGCCAAAGCTACCTGGGTAAAGAGGGTGGTGTTACCTGTTCATCTGCATTTCCCAGTCTTCCCTGGAAGCCAAAGACAAGAGCAGAAATGCTCAAGTTCAGTTTATAGACCTTGTAAGAAGGTCCACATTCTGGGAAAAGGATAGCAAACTTCACAGGGCAATGTGTCCATCTGGAATGCCAAGGGCAACATTCTTTGTGCAAGCAGTGCTGATGGCTGGATCCACAGCTACTGCTTCCCCAGAGACAACCTCTCTTCCCAGCTTGTGCTTTAGTGGCAAAACAAAGGAGGAAAGATTCTGAACAACTGTGTAGCATTGCTTTTAACAGTTCTTATTAATGTCAGTGACCATACTGACACCTACCATTTGTGTCAAATCCTCTACAGTAGATGTTGCTAATTGCTTATGTCACCAGGGACTAAAGGACAAAAAAAGGAGTGGCAGAATGTGTTCCATAGGGAAGTGTATGGATGAGAAAGCAACAAGGCAACAGCTTGTGTTTTGGTGACAAGTGGATTTGTCCAAGAAATACGGTGTTGTCTAGAATGTGTTCATTAATGTAAGGAGACAAAACAGAAAAGAGATTTTTCATTTGCAATTGCAATAACAGAAACTAGTGATTCTCTTTGTTGACAGAGTAAATTAAACAGAGGGATTAGTTTTATAAAAGAAAGTCAGAGAAGGTTATCTATTTCAGGGCAAGGAGGTCTTTATACTCTTTGCTGAAGTGCTGCCTTTTTGCTATGATCAAAAATCCCATTTTCTCACCTGGTGTGGACTTTACAGCAAAAGCCTCATGATTAAAAAAAATAAAAATAAAAGTAAATAATAATAATAATAATAACCACTATATACACAGTCTGTAAACAAAGCAACAGTTGCAATTGTGCCTAGCCTATGCAGCTGTTTGCAAATCTATAAAGTAAACAATTGGGAGCATAACAGCAAGACGGATGCTATGTGCCCTAAGTTCCTAAATCATGGGTCCTTTTCTACTCAAGGCTGGAGTCCTGGACTATCAAACCTTTGCCAAGAACCTGCAAGTCCTTGAGGCCTGGGTAACAGAAGCAGAAGAAATACTGAAAGGACAGGATCCCACTCACTCATCTGATCTCTCAACAATACAGAGTAGGATGGAGGAACTCAAAGTGAGTAATAAATGCACAATGTTCATTTTTTATGTTGGCCTGGTTAATTTGTACAGGGTATGCACAAATATCATATATTCATTCTATATGTATTAAAGAGCTATCACTCCTGGGAAATGTAAGACTGAGAAATTTGAAGGCTGATGGCAGTCAGGGAGTGATTTTACATGTTATTCTGCCCCTGAGTAAAAAAGAAAAGGAAAGGCAAACTGTTTGGATTAAAATGAATATCAAATCAAAGTGGGAGTGGAAATTTTAACATTTTTTTGAGATTTCCTTTATCTTGTTTTCTCTCAACTTTTTTTGAATGTATGCAGTTTCTGCCTCATTGGTACTTAGTTTAGGGAATAAATCATCTACACGTTTTGGATATCTTGATATATTGTAGTATACTGAAACATTCATACTGTGTACCCTGTAATATACATTTAAACTCGTTTACTCTTTCTTTTTGTGATTTTTTTCTTTTTTTTTCTTTTTTTTTTCTTTTTTTTTTCTCTTCTTTCAAAGGCCCTGACAGGAAGTTGATGGCCTTTGCCATCTAGGCTGTTCTTGTTATTTTAATGTTTGCTTATTTTTCTTTCAGAATTAACTATACATGTTATTCCACTTTGGGCATGCTAACAAATATAAGACATTTTCCTAACTTAGTGATTTGGGTATTTCTGTAATGCAAAACAAAAATAAATTAAAAAAAAAAAAAAGAAGAATAAGTTCAATGTGGATTTGCTAGCCTAGCATTCAGGTTAACAAGCAAGAAAAAAAGCTCACTTTTTTGGCAATATAGACATGTAGCTTCAAACACTAGCCTACTTTTGCAACTCTGAGAGGTAAATCCCCAGTTCAGCAATACATGTAAGTGCAATTTGAGTTTACTTCTTTGTTCATGTTTAAGCATGAACTTAAGTCTTCTGGACTGGGACCAAAGAGGCTGAAAACTGCAAATGCAATCTTTCCCTGGCATAGGGATTGCTTGCCACTTGGTGGCAACCAAGGCCATTCCAAATTTAACTGAATGCTAGCTTAGTCTATAATAGTGTAATCACTGAACTTCCGAGTTACCACTTTTATCGTTTGTTGCAGAGTCAGATGTTGAAGTTCAGCAGCATGGCCCCAGATTTGGACCATCTCAATGAGCTGGGTTACAGGCTTCCTCTGAATGATAAAGAAATCAAAAGGATGCAGAACCTGAACAGACATTGGTCTCTGATCTCATCTCAGACTACAGAGAGATTCAGGTGGGGACAGCTGAAAATTATTGTATAGTTTTCTTAGATTACAATAGCTAGAAAGTATACCTTTTGCAGGGTATAGAAAATATTTCAGACTTTTCATTAACCAAAGCTCCTTTCCTTTAGCATACTTATGAATAAAGAGCACAACCAATGAGTTGAGATGATATTTGTGCCACAAATTAGGAGAATTTGAAATGAGGAAGACTGGTTCTTTTTTGTGTTGTCTAAATAGATTAAATGATGCAGCTGAATGGGAAAAGCAATACTATCTAATTTGGATTTCTGCTGGAAAATTTATTGCAAGACTGAGTACTGTGTGTGAGAGCAGGAGACCTTACCTGAATCCATCTTTCTTTCTTTCAGTAAGCTGCAGTCTTTCTTGCTGCAGCAGCAGACCTTCTTGGAGAAATGTGAAACTTGGATGGATTTATTAGTTCAGACTGAGCAGAAGCTGGCGGCAGAGATTTCAGGAAACTACCAGAGCCTTTTAGAGCAACAGAGGGCACATGAGGCAAGTCATCATGTGTATTTGTATATAACTACACCATGTACTATTTATAGAATTATAGAATGTGTGGAACTCACATAATAGTATGTCTTGAATTGAATTACATTTGCTTGCACCCTCTGAGGATATCTTAACTTAAAAACAGCAGCATGCAAATATATCAGTAATACCTAGTTTTGTGGAGGGCTTGATTATCTGTCTGCATTTTGTGTATACTCATATGCCTCTAAGTGCTTGTCCCCTACACTTAGTCTACTTCAGATTGGTTTCTGCTGAGGGAATCAGTTTTATTGGTCTTCCCATAAGACCTAACTATCTTCATGCACTTTGACCCTTTGTCTTCAGTCCTAACTGGAGATTTCTGTTCTTTCATTTTATTTTGCTTTTGTTCATTTACCATTAAATTGTCAACATACACAGCATCTGAAGAGCATGTTAAAGGAAGACTTTTCAATCAAAGACTGAGTTATATAACTCACCATGCAGCCTCCATTTGTGTTCTTTTTGGTAACATTTCCTTGCAGAACAAACTGATTTGATCTTTGGTCTGTGTTGGAGTCATTTGTTTGTAGACCTGTTTACAACAAATCAAGAACTAGCCCAGCTTTTGTTGCAGGGAAAAAATGATTCAGAGCTTTTACTAGAGGATGCCTTTCTGATTCTTTGGTGAAGTCAAGGGATGTACATTTTTTCTCCACCCATATTGTTACTGCCAAGAATCCTAGTAAAGATCAAGTAAGACAAGTCAATTTTCATACCAAAGCTCCCATGTGGCCACAGTAGTTTCAGTTCCCACAACTTTTTCAGCTGACCTACGCATATACTTAGGAAAGATCACAGGGGAGTCATGTCCTTCCACTCCTTGTGTCTAATATCTGACAACATAGTGTTCGGGTGAATGGTAGCAGAAAGAAATTTACAATCCTTTTTGCTTGCTTTAGCATACAGTTTCTTTAGTATTTAACTGCATTTGCTTTTGCAAATCTCATCCATTTCATTTCCTCTCAGTGCTGCCAACAGTAAATGGACAGAGTATCTTTTTAATTTGAGATATCTCAGCTCTTTGACATTTAAATGTCCAGAAATCATTACTGTCTAAATGGATGATTTTCTACTGTTGTTTTGTCCAGTCACAGCTATAATTTTTGAAAGGGGTTATCGAGGATCTTTTTGCATGCAATTGCATGTCTTGAGATCTCAGCCTAATTCTCTCCTGAAACCTTGATCTGCTTCAGCTAACTGAAGCAATTAGCTCAGATGAGTGGTACTCAGGCACTCTGTAGAAGCTTTTTTTCTTTCAACTATAAAGTCATCTTTCAGAATTTAGAGAACTAATATCTGAGTCTCTAAATACTGTATTTCATCCTAACAAAATGCTGTAAACTGTGTCTATTTTTATTTACCCAAAGCTTTTTGACATTTTAAATAACCTAAATGTATTCAGTGGTCAATGTTCTTTTCAGTGTCTCCTGATGCTCACAAAGAAATTGCTTTCCACTCCTTGCAGCTGAAAGAGAAGGTTCAAATCTAAATTCCTTGAGACGACCTTCCAGATTGTTTTGCTTTGTTTCCTTGAAGATAATGAGAAAATATTCTGTTTCCACATGCATTCCCAGAATGGATATTGGGATGCATCCATTTCTGTTATCAGCTTTCCAGTGCTGGCTCTTAACTTTGCTGATGCTTATTTGAACAGGACCCCAGCTACCTCAGTGGCCTCATTTAGAAATCCCACTGAAATTTACAAACCATTGACGTGGATGTGATGCCCTTTCCAAATATCATGAGCTAACACTAGCGTCTGCATGAGATAACTTTTTCAGGACAATCTTGTAGTCATTCTTGTGCAATTCTCCAGATATCTATCTGCAAACCTGGTACATTGCTTGAGACTCCCACATAGTGCCAATGCACTGAGAAAAGTTATAGGCTGGGGGAAGAGTGACTGGAAAGCTGCCTGGCAGAAAAGAGCCAAGGAGTATTGATCAATAGCTGGATGAATATGATCCAGCAGTGTGCTCAGGTGGCCAAGAAGGCTAACAGCATCCTGGCCTTCATGAGAAATAGTGTGGCCAGCAGGACTAGGAAAGTGATTGTCCCTCTGTACTAGGCTCTGGTGAGGCCGCACCTCGAATACTGTGTTCAGTTTTGGGCCCCTCACTGCAAGAAGGACATTGAGGTGCTGGAGCGTGTCCAAAGAAGGGCAACAAAGCTGGTGAGGGATCTGGAGAACAAGTTGTATGAGGAGCAGCTGAGGGAGATGGGGTTGTTTAGCCTGGAGAAAAGGAGGCTCAGGGGAGACCTTATCGCTCTTTACAACTACCTCAAAGGAGGTTGTAGCAAGGTGGGGGTTGGTCTCTTCTCCCAATTAACAAGCGACAGGACAAGAGGAAACGGCCTTAAGTTGTGTCAGAGGGGGTTTAGGCTGGATATTAGGAAAAATTTCTTCACTGAAAGGGTTGTGAGGCATTGGAACAGGCTGCCCAGGGAAGAAGCTGAGTCACCATCCCTGAAGGTATTCAAAAGACGTGTGGACATGGAGCTTAGGGACATGGTTTAGTGGTAGATTTGGCAGTGCTAGGTTAACAGTTGAACTGGATGATCTTGGAGGTCTTTTCCAACCTAAGTAATTCTATTCTAAGCATTTGAGAAAGTGCTGGTGGGGGAAGATGGAGTTGCTTGCCAATGCAATTACTGATTTTTTATTTTTTCCCAGTGTGATGGTATTGTGCATTCCAATACCTGCCCTCCTTTCCTGCTTCTTTGAATTCCAATTTCTGTGCTGATAATGATCTATGAAATTGGGATGTCAAGTGGTCCCACATAACAGAATATCCCTCTTGTATACAGAGACAGTTAATGTGCATGCACAGGACAAGTGGATGTTGACAGGAACGTCTCTGGTTTTGGGTAGGGCTTGAGTACATCCTCTCTAAGCACAGTTCTTCATGCTTGATAAGGTTTTATTTCACCTGTCCTCTCAAAAAAAGATATAAAATAGTCTCTTTTTTTTTAACAGTTGTGTTCTGTTTAGTCTCAGTCTGTCAACAATATTGTTAGATGCTGTAGTCTCCTGTGCTTCATCCATGCCCCCTAACTTGACAGAAATAGATGTGACGGGAACTAAAATTTCTGCCTTCTTGCTCAGCTTTCTGAAATTCTCAAGCCCACAGTATGTGGTTTTGGTTATGCGATAACAGAGCAACTCTGGTTCAGACTCCGTCGTTCATAAGAACCAAAGTATTCAAAGAACACTATCAAATGCTTCTGCAAGGAAATTAGACGACACTATTTCTTTTTATAGGAAAATTTAGGATTAGGGTAACAATGTCAAAATTATCTCAGTGATTCAGGAGGCAAAATCATATTTTGAAAAACTACTCTCGTTTAGAAGTCGTAAGCTGCATACAGTATGCTTGAGGAATTTAATTGTGCAGGTGCCAGTGGGTATTTAACTGGCAGTTGTAGATACAGGGATTGGTACATCACATCTTGAGCTGACAGGAAGCCATAGAAACAGGTGTAATCTGGACTTGAGGAATAGTGGCTCACAGTTCAGGCAGGGTAAACCTCTATTAATTGCAAACACTACCACTTACAAAAGAAAAAAATATCTTGAGCTTCATACCAGCACCCTTTCTCTTTGAATCTCTCTGAAAAACCTTTTGAGCATGGAGTGGTTCCAGTCGTCAGCTGACACCTGGATGTACCTTCATTGACATAAGAGTTCTCCTGAACTATAGTACCCAGAGACTTGGTCCATTAGTAAAAGAAAAGATGTTTTTAAAAAATATTGTGTGCTATATATTTAAGTGATCTTTGCTTAAGTAGTATCTAGGTAAGTTTTTGTCTTCGATTAAGTAATATTTAAGTAATAAAGGAGTTTTAAAAGTTTATTGTGACTGATGGGAAAAATTGGAAACTAAATTGGAAAAAGTGGACAATTAATTTCCAGTACCTTCACATGGCTGACCATTTCTTTTAAAGAAGTTCTGCTGACAGTATAAAATTGTATGAAAAGTTTGTGTAACACTTTCACACACAATCTGCAGACATTAATTCAATTTAACAAGGGAAAGGACTATATTCTTAAACATGTCAGAAAGTAAAAAGATCCCTTGCTGTTCATGCAATAAATACCCTATCTAGATATAATTGTAAATTATAATGCTGATTGCACAATTGTACTCAGAAACAAAACCTAGCTTCTGTTGATATTATTTAGCTTTTAAATAGCTTTTAAAAATCTCAAGGAACTAATAATAATTACTAGAAGCAGCAAGTAACTCCAGCAATGAGATTTTTAAATATGTTTCTGTTTAAGTTTATGCCAAAACTCCAATTGAACTCATTTGAAATCAGATTGAAATGAAAAATCATTTTTACCATACAATACAGATATTGCATACAGATAGAATTAAAATGTAAGACCTTGCTTTAACATCCTTGTCTCCTGTACAACAGCTATTCCAGGCAGAGATGTTCAGCCGCCAGCAGATTTTGCATTCAATTATCTCTGATGGGCAGAACCTACTAGAACAAGGACAGGTGGATGACAGGTAGACATTCCTTTGTTGTTGCTGCTGCTGGTTATGTGAAGTAATACTTAAGCTAGTGGAAGACTTCCGAACAGGGAAGGTTGCACAAGATGTCAGTGTTCAGCTCATGCTTTTCTGAGGCTGCAGTTACTATCTGTATGGTTAAGCTATTAATCAGCCAGCTCTTAAATAAGACAGTGTTATTTAGGATGCTGTGGGGTAGATGGGTGAATGCATTTGGGAGTGCAGCAACCTTGAGGCTGCTTCTCTGACAGGGGTTTGTCTTACGTTATCAAACACATCACATATGTCTATTCAGATGTACCTTCAAAATGTCTCTTTCACCCACCAAAGGAGCCTACAGTGACTGATTTACAGTGAGTTACACTTTATTTGTGCCAGCTGGTGATTTACCTCTGTCAAGATCACCTGCAGCTTAGATGTGATGTAATAGGAATTCATTCCTGTCTCAGAGATTTTATTTTAAATACCTCTGATCAAATGAATGGAAATCAGTGGATCACCAGTGATTTCACAGTTGTGCATATGCATTGACTTTGCTAAGGGTATCATGGCCCTAATATAAGAAGAACTGTTTACTGGGATGTAAGCATTTTGTTAATGCTTTTTATATCTTTGCACCTGCTTTGAGCTAGCTAAGTAGTAAATTTGAGAGCAAATCAAGAAATCTCCATGATTTACTATGAATTTGGATAATCCAAACTAGCAAAAACTGTGGGTTTTCTTTGTATTTTTTTTCTGGGGGAAGGTAGAAGAGGTTTTTTGGTTTGGTTTGGTTTTTTAAGTCTCTGTAATTGGAGCCTCTTAATTCTCCATGTATATGATGTATGTAGTTTTCATCCTCAGTATACTGTCATGAGACTTCAGTGGTTTTCTTCTAGAGCTTAATAATCAGCAGCCAAAAAACACATTCCCTTTCCCTTTGGTTTATTTCATTAAAGAAGTAGATCAAATTATGAAAGCTACCATGGATTTTTATTTATTAATTAATTTATAATAGGGATGAATTTAATCTGAAGTTGACACTTCTAAGTAATCAATGGCAAGGAGTAATTCGTCGGGTACAGCAGAGGAAGGGGATCATTGACAGCCAGATCCACCAGTGGCAGCGCTACAGGGAGATGGCAGAGAAACTGCGCAAGTGGCTGGTGGAAATGTCCTGTCAGCCAGTGAGTGGCCTGGGAAATGCTCCTATCCCATTGCAGCAAGCCAGAGCATTACTGGATGAAGTTCAGGTATGTCCAGTGTGTTTGAAGAAAGAGGAAAATCCACACCTTTTTTACCATCTTCATCATTTAAAACATTCTTAGAAGTGCTTTAGATTCAGACTACTTGCTTTGCAGAAAGCAGTATTAGCTGTTAGCTGTTCTTTGAAACTGGCATAGCCTCAGAAGCAACACTTGGATGGAAAGGAAGTAAAGAACATGCAAGGGTGAGCTTAACAAGCTCTTTCTCAAGCTTTGTTTGTTTCTTTTTTTTGCTTTGTAACTAGCCTCATACTGAAGCTGTTTTGAAAAAAAAAAAAAAATGATGTCCCATTTGAGAAATGTATTCTAGATAAGAAAAAAGGATACCTTGAATGTTTGATGTGATCTTCACATGGGGTTAAAGGTATCTCTTTAAGCAGTTTGGTGACCTCAAGCTTTTTTAGCTGGAGGATATTGTATAATAATAAAGCTTATAAGCCTAATGATCACTTGAGGAAATTTTTCTTCAGGATCGACTGAGATACTGATTTGAATGAGGAGAGAGAGAAAAGTCTTCCATGTCTTTATCTCCTTGGAGAAATTTTCTAATGGTCTGTTTCAGTAAATGATTGCAAAAAAAAGGGTAGATTAAAGCCTTTGGGCTGTAGCCCAAGCTTAAGTCAAGGTATGCAATCAAAAAAAAGTGAATAAGTAAAATATGGGCTTGAGGATGAATTATACTGAATTGCTAATTATAATTAAAAAGCCAAAGTTGACAGAAAGTTGTTTATATTTGCAGCTTAAAGAGAAAGTTGTTCTAAGGCAGCAAGGGAGTTATATCCTTGCTGTGGAAGCTGGGAAGCAGTTGCTACTCTCTGCTGACAGTGAAGCTGAGGCAGCCCTACAGACAGAGCTTACAGAAATTCAGGAGTGCTGGAAGATAGCTAGCACCCAACTGGAAGAACAGAAGAAACAGCTTGCTTTAATTTTGAAAGTAAGTACATAACTTCTTCTGTACTTTTCAGCAAGTTCACAGTTTCTCACTGAACAAGAAAAATGTTCTCAAGGGTTGAGTGCAAATACAGGAATTGCACCTATGCTATATGAGTTCACCATTTCATTTCACCACCTCTGATTTTCAATTATTTATACTGGAGGTAGTAATACTTGTAGTAGGCTTGTATATGAGTTGATATCTTTTAATTGATATTTCATGTCAGTGCTAATAAAGGATATTCCTACCCATCCTATTTTCAACATAAAGCAAAAATGTATTTTATTTTGCACAATGCTGGTTAGTTTTTATACATACAGTACTGAAAATTAGATCTGCCTTATTCCCTCTATATGCCAATGCCAAGATCTACCTAGCTATCTGGTGGTTTGTGTTTCCTTCCAGTGTCTTGAGTATTTGCTAGCTTAGGTAACGCACTCGGAGGAGGGAGCCTAGAACTCTTTTTTTAATGTAAGCAGTGCCTGCTAACCTCACTTGAAGTACTGAAGATGATAGGCTGGGATTTACATTTGGTCTGTTTGGTTTTTCCTTTTGCTCATTCCATGCAGGATAACAAAAAGTGGACTTCTTTGTATTAACAGAATATGGCAAATGCTTTTAGAATAGTTTCAGAGGTCTAATAGAATTACAGAATTATAGACACTTTAGTTTTGTTTGTAAATAACAAGGAGTGAAGCAATGCAAAAAAATTTAATATTATTTCGGAAAAGTTCAGATCAGTAAATTTTTCTTCCTCTTTCAAGCCTTGTTCATCCTACCTCAGCTTCTAGTTGGGGAATTACATCGTAAAATTTTAGTCATGAAAGCTTATATCTAGGGAAACTAAAAGTTCTGTGGTATTTAGTCCCAGTGAAAATATAGAACTTGATGCTTGGAGGTGAGGAAGTAGGGAAATTACCATGCAAATTGCATAAATGTCCTGTAGATATCTAACCTTCATTGCATGTTGCTACCTTGGTCTTAGATACATGACTTTTTAGTAGTCTTCTGACAAAATGAGAAACAGAAGAGTATGTTCTAGAAGAGTATGACTTGCATTAAGAACATCACAGCCTATTGTCAAGTAAAAGCATATTACTTATTAAGGAGAAAAGAAAGAAGGCACTAAAGAGAGGGTTCTTTTGCAAGACCTGTTATTTATAATTCTCCATCCTGAAGACAATCATAAAATACTGGCATAGACTGGAAAAATGGAAGGAGAGAAATACAAAGGCAGTGGTAGAAGGAGAATATCTTGAAACAGACAACAAGTTAAAATAATTTCCTGTATTTTCTAGTATCATACAACCAGTATTCTTAAGGGTTGACTGGCTTGTTACAGATTTTTCTGTGTGTGAGTACCTTTTCAATAGGCTTTAACAAGCATGTGAGACAGGCAAAGTCATGCTGTTACATGACAGTTGGTAGGATTTTATTGCATTGGACACAAATTTTGGAAAGTATACAAACACTAAAGCTGGGTATAGCAGGAGGATCATAACTTAGAGGAGGTACTGCAGATACTTCTATCTGACCTGAATTTACAGTAACCCCAACCATTTTTTTCTGGAGCTTGATGTACCAGTCATTCAAGAAAGGAAGTGGAATATTATCTGGGGAGTTAAAGGATTTTTCTGAAAGAATGGAGTTGGAAATAGACAATATTGTAATAACAGGAGGCTTTGGCTTGTGTATTTCTGTTAGCAGATATCTACACCAAAACAAAACAAAAAAAGAAAGAAAAAGAAAAGATGTAGTTGTACATATAACCCAAAACTCTGAGTATTATTTAGAGGTGAATCTCAGTGCATGTTATTATTATGGAAATGTTTAGTAGTTAGTCAGTCAAATCAACGAACATAAGTATAATAAGTTTAATCCAGATCTGAACTGAAGTCTAATAAGCATTCTGCCTTCAGGACTGGGAAAAATCTGAAAAGGGCATAGGAGACTCCCTGGAGAAGCTAAGATCATTCAAAAAAAAACTTTCTCAGCCTTTGCCAGAACACCATGATGAGTTGCATGCAGAGCAGATTCGTTGCAAGGTAAAGCACTTGTTCTCTGTTAACTGTCTCATCTTTGCGTGCTTTTGTGCTGTAACCTGTTCCATTCTTTATAGGCTTTACTGACTGTGCACACCAGCCAAGCATTGCTTTGACAAGCTAAGAAACTATCTATGTAACACTTGAACAGTATAATACCTTAGTGATCTCGTTATGATGTAAATCCTGCAGGGTATATACAGAACTGATCAAAGTGAGGTCAGAATAGGGTCTGAAAGGTACCGTAGAAGCAATAAATAATGGTATGTTTTTATAATACAAATTCTTGCTTCAAATGTAAGCTCATGGTATCTAAACAGTTGGTTTAGTGCTTCTTATTTGAGGTGAAATTACTGTTGAGGATCTTGGATAACGTTTTCCCGACAGAGAAGTCCAAACCAATACTTAGAGCTCCCAAAAACTTTTGAACTTTAGAGACATTTGAGTGCTGTTTTAGTTTGTGACTACTTGTTACAAGGCTAATGTATCATCCTCTATTGCGGTTGAAAACGTTGGTACATATGGGGTTGGTGTTTTCTTTTTCTTCTATACAGGGCTGAAACAGTCCTCTTGAAATGGTGGATCTGCTCAGATATGACTTTAATTCAGTGAGATAACAATGCTCATCTTTGTGCATCATCAGCACATCCAATTTTTTTTTTATTTGTTAGCAAACCGGTCCTTTTTCCTTATGCACTTCTTTTAAGGAGTTAGAGAATGCTGTTGAAGGATGGACAGATGACCTTGCACACCTCTCTCTGCTGAAGGAGTCCCTGTCTACATACATCAGTGCAGATGATATTTCAGTCCTCAGTGAGCGCATAGAGCTTCTGCACAGACAGTGGGAGGAACTGTGCCATCAGGCAAGTATAATATTGAGCTCTGATATGAGTATGCAGACAAAAAAGGCATTGGAGAAAAAATTGAATGCAGGTGGCATCTTTTGGAAAAGATGCATATAGGCACAGGTAACATTCAAATTTGAACTCTTGCTGAATCAGGGATAACATCCATTGAACTGTTTCCTTTAGTTGTTGCTTATATTTTTAGATTTCTTGAACTTTATCATGGTTGTGAGGTCATATTTAAACCTTGAGAAAACAACAAAAAGGTCATACTGCATGCTGTGGGGTCGTGGCATGGGGAAAACAGAAGTAATACAGTTTACTAGGCTTTTGTGGAGGAGCTGTGCTCAGAAATGATGTCCCCTCCCCACTCAGCATTACTCTCATACCTTCAGTTCTGCTGATGGCTTCTTCAGATGTTAGTGTCTGCATTTCCTTTAGTCTGAGAGTGACTTACTTGCCTGCAAAATGAACTGAAGAGTATTGTTTGATTTTTCAGGTGCATCATGCTATTAGTGTATATCTTGCATCCTTTTTGCACTTAGAGATGCAAGTAGTGGGGTTTCCCTCACCCAGCTTTTCAGATTATCCTAATATTATTTCTGTGGTTCAGTGAATGTTGCAGCGCTAACTTGCTAATAACTAGCAAGGGGCTAACTTGGAAACAGTTACCTCACATAAGGTTCCTATGAAGGCTTCAAAAGCACCCCCAAAATATGAAAAATACTTCACAGCTAACAGTGCAGAACTTCTTAGTTGCATTTGAATGAGCCAACATGGATACGTCTAAACTATGGTGTAGTCACTGCACATATATTTATGGTAAAGGAGGTAGCTGAGTAAAGTTTTATCTTAGTTTTGTACGTACTAATTTCTTCAGGATATAACCTAGTGCAACACTGTGTTCAACCGTTGCTTATTTCCGGAATGCTGCCATCGAATTTAAAACCACAAAAAGGAAATGTTGAGATCGTGTATGCTACTGTTAAACTTAACACAGTAGTCAAAGAACATAACAATCACTTTTGCTTATGACTGCAGATGCAGTCTTCATCTTCTCAGCTGAAAATCTGTTATAAAGTCAGAAACAGCTCAGTACGATGGGGAGGAAATAAGTTGTGGTTCAAATGTCTGAAACTGCAGAGATGGCTTTGCTGCTTACCCTCTGCTACTATTTTGATTTCAATTTCCATCCTCATCTGTCAAGGATGGACTATTACTCATAGTCTGAGATGGTACCACTGCTATAGCAATTTCTTAAACATAACAATGCTTTTCTTCCTCGTATATTAATTACAGCATTTGGCTATTTGTTTTATGCCTGTTCTTCCTTGTCAGGGCGTACCTAAGTCCTTTGGAATCTCTGAAGGTGTCATAGTGATTCAGGAGAAATAGTCATCTATGGAATGACTGTATTGGGACTCAAGTAGAAAATTGCTTATGCAATTTTAGAAAAAAAAAAAGCGTATCTGATTTAGCTTTGTGCTCACGCACAAATTATGTAGTCTTTTGTAATTTGGCTTATGTTATCAATGGATCCATTTTTTTGCTTTGGTCAAACATTTATCTCTTCCTTTTTATTTAATCTCTTAAACTAGAAGGAAACAATTAATATGCTCTATAGCATTTTATAAGTGAGCAGAAATTGTAACAAAAATATTTTTTCCTCTTGTAATGAAACCTTAGAGACATTGTAAAACAATATATTGACATGATACTGAGCCTAATACTTGGATGCCTCCCTCTATGCAATAGGATGTAGCTAACAAGAATCCTAGTAACACTTATCACTAAACTCACAAAGAGTCATTCAAAGTATTTGCAGTACAACTCCAGTTTGCTGTAAGTGGCTAGAGTTCATCTGCCGGTCCAGAGGAGTTCACACTGAGGCACAAAGTGCTTCAGCCATCTATGAAATTAGTTTACTTTTTTTTATTATTATTTACTCTGTCTAAATGTTTTAAGGTCTCCTTACGTCGGCAGCAAGTTAGTGAGAGACTGAATGAGTGGGCTGTCTTTAGCGAGAAGAACAAGGAGCTCTGTGAGTGGCTGACACAAATGGAAAGTAAAGTTTCTCAAAATGGTGACATCCTCATAGAAGAAATGATTGAGAAACTTAAAAAGGTATAGTGCAGTGCATGTATACTTACATATTGTTCTTTTACTGCTTGCTTGGTTTGTGTTGCAAAGATACTGAATTAGCTGAAATCGAGGTTTTGCCTGACACGGATGTTTACAAGTTCCAGTAAGACTGTGTGTTTGTGTTCTCTCGCTCTGCAGCTTTTTCCTGTCTTTCTTGAGGTAGGACCATCCAGGATACCAGAAAATCAAGTGAATGTAAAGTCTAAGGCAACTGAGTGCTTTACTAAATGTCCAATCAGAATTTCCTGTAATGAGTTTAACTACAGCAGAAGTATTTATAGACGGTTTTTTGTGTTTTTTTTTGTTTGTTTGTTTTCCATTCTTCTGATAAGGTTGTTTGTGATTATACCCTAATATTTAAGAGGTTGTCTCTCCACTGTACCAATCATCAGAAGAACAAAAACACATTAACATTCACTTGTATTTTTGTATGTTTCCTTCAGTTGTGTAGAGCAGAATATATTCAGTATTCGTATTCTGATTGCTCTTTTCTGCCCAGGATTATCAAGAGGAAATTGCTGTAGCCCAGGAGAACAAAATCCAGCTCCAGCAAATGGGAGAGCGACTTGCTAAAGCCAGCCATGAGAGTAAAGCATCAGAGATTGAGTACAAACTTGGCAAGATCAATGACAGATGGCAACATCTTCTAGATCTTATTGCAGCCAGGTAAAACAGTTGTTTTGTTTCTAAGTGCTACGCAAGATATATTAATGTACTGGATATCATGGAATTAAAATCTTTTTATTGTTTGCCTTTTCATTGACTGTGAATGAGTTTATTCTCAGCCATCAACACACTTCTGTGAAATTTACTTTCCTGTTTTCCGTTGCATTATTTCTTCTGACATTATTTCTTCAAGTAAAAAAGAGACAACTCAAAACATTATCTGTTAGAATGACACAGAATTGGTTGCAGGCAGATTTAGTTGAGCCTTGCTTCAATGCCATTTTACTTCAGATGAATGCTTGAATCTGTGTAGAACAAAACAAAAAAAAAAAAAAAAAAAATTTGGCAGAGCAATCCAAACAGTGCGTTTGTGGTTTTGACTTGGATTTTGACTTGGATTTCCAGAAGAGCAGTTCCAAAGCTAAGTCTGCCCAATTCTTTTTTGACTGATGGAGAAGAGTAACTGCAGGTAGGCATATGCACATTGGACTTAAAGATTCTTTTTCAAGGTCAAAAATGTAACAGCAATTTTCATTACTTAAAGAAATACAGGGTTGTTGTTTGATATATGTTGTTTGATAAACTGGCTTACTTGTTTCAATATTTTCTGCTCTGAGTCAAGATACAACCTCCCTCTTGTTACAGACGATAATTTTGGCATATTTTTACATATGCAGTTCATGAAATGTATATATACTCTGTATTTACATGTCTGTGATTTAAGGATATATGAATTAATAGCCTTGTTTGTAGAAAAAGGGTTTGCTTTGTTTTGTACTCTTTTTTTATCCGTTGTTTTTTTCATTTTTACTGCATTCCTGCTCTGAAGTCTGTAAGCACGAGAGCAGTAAATTTTATGTAAGCAGAAGCATTCTGGTGGCTCCAGCTCCTTTTATAGTAGTTCATTTTAAAGTAATGAAAGCTGTATACTTCTTGCAGAACAATCAAGTCAGGAAGTGGTGCATTACGGTTGAGGAGCCTGCTGGTTTCAGAGGATGTGATACATCACCACTTGTTGATCATAACGTATATTTGCTGTATTTTTATATGTCTTTTGAAACACCTACTCGGACAAATTTTCAAATGTTACATTCAAATCATACCTTCAAGGCGTTTCTTGAAAGCGTGAAAATTGATGTCATTCGGAAACTGCAAAATATGTCTTTAAAAGATCTGTATTGTCTATTTGTTATTAGAGATTAGTGTCCTATATAGAGACAGGTAAGGGTTCAGATTTCTGTCATTCTTGGGGTGAGGGGAGGAAAGGGAGATATAAACTGAAATATCCACTTAAACTTTTTCATTCTGTTATCATGAAGCAGGGTGTTAAGTCCTAGCGCTAGACTAATGTACGTGAACTATTTATTTACTTTTATTCCCAGAACATTTCAACTAAGCCTTCAATTTAGCCTTCTTAACTAATTTAGTTCTTAATGCTGGACATAAGTACAGGCTGGGAAACGAGTGGCTGGAGAGCAGCCCTCCAGATAGGGATCTGGTGGTGCTGGTCAACAGTAGGCTACAAATGAGCCAGCGGTGTGCCCTGGCAGCCAAGAGGGCAAACAATATTCTGGGGTGCATTAAACACAGCATATCCAGCCAGTCAAAAGAGGTGATTCTTCCACTTTGTTTAGCATTGGTGCAGCCTCACTTGGAACATTGTGTACAGTGCTGGACTCCCTCCCCAATTTAAAAAGATGTTAAGGTCCTTAAAAGCATCCAGCGGAGGGCAACAAAGCTGGTTAAAGAGCTGGAAGTCATGTCCTTTGAGGAGTGGCTGAGTACACTGGGTTTATTAAACGTATAGAAAAGAAGGCTGAGGGGTGACCTTACTGGTCTCTACAGCTTTCTGAGGAGGGGAAGTGGAGAGGAAGGTGCTCATCTTTTCTCGCTGGTATCTACTGACAGCACATGTGGCAATGGCTCAATGCTGTGTCAGGGGAGGTTCAGCCTAGACATCAGGAAAAGCTTTACCGAGAGGGTAGTTAGGCACTGGAACAGGCTTCCTTGGGAGGTGGTTGGTGCCCCGTGCCTGTCCATGTTTAAGAAGCATTTGGATAATGCTCTTAATGATAAGTTTTGACCTTCGGTCAGCCCCGAAGTAGACTGACAGTTGGACTCAATGATCGCGGTAGGTCTCTTCCAACTGGAACTGGTTTATTCTATTCCATTCTAATTAGCATGCTCAGCGCTATTGTATGCAACTAAACGTACAACCCTTTCCATTTCCAGACCTTACTGAAGTGAAAAAAAAACTATGGAAAGTTTGAACGTTTCATTGCTGAAGTTGGGAAGTAAGTGGTGGAGAGGTGTGATGCTAGGTTACGGAGATTTTGCTAGTTCAGCTGTAGCTTAGGCTGATAGCAATTAAAACCCGATTAACTGTGGTGGTTTTACCCGGCTAAACAGGCGACCTCCACCACAACCGCTCGCTTACTCCCCCTCCTCAAAGAAACAGGGGGAGAAAATATGACGGACAAGGGCTTAAGGGCTGAGATAAGGACAAGCAGGTTACTCAATAATTATCGTCACGGGCAAAACAGACTCAACACAGGGAGATTAGTATAATTTATTACTATAACTAGCAAACTAGAGCAGTGAGAAACTAAAAGCAAACTAAAAACACCTTCCCCGCATCCACCCTCTTCTACCTCCTCCCCCCGAGCGGCGCAGGGGAACGGGGAATGGGGGCTGCGCTCAGCCCATATCGCTGTGTCTCTGCCGCTCCTTCATGGTCGCTCTCTGTTCCCCTGCTCCAACGTGGGGTCCCTCCCACGGGATGCCGTCCTTCCCGAACGGATCCTGCGTGGGCTTCCCACCGGCTGCAGCTCTTCAAGAGCTGCTCCAANGTGGAGAGCTGCTCCGCTGTGGTACACCATGGGCTGCAGGGGGACAGCCTGCTCCACCATGGTCCTCACCATAGGCCGCAGGAGAACTTCTGCTCCGGTGCCTGGAGCACCTCTTCCCCCTCCTTCTTCACTGACCTTGGTGCCTGCAGGGCTGTTCCTCACTCCTCTCACTCCCAGCTGCTGTTGCACAGCAGTTTTTTCCCCTTCTTAAATCTGCTTTCACAGAGGCGCAAACAACATTGCTCATTGGTTCAGGTCTGGCCAGCGGTGCGTCCCTTTTGGAGCCAGCTGGAGCTGGCTCTTATCTGACATGGGGTAGCTTCTGGAATCTTCTCACAGAAGCCACCCCTGTGGCCCCCCTGCTACCAAACCTTTACCACGTAAACCCAATACATGCCTACTGAATAAAAGTTGTTGCATCCCCCAAGCTAATCTTTAGAAGACTGTGGAGGCTCTTTCGAATATGTTGTCATATATTGAAGTGTGTTCCTATTTTGATACTTTAGAGTTTGGAATATATCATATAACATGAATTTTGGCCGCACTCAGCTCATAAGTGCAGATTAATTGTTCTGATGTTAGGAATAAAACACACTTTTTTATATTCTGGATCCTTGATAGTGTTAATGAAATATTATAGCCTGCACACTTTTCTGTAAAGCCACAGTCATCCTTTGCCTAGAGCATTTTTCTGGGTTTTTTTTGGTTTTTTTTTTGTTTTTTTTTCCTACAGATGTGAACTAATAGAAGGTGCTCTGTGAAAATTCTTTAATAATATAGTATGGTGATATGAGTCCAATCTGAACATTTACTTGTTTTTAGGCTGGGTGGTGGAACTTTTCCGTTCAGTTGTAAATGTCTTTCTTTCTTTCTCACATTCCTTTTCCTTACCCAATTTTTTTATTTGCCTCTCCATTCTGAGGAGGTCTGTAACTGAAGAAAAGACAGCTACAGAAAAGTAGTTGTCTCTCTTCATCAAAGACTTCTGTTTCTGTCCTTCTAGAAGATTTTCATCCTTTCAGATGATATTGTTTGATAGGTCGGCCTGCTGCACAAAATGTTACAGATGTTCACAGCCAGCAAGCACTGCTTTTGCTATTACTGCTCAGGCTTTGCAAGGAAGGCTTTGTTGTATGTTTTTTTCCTCCCTTCCCCTTGCACTCATGGTCCACATTCCTGGAGATCAAGCCTGGCACATGTTGATGAATGCAAGTTTTATTTAGAAACATGACCACTTGTCACCATTCAGTCTCATGTTATCAAGCAACGTCTGCTAACATTTGTTTGGCGTGCGATATTTTCTGTACAGTACTCACCAGCAAAGAGAAGTTTGTCCTCGTTCCTCCCCCCACACAAAGCACAGTGTTTGCAAGCTTTTGGAGTGGAAGTTCTTCTTTTTAATGCTGGAAAATTTCATGGTGGTGGCGGAGGACTTGCATGCTGTGAGGATGGCAGAGGACGGCAGTGTGGATTCAGATCTCCCAGACTGTAATTGTGATATCACAAGGCAGGCAGCTATTTTCATTTGCTTTTGATTGATACAGTTCTTTCTGAAGTCTTGGCTTGCTGGGAAACTGATTGAAATATTGATATGTAGAAATCACTGCCTTAGCTAGAAATGACTGTTTTCTGCTCAGTTTAGAAGTAGTTGACAGTGATAACAGCATACTTTGTTTTACAGCTAGTGCTTTTGGATCCCAGATTAGCTTTTTGTAACTAATGCAGACTTACAACTACTAAAATTTCTTTGCTGTCTGAAAGAAACTGTTGACTGGTTTTACTGCAGTTTTTAAATACAAGAGTGTATACACACAGGAGAGAAAGCCGACTTTATATTTGTCTGCTCACTGTTTGTGTCATCAAAGGGGCATGGCTATAAGCAAAAGGCAGAGAAAGAAAGAGGCTGTAAAGTATTTCAGACTTTACATACCTGAGTTAATCTGTCCTGTACATATTGATGAATATTTTGTAAGTGCATGTAATACTTGAACTCAACCTACATTTCCTTGGATTTTTGATTCAACTTCTCTTTTTCCCTCTTCACATTATCTTTCCCAGAAGTTTTGCTGTTTTTGTTCAGAGTTCTAGAAATTTATTCCCTGAAAGGGGAAACTGATCTGAAGAGTGATTATAACTGACAGTACTACTGTCATGGTACACATTTGTACTGTACTTTGGACCTTACATCTTTTATAATCATTAAAAAGATTATTTAAAAACTGATTTTTAAATTGATTTTAATAGTGGTGTGGGTTTTTTTGTTTGTTTGTTTGTTTTTTACTATTTCATAGAATAAGTGTTTCATGAAACTTTGTCTCCAGTTCCAAGTAGAATTTTTTTTTCACTTTTCTGTTTTCTACTGGCTTTATACGGATTTAGCTAGCATGGTTTTACTGTCTTTTTTCATGTTGTTTTTTGAGTTTAACATTAGTATCCAGCTGTCTAAATGACTAATACCATTACTATGAGTTCTATATGATACATTGTTATGTATTTACAAGGCTGTTCCTCTTCAGATTTAAGTGGAATCGAAAGGCTGTCTAGTTTAGGACTGGTTGAATTAAAGGCATTTGGGCTTAATTTCAGCTCCAAATACTTCTCCCACTGCCCTTTCTTAATGTAACATAAACATTTTAAAGTTAGTACTTTCTTATGGAAACTGAGATATGTTAATTGGAACATTCAAACTTTCAGATGAGTTTTCCTTGTTAAACCACAGAAACAAACAGTTGAATCCTGCAGTATTTTTCTTTCTGAGAGCCTTAAATGTTTGTAAAATGTAGCAATACTGGTATAGATATATAGATATATAAAACAAACTTTAAAACAAACATGGCATGGGTCCAACCCTTAGCTTTGAATATGGAGTCTTCATTATCAAGCTCGGAAGTTATCTCAAATCTGTTGAAGTAACAGGGATAGTGCAGCAACAAAAGCATGAGATGATTATCAGAATAAATAACTGTTTAAACATCGTCTTGTAAATGAAATCTCAGAAGGTCAAAAAATTACAGTTGGCTAAGGATCCCACATCCTTGGATGTTTTCTAATTTGACCTTTGTCTCTGAGCAGAGCTTTTAGTTTCATTTTTAGTCTTTCAGGCCCTGCCATTAATGTGGAAAGGTGGAATTTTGGAATTTTAATATTTTTAAGGGGAAGACAATTTTTTCTTGCATATGCATTATGTAGCTATTTGTACACAGGCACAGTGTTCAGTGAGATGAAGACTGTATGCATCTTGCCTGCTAAAATTCAGAAGGAAAACTGTTACACATGCTGGATGTCAGAGTAGATTTTCAGAGTAGCTGGAGTCACAAAATGGTATTGCTTTTCTGTAAAAAAAAAAAAAAAAAAAAAAGGAATCCCAACATATTCCAAGAAGCACTTGTTTATTTGCTTATATTTGTACCATGGGCAAGGAACCTGTTGTGTTATACTCTGTACAAATAAAGAACAGTATGAACAGCAAAGGTGGCGGGGGGAGCGAAGGAGTTGTCCTTTTCTGGAGATGTATATATTTTTACTTTTGGAATTTATGTGCAGGTATACTTAAGAATTGCAGCAGTCTATGGTGGGATGGCAGGTTTAGTAGTAGTTTTTGTGTTGGAGTATTCTTTTAATATGTCACTTTTTTTTTTTCTTTTTGCCTCTTGAGTAACTTTGGTCATGTGACTGAAAATAGTGCTATTTGAGCTTTTTCTTTTTTTTTTTTTTTTTTTAATTTTGTAAGGGAATTGTCTCATGCAGCTCCAATCAGTACAGAGG
>VXAL01000990.1:296304-307528 GCA_013399475.1 Chauna torquata | reverse complement strand
TCTTCTCCATGCTGAACAACCTCTCTCTTAGCCTGTCATCATAGGAGTGGTGCTCCAGCCCTCTGATCATCTTCTGCTCAGTTTTAGATTTGTAAGGACAATATCAAGATGAGAGAGAAAAATTATTCTGAAGGGAACAAATTGTTTAAACAATTCTGTAAACAGACAGGTTCTAGAAAGTATTTGCTCTGAAGAAGAAATGCAAATTTTAAACATTTAAGATCAGTTAATACTTTTTAGTTTAACATTTAATTCAGAAACATAAACTGTGAAGCATTGATTCAGGTTTTATTATTGACATTCATATCTCTGAACATACTGGCCAGGTTCTGTTGTTAAACACTGCCAGACTCCCTAATTAGGGTGAGGTAGGTTACCATAGTATAATAATGTTTGCTTCCTGGACACAAGTACTCTGCCTCAGACTTTCTTCCCATTGTCCCTTTATTCAGTGATCAGGATCTAAGTATCTTGTTCAGCAAGTCACTCTATGAGAAACAGTACTGAAAATATCTTGGCTGTCTTCGATTTTTACGGCTGACCTGACATTGCCCAAAGTCTGTTTCATTGAATATCAGTTTTTATGGTGACCTTCCCTCTCCCGCAGACTTGTGGAATTTTTCCTGTCTACAGAGTGTCAACAGGAACTAGCTGCAAAAAAAAAGTTTAGTTGCTTTTCTAGAAGACTGCTTTCCCTGCAGTTGGGTTCTTTCTCCTTTTTCTTTTCCCTCCTCTTCCTGATTATGTAGTTTCTCCAGCTACCAAAAAGGAAGAATGCAAAAGACAACAGCTGTAGTGTTCAAATTCAGTGGAATTCAGCAAATTCACTGTAAAGTCAGTATAAAGTCAGCCACCTATGCATATTGACTGAAGTGATTTTCTCCTTTGACTGACAATTTTTTTCTAATTTTATTTTCCCCTCCATATTCTCAGTTGAATTTAAAAAAAAAAAAAAAATGCCCAGCAGACCGTGTAAGAACCTTTCACTTCCTGAGCATGGAGGTCAAAGATGACTGTCACTGAATTCACAGTACAAAATCAAAACAAAATAAAAATCAAAGTTTACGGCTAAATGAAAAGAGGTTACAGGGAGGAAGGCAACAGATGAATTCTTGTGTAGCTGAACTGGAAGTATAGAACACATACACAGCTGTTCTTTTGCTGGACAAATCTTGGTAACAGGTGAAACAACAACTGCACACTTGTAGATTGCATAATCCTAGTAAACGTAGTCAAATTTGTGCCTCTGGTATGAGAATCCACTTGCTCTTTCTCCTGGTGTGATTTTAGGTGAATTCAGTTTTGCTGAGCATTTCATTCCAGTTACAAGCCCATTTGCTGTTTGTTGGTTGCTCCCCACTCAATTTAACAATGATTTAAACAAACGGGATAGTTGTATTGAGAGGACTCTACAGACCTTGATCTTTTTTCTTTTTTCAAACCAGCTTCTTTACTTCTCTCTCTGGTCTTACAGCAAAAGTGTGCTTATTTCATTTTTAGCTTTAGTACAATACGAAGAGTATATATTGTTAATGATGAAATCTTGTGTTAGCTGATATTAATGAAAAGTTCTGTACAGAAATATGTTATCCATCACGCTTCTCTAGTCCTTAATAGGGGTAGTGTCTAGATTTGGGAGAAATTGTTTATTTGCATTGTAAGTGAGTTTTACAGAACTACAGTGCAAGCAATAAACTTCACCTTTTTCTTCCTTGTATTCAAAAGAGACATGGTAAAGTAGTCTATGATTTTAAATCATCCTTTGATTTTCTGTTTGTGACAACAACAGAGGCAAGTGGTTTTTTGAAAAATGATTCATAAATAATTTTTGAAGGGATTAACTCAATCAACTCTTTACATAGTGCTTTCTCTATCTTGCTTTGTTATTGCTAGTCACAACATGAAACTGATGGGCTAGGTCACCTACTGTTTCTGTTTCCCACTTGAGTGACTGAGGCTTTCGTAGTAGTAGAGGAGGCGCTGAAAGTATGTGGCACAGACACTTGTCAAGGCATAAGCTGGTATGGATGTTCATAAAATTTTCTTTCCATGAAAATTTTAAGACAAAACTGATTTGTATACCAATATGCTGAGACTGAAGAGGTGATTCCTTCAGTACTGTTTTTTCCTGGTTTTGGTAAAACTCAGATTAAGCAATTTCTTAAATCTCCTTTGCACTTTGCAATATTTGCACTTCAGCAAATTCAGTTTTTGTAAGAAAATCCAATGAAGCCACAGGAATCTTGGCTTATTTTTCCATTTTTTTAAAAATGTTTCATATTCATTGTTTGTTTTCCTGTTCTCAAATACAAAGGCATAAGATCAAGTAGAGGGCACTTTTTTGTGGTGATTTTTGTCATTGTAACAGGTATTCTTGTTACAATTTGTCAGTCAGTGAACTATGTCAGTCTTGTAAACTTTTTTCTTTTTCTTGCTCATTTTCATCAGAAGGGTGTCTCCCAATCAGCTAACCCTCAGGAGATGTCTGCATCCGTACTGAAATCTGTCCCCAAAAGATCAGCTAACACAGGTCTGAGTGTAGAAGTAGGGTCAAAGTAAAGGGAGAGACTATATATGTATCGTGATTTCAATAATGAAAAACCTGATGATGTCTTTTATTCAAACTGCTTTAGGCCTTCCAGAGACAGGTGCATGAAAGTCTGACTCAGCTGGAACTGATTAATAAACAATATCGTCGCCTGGCCCGGGAGAACCGCACTGATTCTGACTGCAGCCTCAAGCAGATGGTCCATGAGGGGAACCAGAGATGGGACAACTTACAAAAGCGAGTGACCTCTATCTTGCGCAGGCTAAAAGTATTTTTCCATTTTTAAGCCATTCATTTTCAATACTGTACTTGTGAATCAAGGGTACTCCAGAATCTTCCAGTTTAATGCATTTACAGTGTTTTTGAGGGGATTTCTACCTTTGGAAGAGGAAAAGAGCTTATCAGTTCACTTTGAGGTAACCAAAGCATCAAGTCTGTAGGCAAATGCTTGGTGACCTCCTTCTTAGAAGATAACTTTCATATTGCAGCTGAAGGTGGTGTTACTGAAGAGAGAACCCTAGTAAATGTATAGGAAATGACAGAAGAAGGTGTACTGAGTTTGGATTAGGTTTAAAGGGAATGAAAGGTGTTTCTTTGGAAACTGCTATTGATGTTCTTTTGGGGGTTGTTTGGTCATTTCAAGCCACTCCATTTTCCACTCCCCCTCCCCAGCATTTTATTGGCCAGCGTGAGGAGTTTGAGACAGCACGTGATAGCATCCTGGTATGGCTAACAGAGATGGACCTGCAGCTGACCAACATAGAGCATTTCTCAGAGTGCGATGTCCAAGCAAAGATAAAGCAACTTAAGGTAAAGAATAATTGAAAGGAAAGAGGAGGGAAGAGAGAAGGGATAAAAACATTCATGGGGCGTGGGGGTGGGGAGAATTTAAGAAACAGTAAGCCAAAGTGCAGTCCAATACAGTCTTGATACTTGCAGGCTGAGACTTCAACGTCAGAAGTTTTGGGATATGTCAGGTTTCAATACATACTTTTCTGCCAGAGTGAAAGATCTTTGGGCAGTGACAAATTTTCAGAAAAACAAGGGCAATAGTCTCTGTTTCCTAATTAAAGGAAGAAACGTAGATTAAAAATAATGTTAGGTCTCCATTATTGCTCATACCTAACAATTGCTACATTTTTCAACCTTTTCTGCATCCAAATAATGCGTTATTTGGTGAGACAAATGTCAAATGGAAATCACGTTATATTATCCAAAATTCCAGTAGGTTAGCTTTAGCATCTGTGTCCATTCTAGACATTTGGTCATGGGCATGGCTTGTTTAGAGAATAGCTTTCTTTCCAAATACAACAAGAAAGGAATGAGATGGTAAACCATGAAGTATCACTGTTTTTGACAAGAAAGACTGTGGAAAGCTAAATTTAATTTCTCATTGTTGTTCATGCCAGAATATTTAGAATCATTCCTGTTTGTTACCCACACCATTCTCACTGAAAAACTCTAAGACTTGCATCTTTAATAACTTAGGTTGTTTTAATGTAGATTTCATTGATAAAGCATGAGCTTTTCTTTTATAAAGGCTTTCCAGCAAGAAATTTCACTGAACAACAACAAAATTGAGCAGATAATTATGCAGGGAGAGCAACTCATTGAGAAAAGTGAGCCCGTGGATGCAGCTGTCATTGAAGAAGAACTAGACGAGCTGCGTCGTTACTGTCAAGAGGTTTTTGGACGTGTGGAACGCTATCACAAGAAATTGATCCGTCTTCCTGTGTGTATACTTACATAAGTATTTGTTTTATTGCCATTTTACAAATGTGAGCATGGGGAGAGGGAAAGATGTTGAAATGAGCTAACATTTCCAACTTTCAAAAAAAACCTGTGGTTTTAATTTTTTTTACAACTCTGACCATCTGCCTCCCTTCACTGCATGCTATTTATGTCCTGTTCAGAGAGCAAACTTAACAGATTTGGATTTTTTTTTTGTAAATCATCATGAAAATCCATGCAGACTGGAGATTTATAAAGCTTCGCTAGTGGGGGAACATCTCCCTGCCCTGTTATATAGTTTAATTGGCAGTTTATTGAGTTCTGTTTTGTTTTCAAAACAATAATAAAGTGATTCTCCCCATGCAGAACAGACAGAAATTTGTCTCCAGAACTGAACAAACAGCTGAAGAAGTGAGAGCAAAATAACTTTTGGTAGCTCAAGTCCTACTGAAGGAAAGGAACAAAACCCAGGTTTTCCAAAATATGAAAGAATATAATGAGAGCACTGGTCAGGATAAAGGTCACTTATGCTTCCTATGCCTTGATTCCAGAGTTTTCTTTAACTTGATGTCTGCATTACAGTGGCATCAGTAAAAAGTCTGGAGACATTTGTTTGATGTGAGACTATGTGGTGGCTTACATAATTAAAATGAGCTGGCATTATGAAAATTCTTGTTTTTCTGTTTGTTTGTTTGTATGTTTGTATGTTTGTTTGTTTGTTTTTAGTGGACCTTAAAATAATGAAGGGGAAGTGCAAAAGGATGCAAAATGGAAACCCCATCATTTATGGATTACCTAATGCTACTTTATATTTATGTTTATATTTATGCTACCCAGGCTGACCATACAGTGCTTTTGCATGTTGCATTGATTGATTCTGTTTGGGTTATTCTTCTAGCTGACAGATGACGAACATGACCTCTCTGACAGAGAAGTGGATCTGGATGAATCAGCAGATCTGTCTGACATACACTGGCATGACAAATCTGCAGACAGCGTTCTCTCCCCACATCCTTCTTCCAACCTTTCACTGCCCCTTGCACAGCCAGTGAGAAGTGAGCGATCAGGGCGGGATACCCCTGCGAGCGTGGACTCCATCCCCCTGGAGTGGGATCATGACTACGACCTTAGCAGAGACCTGGAGACAGCCGTTTCACGGGCACTGCATTCTGAGGAAGAAGATGGAGAACAGGAGAAGGATTTCTACCTGAGAGGAGCAGCAAGTATAGCAGGTATGGTGGCAAATTGTGTCCTGTTCTCTCTTAGTAAAAAGAAGCAAATGTTACATGTGTGACTGCTTGGCCAAGGTGCTCATGGAAAAGTATTTTAAAGAGCCCCTGAGGATCTTAAATAGCTTTCCCCAAGTGATCCCAGTGGCCTTCTGGCCTTAGACACAGTGCTGGAAATTCCTGGATGACTACGGCCTTGGAAAAACACGAAGGTTTGTATGATATAACAGAGAATTGGCTGTGTATCTGTGCCTGCAGCCTGCCAGATGGGATATGTCATCTGTAACAGCTATGCGTCATAGCTTATTCTGACTAGAAGGACCTATACTGGATATGGCAAGAGGCGCAGAACAAACTGATGAAGAAATGCTAGGAGAGAGATCCACAACCCAAATCATGAAGGGTTTAAGTAAATCTTAATGCAGTCCATATTCAGGCAAGACTCCAACTGTGAGTTTAAACTGAGGTAGGATCACAGGTCTTGCTCTCCAGCAAAGCTGGAAATCCTGTCTAAGTCTGTATAGTTTGTGTAATAAATCTTAATGAGTGAAAGTTACAAAATGCAGCCAATTATGCGGGAAGACTTACTGGTATATTACACTGATCTAGTGGCTGTCTTTTGCTTTCCAGGTCATTGCTCTGAAAAGAGTCAGGTTTCCCTGGATATTAAGAGACTTTTTAGCAGGCTCCCTACGTTTGTCTTCATCATTTTTCCTTCTCCAGAAAGGATGTTTTCTATTGGAACTGTTTATATATTCTATCTCATGAAAAAGACTCCTGCTATGAGGAGACAGCCATTGCTGAGCTGTCTATTTAGACTGTGCTTTTATTTTTTCAGATGTAGAGATCCCTGAAACTCTTGAGGCCTATGTAACACTTACAGAAAACGCACTCAAAAATATCTCTGGTAGGCATCAAAAAACACTAAGCGTAGCCAGGTGCAAATACTACAGTGCACAAACATAGCATCTTTCTCTTCTTTTGGCATCTGTTATACTTTTCACAACTTACAAGGTGAATATTTCTTATGTGGCGGCATTGGCATGTTAACATAGAAGTATCGTGCTTTACTGTTGTGATTAAAGGTATTATTAGGTGCAAGGATGAGACAATAAGTTATTATCGGGTGCAAGGATGAAACAATAAAGTTTGAAGTATTGGCTCTCCCACCTTGTCTAACTAGACAAAGCTGATCAGTAGTTTACTCATATTGGCATTTGTTCTCTGAAGTCCCTCAATAGAACTTAATGCTTAATGTCTCTTGGAGAAGAGTGATTTCTACAAAGATTAAGGCAGAAGGAAAATATATAGAGCAAAACCTAATTGTTCAATTTTGTACTTTTTTTTTTTTTTTTAACACAACCACAGCTTGAATTATTACTTAGCTATAAAGTTTTAGGTTAGTTGTTGTTTCATGTGATTACAATGCTAAGGTGACATACTGTTGTCCAGTATCTTTATCTTAGTCTTTTATATTGGAAGGTAGATTTTTTTGCAATTTGCATTTTTACACAAGATTAAACTTATTGTTTCACTTGTTAGATCTCAGAGAGATTAGATACACTTACAAATACCTTCTCTCATGATTTCACAGTTTTACTTTTTTGAAAAAATGAAATACTGCAAATTTGAAATATCAAACATTTTAAAATCTCAGCATCTGTGACCTCAGGTTCACTGTCTAATTTTTTCCCCAGATTAGTGAAATAATGCTGTTATTGATTAAGAGTATAGATAGTAGTATGTATAGAAAATGCGTGTAGTTTCATGACTTCTGAAAATTTTGAAAGTAGTGAAGGAAAAACAATATTCAGCAATTTGTTCCATCTATTTGGTGGGGTGGCATTTTGTATGAAAAAAGATTTAACCATCGAAGAGGCTCCATTTTCTGTAATTAGCTGGACAGAAGACTTTCTTTCTCTATGCAAGTTTTCAGTCTTGTTCTTATAAACAAATTCAGGCTGTCTTTGTAAACAAATGGAAATCAGGCACTGTGATAGAATATGGATAAGAGGAATCTCACGTGGTCCTCTAGGCTGCAGCCTGCTTCAGATCAGAATTGGCTCTATCTGATTCATATCACAGAATTCACTTGACCTCTATAAGGAAAATGCAGGTTAGTCCTGCTTCAGAAACATTGGTATGAGTTCCAAATGGCTTGGTAGAATAATACCATTCTGCAAATGTGTTAAGCATTACTTTTGTCAAACACTCAATTGGAAAAACACTATCAATTTCGCTGCTTAATGTGGTTCCTTTAATCAGTTGTGGACTACTCACTGGGGCCCTTCAGAACATCCAGTCATCTCTAGATCTTGAGAATATAATTATAACAACATCACTTATCATTTATATACCACTTTTAATCTTCAAAATTAAATATAAATAGAATCCAATCATGTACATCAAGTATCTACTATTTTTAATGTAGAGAAGTAATACAAAGAAAAACAAGGAGAAATCAAATCTTAACACAGACTTGAAACAGGAGTTTGGGATACAAGATTTTTTCTGAGGGTGTTTGAGCATGAGAAGGAACTGTGCCCTCTCAAGAGTCAGTGAGGCTAGAACACGTTTCACTAAGATCTTTGCCCTTCAGACTGGTGAAAGATTCTCTGAGGGAAAAAGTCCTTTCAGAATAGTTTGCAAGCTTGCTTGAAACTGTGAATTCTTTGTTCGTGTGCTTATGGAAAGCACGTTCATTTGTATAGTGATCTGTCCTATGAAGATTGCTAACATGCACTAATGTAACTAGTTATCAGTTTGCTTTGACGCTGTACCACTCATACAGCTGCAGTCATGTTTCTCCTTCACTGTCTAATCTAGCTAGTATTCCTGATAGATATTCTGACTGGGCAAAAGGTAGAGAAAAGTTCTGGAAAACTTGGATGTCAGTCACTTTTCTTGTTTGTTTGTTTTTTGGTACAGGAGAACCAGGTGCCCTAGAAGCACATATCCGACAACTGGACAAGGCCTTAGACATCAGTCGTTTCCAAATACAGCAAACGGAAAACATCATCCGCAGCAAAACACCTACAGGACCAGAGCTGGATTCCAGTTACAAAGGATATGTGCGTGTGCTTGAGTCTCATCACATGCTGACATTACTAAAAATCACTGTTCTTAGTCACAGTGGTGCGTTTTGGAGCACAAATCAAATAAGCACTCTGAGCTTAGATTTGCTATTGAAAGAAATACAGCTTTTTCAACAACTGCTTCTCAGACTTTCTCACTCACACAGTCACTACCCTTAATCACATGCTTTGTTGTTTACATTATTAGTGCTTTTACAATAGTATAAGTTTACAGGAGTTTATTTTCCTATTACATTTTTATAGGTGTCCAAAAGTAATTTCTCACAGGTGTTTTTATCCATCTAATGTTGATATCATTGTTTAAAATTCATCTGCTTTTAAGAGCAATTTTTATAGCTTGATGCACAATATTTATCTTGCTGATGAATTATAAACATGCATCACATAAGCAAGGTTGCAAATGTGGAATCGATGATTGAAAAGCTTTCTCAGAAAGAAAAATCTCTCCATAAATGATTCAGACCATTTCATTCCTGACAGAATCAAAAGATTAGGTGCTTGGATGCATAGTAATATTTCCATACTGTTGTTTATTTTCTTAATCACATCTTCTAATGTCTTAACATTTAGAATAAATGTCACCTGAAGTTCTCCGGCATGATTTGGCACAGAGGCACTGAGTTATTTTTATTTCATCTGAACTTATGCTTTAAGTTGTTATAGATTACTTTGATAGTGTCAGGACAGATTGTCAAAGGAATAGATTTTTACCTTCACGTTTGGACCTACTCGCAGAAAATTTTGGAAGTTGCATTGTAATTTGCATTTTCACTGCAACTAGTCCTGTATAGTGCACATTGAGATGGAATTCTTTGTTTGTTAACACAGATGAAGCTACTAGGTGAGTGCAGTGGAAGCATAGACTCAGTAAAAAGACTTGGATATAAACTGAAGGAGGAAGAGGAAAAATTATCTGGACTTATTAACCTGAACAGTACTGAAACACAAACAGCTGGTAAGTAACATTCACTTCTTTGATGGAAAGCAATTATGAAAAGTAGCAAACATATGCAATGTTTTTCTGAATTAGCATTTGATATTATTTACTGATGTAGATATTTACATACCTGTGTCTGTTACCATGTTCTGTTTAACGTCTCTTAGAATTAAGTAGGAATAGTAAGTATTCCTTGCATATGTCATATGAAGAGTTTAGGCATACAAGTGCGTTTTAAGAACCCCGTCATATCATGAGACATAACTGTAAGTCTTTGGGAAAGTCTCTGTAAATGCAGTGCATTTCTGTTAAATGTTTTCTTTTGAAAAATGGTTGCTTATATTGCCCTACAAAACATGTAAGTCAGCATTCATTTCTTCTAATATTAGTTTTTTCTTTTTCTTATATTAGCTGTCTACAATATAGAAATTTGTATTCACCTGACTGATTTTAAGCATCAGCTGTAGAACAGAATGTATTCATTGTAAAAAAGTAGATTTGTTCCAGGAGATGTAAAGACAAGGTCTCCATTCTCAGCTTGGCAAGATATGCTACCCATGCAATCTATTTTATTTTTAATTAATTTTTTTTTAATTTTAAGTTGATAGGATGATGCAACTTGTCTTCTAAGACATAGCATTTCAAGTTAACTAACAAGAAGAAATAGCCACTAGCTTATTTCTTTTTAGCAGAGATACTTATCCAATGCAACAACAGTAGCTTAGGCAAATGTGGTGATGTGGGAATATTATATTGTGAGAGGTACAAAAACTTCTGAAAATAATAACAAATATGTGGCTAGTTAGACATATTCAGATTCTGTCCTGTTTGCTTTTATACTGATTTCTAATATCTTTATACCAGCATAACCTGTTCAGACACCTCTATGTATCAACTTAGTTCCGTAAAGTCAAGAAGAGTCTGACATTAGAAAAAGTTAAAACTTCTTGCTGCACAGTCACTCATCCAGACTTTTCATTCTTTCTCTCCAACAGCATGGTTTTCAAACTAACTTAGTTTTCAGTGTGGTGTTTGGTGGGTTAGGGTTTTTTGGGTTTTATGGAGCATTTTTTGTACTGTGCAGGATTCAACTGACACAATTGTGCGTGTGGCAAATGTTTTTTTTGCTTTTGTTGAACTTGGTGTTTATCATTCCAGGTGTAATTGACCGATGGGAATTAATCCAGGCTCAAGCTCTAAGGAAGGAGCTAAGAATGAAGCAGAACCTTCAGCAATGGCAGCAGTTCAATTCCGACCTTAATAGCATTTGGGTTTGGTTGGGAGAAACTGAGGAAAAGCTGGAGAAGCTGCGCTGCCTTGATCTCAGTACTGACATACAAACAATTGAGCTCAGGATTAGAAAACTGAAAGTAAGTTTTATTTCTGTTTTACATGATTTATGTCATAAACAGACCTGAATGCAACATGTATGTTAAAGAGGTCACTGACAGCTGCAGCTGGTTTGTTCCATTCTGTACGTAGATGATGACTGAAGTAAGTAACTTCAGTGTGATTTTATTAATCACCTTTTGGCAGAAAAATGTACCACTAGCGTTTACTATTTAATCCAAATGAGTTTCTGAAATAGTTATTCTGTGGCAATTCTGTAATTTCAGAATGCACAGATACTTGCTGCAGTTAGCTAAGCTGATGAAAGTTAAAAAAAAAAAAAAAAAAAAAAAAA
>VXAL01000990.1:263350-292721 GCA_013399475.1 Chauna torquata | reverse complement strand
GGCGGCAGGTGTTGCTTACCTAAACAGCAAGTTGATGTATTTCTGAGCTCCATTCCTTATGAATTTAGGATCTGTCCTCATGGTCCTCTGCTGATGAATTAGACACATCAGGCTCAGTGAGTCCTGTATCTGGACAAAGCACGCCAAGCAGACAGAGAACGGTAATTTCATGTCATATACTTTCTGCCGTCTGTCGGGTGGGAGCTCTAGATGTCTACAGTAGCTCTAGCCAGCTGAAAGGCCCCACTTCTCACTTGATAGGAAAGGAAATGGCATAAACTAAATAAAAAACACAGCTGCTTTCCCCTACCCTGCTGCATATCCCATCCTGCATGAAATCAGAATTGGTGAATACTATCAAAAACCAGGGCTGTCAGTGTGGTTGGTTTACCATGGTATGGCATGTTGTGTCTCTTGTATTTTGCTCTAGTGATGGCAGCATCCCAAAGTCTGGTCTTGTCTGGTATAATCAGTCCTCCATTTCTGTTTGGCCTTCTCTTCAGAGCTGCTTCATTGAGAGCCTCAATAAGTATTTGTTTTTCATTTCTGATGAAGGTTGCAGATGATCTTATTGAAACTTTCAATGAACGGCTAAATATAGCTGAAGGGCATAAAACATTGTTCAAAACAGCTAGTTGAACAGGACCTAATCAGTGGCTATGATGGCAACTCTGGAGTTGTCTGTTTACATCGCTGGCACAAAATTCAAGAAATGTAGCAATACATGCCTAGTACTTAACACTTCCATACTCTGAGCCCAAAATGGAACTGCAATTATTTTGTCTTTTTCTGCAATTCTATTGGTTGATTACTTCACTTTTTTTTTTCCTTAGTTCTTAAAACAATTGTGGGGTTTTGTTTGTTTAATTTTTTTCCATTTGCACTTTTTGTAAAGCCTCTGAGTTCTGTCTTGATAAACTGTATGGCTCTTGGATTTATTTATTTATTTATTTATTTACATTCACTAGTTTCCTTCTAGATGCTAGTATGAAAATGTAAAGGAATACTGGCTTTTCAAATAAGGAAAGAACATAAACCTTTACTTTTTATTTCAGAGGTCAATGCTTTCATCTTTTAAATTTAAACTTAAATAACTATTAAAAACTCTGATATCACAGATGTAACTGGAGGATGCCTGACCATTATAAGAATTGGAGAAGTATCTTGCCATAAAATCTTTGTCTAAAGAGTATGCAGAATTGTAACAGACTTTGTCTTAACATTTTAATAAGCATTTCTCTATCTCTAATTTGTTAGTGTTCATGTACATGACTACTTATTTTCATTTTTGTGCATAACGTATAGCTAAATTGGTTCCCTGGGTCATACAACTGACCCACAGTTGGGTCTGTTTTTCAGACTTCTGTTTTTGGCACCCACAATTTTGGAGACTGAAGTGATGTTGTTTAGAATTTCAGTGCCAAATACACTGATGCTAAATAAATAAATACTAATACCAAAAATCCAATCAGACTGATAATCATCTAACTGCGTTAAATATTCTAGCAAATACTTGTGAGTGCAGGAATGCACCTACAGTTATTTGGCCTTCAAAATTGTGGGGAGGGCAGTGGAGAAGAGGCCAAACACCTAGAGGGAGGCCTTTTGACCTTTTTTTTTTTGTCCTTGACAGTATTAATTTTGCTGCAATTGCATTTGAAATATCTGTATTTTCCGATATTCAACTCACATTTATTTCTATTTCATATTATAAATTATATGAGCTAAATTTCTAGTGATTTTTTTTTTTTTAATCCAGAGTTCCTGTTCGTAAATGGAATGGCTAAACTCTTATCTTTGAATTAACTATGTATATTACAATCATTTCCATACTCAGCTAGGCACAAAGAAAAGCCAGTTTCCTTGGTTCATGGGTATCGGTCATTTCATTTGATTTTCTTTTATGTTTCCTTTGCTGCACTTTTAATTTAGTTTCATCAGTAGCTTGTCTTTATTTGCCTGGACTGAACATTCTTCTTTCTTTACCCCCTGTTCATTGCAAACAGCCACGGGGCAAATGTAGTCTCTCACAGCCTGGACCCTCTGTCAGCAGTCCACATAGCAGGTACCTTATTCTCCTGGTTTCCACACTCTGTTCTAGAACCCCAAGAGGATGATGGAAATTGGCCGTGATTGCTGTCCATCCACACTGACTCTGTCAGGTGGCCAGGACTTAAACAAGTGAAAATTCCCCTTTTATTACTAGTTTGGCAAAATTGCTCTCAATTATGCAAAATTCTTTGTTAATAGAAATACTGGCTAATCCTTGAACATCTACATCTTTTGCTTCCCAGGAATGCCATGTAATAGACATTTATTTTTCATGTGGTGAGTCTGTGTTTACACTCATGATATTTAATGATGATTTTGGCATAATTTAACAGAAATGCCAGTAGGTTTATGGCAAACACTTTTTATCATCCTCTTTACCTCTAGATATTAAATTAAGGCAGGTAATAGTCCAGTACCATATTCTAGAATTCACAAAACCCACAGATCTGGATGAGGCATACTAACAACATCCTTTTCTATTTTTTTTTCTTTTTCTTTTTTCTTCCGTGAAATGTTTTGTTCGGTTTGTGGGTTTTCAGTACTTAAGACACAAAATTAAAAGTCAGAATTTGAGGGTTTTACAGCTTGGGGTCACTTTCTCTCCCCATCAGAAGACTGCAGTATAATGTGCTAATACTGCCATGACTCTTGCCAAGTGCTTGCATCTGTGTATTGCTCTGGGAGCAGCACTGCCCCATCTCTGTCTGACCAGTAGAGAGCAGACTTGCAGCTACAGCTTTTTGCTTTCCACCTTGTCTCCAGCAACCTGTCATCTCTGCAGCTAACAGTGCTTCTGCATTCTTTGTTGTTGTCAGTGTGATATGTGTACCTTCACTCTTTTACTGATCAAATCACTAGCCCCTAGAGTTATGAAATTAAAAAAAAAAAAAAGTGGTAGTAAATAAGCAGGCATATATATACACACTGTATATAAAGTGGAAGTCTTTTGCTATTCCAGCATCTTATGCATTGCAATAGGATCCTAAAATAATCAGAAAGTATGAGCAAAATATATTTGTTCTTATAGTTAAGTCCTAAATCTCATTTATTCTCCATATAACAAACACGAACTGCTTCATTTTTAAAATAACTCCTGTTGAAATGAAAGATTTGAGGTTGGAAAGAAGGCAACATTAGATTTAATACAGTGATTGAGCAGTAATCAGGCAGCCAAAAAATAACTTGAGGGTATTATTTTTTTCCATAAGCAAAATAAAGGCTTTATTCAGCAAAATATAAATGAAAAAAAGAATAAAACTACTTATGATTAAGATGTTTACATAAACATCTTCTAAAAAAAAATGTTTTCGCTATAGGTATCGTTAGTTACTGTGAGTGAAGTGGCATAGTTGCAAAACCGCATAGCATAGCAGATAGAACAGGCAGAGTATCTTTCACTGCTTCCACTGACACTAAGAAGCTGCCTTCTTTTTAGGGATTTTTTGTCTTTGAAACATAGTGAAACCACATAGAAAATAGGTGACATACATACACACCATCTTTCTGTCTGATGGAGAAAGAGAATTATTTTTTCCAACTCCAGTCTGCTATGAAGCTTGGCATTTTGTTTCTCACAGGTAGTGGGAAAAGGGAGGAGTGGGGCTTTACTCTGCAGCCATTAACAGCTGGGAGGAGTGGAGGATGTCTTCGACAGCTAAGCATGCTTGCACTAGAGTGTGCACTCTTCCACTCTCCTGCATGGTCCAACCACCTCTGCCAACCTTTTGAGGAGGTTTCTGGTTGTAGGTGCGAGGAGCTGGCTCAGAGCGCAGCTAGCAGTGCTTTGCAGCTTTGAGATCAGCCTCTATTCTAGACGTGGCATTGGTGCGGCACCTTTCAGATCAAGTCTCTCCAGCACTGTTTATTAACACGTCTTGTAGCAATACAACACAATGTTCAATTTGTCATTCAGACAAGCATGGAATACGAATGAGTCACTGCTGAATAGGAAACTTAATCAAATGCGCAAGCCAGACAGGTTGTGGTTGATGTATAATGTGGTTTTAACTGATAAAGCAGTACAAGCTGTCACTGTGTTCTTTAATATTTTGACATGCCTCTGATCAGAGTACTTTGTGTTTGATCTTGCACTGGATCAGCAAACCCTGTTAGAGTTTAGCATATAGGAGAACTAAAGTCAATTTTAAAATGTTTAGCACATAGAAGGTTGTGAAGGAAAGTTCATTTAAAAATTAGAGGGACCATATAACAAGTGTGATATCACTTTGCCTTCCCCATTATCGCAGCAAAAAGAAAAGCATAGGTAGTGTGATGCTAAGCATGGTGTAAGTTTAAACTAGATGTTACATTGTGGATTTAGTTAAACACTCATTCAAGAGATATTAGTAATGCTGCACTAAGTGGGAAAAGCAAATCCAAGAAGCAACTCCTCTTCCTTCATCAATTCAATAGAGCTGTCATAAATGCACACCTGGATCTATGCCTGTGGATTTTTTGAAGTGATTAAAATGTTAAAAAGATTAAAATAATTGTTCAATTTGCCCAGGAGTGTTTACATGGTCTCTCTTGAGCAGCTCTATTCAAGTCTTGGCGCCACAGTGCCAACCTCCATTTCCTGCTCTCCCCAAGCCTCCCCAAATGACTACTAGATGTTTAAAGGTCACTTGCTGATCCTGGAGCATACCAGGCCACAGCACTCTTCATGGTTTTGGCCACGTAATGGCAGTCATTGCCAAGCAGTAGTTCAAATACGAGGTTTTCATTTGGATTGCCATGGTTCTCTCTGTTTTCTCCCTCCTTCTCACTTAGTGCTTGTTACTTTAAATTCATATTTGTTTAACTTCATGTTTAGCTCGTGTAAGTTTGAATTCACCTTTCAGAAGTATGGTAACCGAAAATGATACAAACTTTTCCAGGTGAGATCTGACCTGTGCCTTGTGGAACACCGTTAAAACAACCCCTTTATCTCCTGGAAATCTTGAACTGAAATATATTTTGAAATTGCTTTTTCCCTTTTCACAGCTGTATTACATCATTGGCTTTTGGCTATTTGTCAAATAACAGCTTTAGATTTCTCTCTTCACTATCTTCAGAGTGTGAGCTTCCAAATGTATAGCAGAAGTTTTTATTGCTACCGTGCGTAGTGTAATCTGAAATTTCTTGAGCTACTTCTTAAGTCTATATCTGCTCTCTGGAGTTACCCACTTCTTTCTGTGCAACAAGCTAATCCTATTTTGTATTTGCAAACACTTTCAACTTCTGTCATCATAGAAATGAAATTTTCTGTTCTTGTATTTTGTGCAGTAGTCTTCTCATAAATACATTAAATCAAGACTCATCCTTGATTAACTCTAGTAATAACATCCTACTAGCCCAGTAGTGCCTCTCTCAATATGACTGTTGTCTGCATTCCATTAGTCACTTCCCCATTAAACTCACTTTATTTATTCCTATCATTTGCTTGAATGATAAATTCTTCTGTTATAATCTTTCAGATGTTTACTGCAATCCAGATAGATTAGTTCGACCATATTTTCCTTGTCAAAAAAAAAATTAAAAAAAAAAATCAGTCATCTTTAAATGCAGGTACTCATCTGAGCTGAAATTAAAGTTCAATTTGCCCATCTGATCTACAGCCTGGTGAATTAGCTTCTCCTCTCTTGAAATGCTTCAGAAAGAGTTCCAATTTCTCTGACATTAAAAACTCCCAAAATAAGAGTAACTATTGCTTGCATTTCTTAGATTAATTTATGAGATTTCTTGACATGAAGAAGCTTACAGTTGGCAAAGTCTGCAGCTGTGCCTCCCCCTTTTTCTAGTTAGCAGGAATTGTGTGTGGAGCGAGTAGCAGGTGGTCTTACTTCCTTCCCTCCAGAAACAGTGGCCAATGTGACAAACAGTGGAGCAGTCAGAAGAGAGACAGCAGAAGATGCAAGCTCAAGAGAAAGAAATCACTTTTTTCTCCAAACTGGCATACAGTACTTCAGTTTTCCCTTCTCCTGCTGGAGTAAATAGGAGTTCTGCCCCTTATCTATAGTAAGCCTTTTTTTTTTTTTTTGTTAACAATGTATGTATATTTTTAACCTTCTCTCTGTACCAAATCCATTAAACACTCTAAGCTGAGCATTCCATCTTTCAGCCAATTACATCCATTACAGAGGAGTACCTACAATAAACAGTGGCAGTACAGCACTTGAACATTTTAGAACTCACTCTCCGAAGATGTTTTCATAATGTTTCATTATTTACTTGTTGAATTGTTCCCATGCAGTATTAGAAACAATTGTTCAACACCCTACTTCAGTGTAGAGAAAGTGTTTCGAGATACTTTGCCATGAACCGTTTTAATTTTTGAAAGAAAATCTATGTTCCTTGCTGAGACCAGCCATGGTCTCATTAAACATACTTCTACTCTTTTTTCCTGTTTTTCTGTTGTTGTTGTTGTTGTTGTTTTTTTAGTAAATCACAAAGCAGAAAGTGCTGGATTGTGCAACTGCAGCAATAGGAAAAGATTTAAAAGAATAGATGCTAACTTTGCCTGCTCCCTTTTGATTCTGCTTGCTAGAAATTCCTCTTCTTTACTTTACTCATTATGAAACAGCAGTTACCAACTGCAGAAATACAGCTTTTTTTGATTGGGATTAACAACATTTGTACAAGAGCCTTGTAAATAGATGGACTATGCAATCAAATGCTTGGAAGGTAATTAAGCACTCCTTGTTCCCTTTGTTCCTACCTCAGCCCATTAACTTTCCATCTTGGCATTCTTGGACAGTAGAAGTCCTGATCTAATTGAACTTTAATATGGAATGCTCTGATGCTGTTAAATGTGCCATATCCTTTCAACATGTTCTTTATAATATGTGATCTTGCATAATTCAATAAACAGCTTTCCATCCGGGCTACAATAATGAGGATTCAAACAGCATGCAATCTATTGTTTTGATCATCCCTCCTTCCTGGGATATTTAGGTCAAGTTAATCATTCAGCTTACCCAAGTTTTTTTTGTATCTGTTGGTCATACAAACTTTACAAAATCTGTCTGGCTTTCTTGAAGTCTTCACAATGGGATGATACAGATGTATGAACAAGACATGAAAACAATCTCAAGCACAGGAAGAATTATTTCCTGAACACGTGGAAAGGAGACCCTTGCCAAGCCTGGTATAGTTTTGAAGATGTTATTTTGTTTTTTGCATGCTTTCTTACACAGATTCGGATTTATCTGGGAGACAGACTGAAAAGGACGTAGGGAAGGCAAGGAGACCAAGGAACCATCAAGACCTGCTTGCTTGACAGGGTAGCAATGGGCTTCAGCCAACAGGCCTGATCTCCCATACTTTTAAGTTGAAACTAAGTGCATCCTTATGAGTATTTTTATCTCTTAAACCCCTGCAAACTGTAGGTTTTTGGGGGCTTCATAGCCACAGCAGCCATGCATGTTGTTTTATAGCAACATGTCTATGGAAAAATTCATGACATAATGTCTGAATGGAAGAGTTCTTGAAACTAATGGTTTGAAGGCTCTAAGTTCTTCCATTTTTGCCTACTGCTAAAATACAATACTTGTCCATGTCATTTAATTAACACACTCAGACCACCCAGTGTTCTGATATTAACTTGCAGAATCTCTCTTTTCAGTGCTCCCTTTACCTCAAAACCTGTTGTGCATGTATTAGAGCTCTGACAGTTTCAGTCAAAAAGGAAAATATTAAATCTGTATCTTTATTATTTATTAAAAATATATTGGATTTTTGTGCTTAATTTGAAGTGACCTTTTGGAAATGTTCCGAAATGTCTCCCATAGGAATGTGATAGATATGTGCCATTTCAGGACAGATTCTTAGACACAAGGGAGAAAATCACTCAGATGGTGAGGGCATCCAGTCAGTTCTGCAAATAGATTTTAACTGCTGATTCAGTGCAAGATTCAAAATACAATGTACTTTGCTGAAAATAAGTCCCCATTGCTTGGAGATTGGTGTATCAATTAACTGAATATTGATGTAACTGGATCTTATTGCATTATACACTTATGGATAGCATATAAGGAAATTAATTTAGAAACTTCTGCAAACCAAATGCAGTTGCAATTTTAAATGAAGAGGATTCTCTTTCAGGCAGTGTACAGTGAACATATGTGACAAGTACGTCCTACCTTTTATTTTCCCTTTTTCTAGAGCACAATGCTTTAAGTGGAGAGTCCTCCCCATAATTGATGAAGGGGCTGTGGTGTCACAAAGCCCATTCCACTGTGATTATTTGGTGTTTTCTTATCAGTCTAGAAATATGGGGTCTTTTAAGACTGTTGGGGAAATAGCATGTTCAGTGAAAAATACCTCTGCTGTTGTCATTCAGAGTGTACAAATCCTAAACCAGCCTTCAGGGATGGCTGAGTGCCCGGGGGCAACCTCTACTGCAGTAATGTTTTAGAGTATTCACCTGTCCATCTTCTTTTCTCAGGTCCATAAGAGGTGGTTCAGGTTCCTCCCCTTCTGAGGCCAGGCCAGCGTGGCAGCGCCCATCCTTCTTCCTCAGAGTCCTCAGAGCTGCTCTGCCACTTCAGCTCCTTTTGCTGCTCCTGATTGGGCTGGCTTGCCTGGTACCAATGACCGAGGAGGACTACAGCTGTACTATGGCCAATAACTTTGCCCGCTCCTTCCATCCTATGTTAAAATACATGAATGGTCCGCCTCCATTATGAAGTTTTAAGACAGCAGGTGATCTTGCTGGAGTACTAGCCAGGAGGAAGGATGGTTTTAAAGGGTGACAGCATTCAGTGTGGCAGCTTTACCTGTCTGTTGTAGCCACCACTGTGCTCATAACATTCTCTACTGGCACTCAGCCAGTAACACATAAGTATATCAGTACCAAACTGCGTAACGTATTACCTGAGTAGCATTGTTGCAGTATTCGCATCCTGGGCACTAGGGAGGATGTGACATGTGTAAGGGAAATGTCTTTCTGTCCAGCATTCTGGATCTTTTAGCCACTTTATACCCAGGTCATTGCCCTGTACTATGCATAGCCAAGGACTTGATACTGTAGATCCTTTCCTGTGTGCTGCTCTGTATGAGCCATTAGCCTGTCTTCGTTAAATACCCTCTCAGTATCTACAGTATACAAAATAACCAATGCTAAAGAAATCTTACAGCATTTGTAACATATAATTTTAAAGGATCTTGTATGGCAATGTATTATTCCCTGTGATTTCTGTTTTGGGCATGGTGTTCTAACCTTTGCTTTGGATGTACAAGGTGTAAATCTGAGAAGCACTTTTTTAAGGTTTAAAAAATGGATGTAATAAATGAGATCATAAAAGGTTTTATGACGAAAAATGTTGAATGTCATGTTGAAAAACAAAGAAAATATTTATGTATGTACAGTTTGCTAAGCCAAGTTTTGTTTGTATTGATTTCTTTGCATTTATTGTAGATACCATAAGATATTTTGTCTACGTGCTTTTTAAGGAGAACTATGAAAACCTTTAAGTTTAGGATGAGATATGTATGGTATAAAAGAAAAAATAGAAAACATACATATGCTGCACTTCTAAAAAGAATTAAACATGTTGTAACATGATAACAGTATTGGGTATATGTTAGAATAAGATCATCTGGAAAATGTGACAAATGGTAATATACATGGGGAAAGTATTATGCAATTTGTAGAGTACCACTAGTTGAACTTCAGCACTTGGAGGAGCCAAAAAAAAGCTCCTTTTTCAGATAAGCATAACATTTTCCTGGAAGGGATTTTGTATGTCAACAAAGTATCTTCAGTGCCTGAGACCTAGACTTGGATTGACACAAGTGTATATCCTTCTCAAATCTTAGTTTCCTTCATTGGTATTCAGAAGTTATGCTAGGCTAGACTAGTATCTATCATCACTGATTCTGAGTATACAAAGATAAATAATACACTTTTAGGGTACAAAAATGATCTGTTATTTGCAAGAGGTCTGACAGATTCATAAAATTGACCTCTCTTCTCTTTTCTGATATCATTCTCTATGGTAACATACTTTATGGAAATGGTAGTCAATGCACCTACATTAATAATTTGGTAGTTTGCTCACCTTAGACCAGTTAGTTAGTCCACATCTCTTCATTCTTTAGACATCTCTTCATCAACCAGTCCCTGGTTTTGATGGCTAATTTTTTGTTGGAGTTTTTAGTTTTGTTTTGTTTTTAATATCTTTTAAAAGAAAGCATTACTGAGAGTAAAAAGACTAATTTAGTGAGAAGGATCTAAGTGCCTCTAATTCCTGTTCTCCAGCCTACTGTTGATGATCTCATGGAAGTAGATGTTATCTAAAGGGTAGTAGATAGCCTGTGATTATCAAACTATGAAAGAAAGTAGGAACCAGGAAAAAAGTCACAAGTGAGACGTGTTAATTTCTTACAGTATTTAAAAACTGAGGGAGAGGCGGGGAGGTTTGAAGGCAGCTGTTTAGGAGGGAGAGGGGAGTTCAAGGAAGAGAGTTCTGTTTGAATGATGTCAGATGCAATTAATAGAGTATCTTATCAAAAGTATACAGGGTAGCACCTGGCATGCTTTGAATTGCAACCTGACATTTGAATTTTGTCAGCTATTTTGCCATTCTGTAGTACCTGCTTCCTGAAATCTCCAGTTACGTGCATATATGACCCATTCAGAACTGAACTTTCTACATTTTGACACAACCTCTTCCTCTTTGCAGCTTTGCAGCTTTCACAGAAGTTGTCAGTTCGTCATCATTAGCTTCCCCCTTGTCTCTGGTTTTCTGTCATTTGTCCCCAGTAGTTAAATCGTGAGTTTCTTGTAATAACCTGAGCATGTGAGAATCCATCAAACTTTCTACTGGAGCTGGATGGTCTCTAACTCCAGAAGAGTCAGATGCTACTGTCAGTCAAGAAGTGCTGGGAAGTCTTACACTTTATGGAGCAGCAGTGTGAACTGTTCGCTTGTTTTGGATGGTGTTGTTGACCTTTTTCCTGTGTACCTCCTTGACTCTTGTCCTTGCCCTGTAACCTCTGTCTGAAATGTAAAATGGATTAAAGAGAGTGCTCTACTTATTGGGGGTTCTGGGGGAAGCAGAAGAGGGTTGTTTCAGTTGCTGATTATTTCTTTACTTCTTGTACTCAGCTTCATCCTGATCATTTTGATTTCTCACCGCATTTATTGTTCCTGGAGAAGAGTTTTGGGATAGAGAGTTTATTGTACGAGGGAAAGGGTAACGTTGGTGAAGACTAATGTATATATATATAAATTTCTTTCCATACTGACTGTCCAGGGAGAGCTGAATCCCTTGATCAGCTGTTACAGCTGTTTCCACATTTCTGGCTTTCTGCTCCCTCACACACCAGGTTACTCAGTGCTGCGTCATCTTCCTTTCTCTTCCTAGTTGTTTCTCTGCTTGGTGCTGTGGCCATTGTTAATCACATCATTTTTCCATTTTCTTCCATCATCATCATCCATGTCATTCATTTCTCTGCAGATTCCTTTTATCTCCCTCTGACCCTATTAACTGAGTCCTTTGTCATTCAAATACTTGATTTCAGAAGGTTTTGCTAAAGATAGACTGCCAACTTAAAAGAATTTATTGTGCAACTGTGCAACTTTTTGTAGCTCATGGTCTTTGCATTAGAGAATTGAGTTGTACTTTTTTTCTGCTGTTCATCTTCATGGTTTTTTTTTTTTTGCAAGTAACCTCGGTAAGTATTCAGGGTTCTTCTAATTCTAGAGCCCTCTCAAACCAGATCAACCAAACAATCTGTAGAAAATGACTGTTGGCTCAGTTTTTAAAGAATTTAAAGGCCATGCAAGGGAACATTGGAAGTAAAGCGGTCACAAAATGTGAAGTAGTATGTGTGTATCCACATACACACACATATGTAATGGAAGAAAACAGTCTTCAGGAATCTTTGTTCTTCAGTATATAGTAAGAAGTGATATATGTCTCTGAAGGTGTGAGACAAAAGGATAGTGTTGTAATCAGATCAGAGAGAGTGCAATGGTATGAGATGTCTGAAACCACCTTACTGCATGATACTGACATTTTTGAGCTCAGCAAAATGGGCGTTCTGGGTGACTTTCAAAGTTGGGGGGAGGCTTGAAGAGGCATATGCAAGAAAGTGGGACTGCACCAAAGTAGCCAGATGTGATTGTCTCTAATACCACTATTTTGGCCTTTAGAAAGCTCCAGACTTCTGCAAAACTTGCATCTGTCAGAGCAGATTTCTTTTTTGATAGTCTGAATGCCTCACCCATTTCCCTGAGACCTAGGGAAGAGTGGCCTTCTGTCTATAGAAGGAAAGCAGAATTTTTGCACCTCACTCGAGCTCCCAAGGGAGTCTGAGGGAGTAGTCACTAAAACTGGGGAGGGCTGGTGGGCAGAGTGATTCCATCTTGTTCATGATGCTCATGTCCTCTTCTTTCCTCTCCCATCTTGAAATGTTTAGTCTAGAAGATTGAGAAGGAAGTGATGAGCCCCAGGACCTGCAGGAGGAATGGAGGTTAAGTTGGTTAAATAGGCAGCTGACAGCTAATGTGAGATCATAGGAACTTTTTGTATTTAATTAATAATGAACTCATAATGTCACAGACCTGGAAAACACCTGTTTGTAAGTCCTGTATCTCCTATACCCCCAAGGATACTAAGGTCAATTTGTGAGCTGTCTTAAAGGAATTGTAGGCAGTTTGTGCCAGTAGGTTAAGGGTTTCTTGAGTGCCAGTTCAGGCTTCTTACTTTCTGGTCTTCAATCTCAACTCTAGATAAAAAATCTCCATCTGACCAGTTAAAGTGCTTTGAGAAATAGGCTCCTCAAAAAGGAATTCCCCAGCCCTGAACTGATTCTGTTATGACTTCAAATGTGTTTTTGTAGAACTGGATCTTGATCCTAAAAACTGGCACAAAGCGGTCAAAACTGAAACAAATGCCCAGACACTTCACAGGATCCCGTTAAATCAACATTCATCGAATGAGTACCTGTGGCTTGAAGGTCTAGCCTGAGCTGCAAACCCCAATGCAACATCAACATATCCATTGATCACCACAGCACGAAGAAGGGTAAATGGGGCAACTGTAGGGAGAAAAAAGCATAGCTAGAATACCCTCAAGCACTACGTCCTGTGGCATTATCTAGCTTTGGAGCCTGGACATCTTTCTTTTCCTGCTAAGGTCAAGCTGCTCTTTCTGCCTACCTCTGTCTCCCTGGGAGGCTGTCACAGAGGACTTGGGTGTAAACAAACTTTTAAGAAACGCACAGAGTTTGAGATGCCCTGTGTGCAGTCCATCATCTATCCTCTTTCTAAAGCACCTCACCTACTTGGAGTCTGCAATAGGGGGGACTGAATTCTGGTAATGTGCCTTGAGCCTTGTCTGCAAAGTGTGGGAAAAGGCGATACAGGAGCTGCTGAACTCTAGGTCCATGCCAAGGCATGTGTTCAAGCCTGGAGAAAGTGCGTATGTAGACTCTGCATCTTGGGAAACATCAGTCATTGCTATATTACATTTTTCCCATTTTCTATTGTAGATAGATGCAGTAGCTGCTGTTGGGGTGTAACCATCCCTGCAGCTTGATGCATTTTGCAACTGTGAACCCTACTTACTGTCTTAAAGTTACCTCATAACTAGTGGGTGTTTAAAGGCATAATGGAAACTGTTAGCTCAGTAACTCCAGACAGTGTGGTAATATCAAGACATCATCTCCCCTATGCTTATAACAATAAAATCGCAAAATAATGAGCTCCATTTACCCTGAGTTTACTGCATCTGTTTGTGTAGTTTCACTTGTGGACTGTGCTTTACAAAATCCGAAGAGCAATATTTCTAGACGTCTGCTGGTGTTAGGAGTACAAGTGATCTGAAAGTGGCAGAAATAGTGTACCCGTATTCCCTGTAGCTGTGAACCTGATGATACCCATTGCCTACCCTCCCACTCTGTTCCAGCAGTGATAACAGCTTCATTCTGTATCAGATCAATAGTCTCTCTCCACTGGTTTGCCACCCTTCCAGCTCCCCTACAAACTCTGTGAATACCTGCAGTCTGGCCTTCTCCTTCATTAGAGCTTTCTCCTACAGCTGGTTATTGAACCAGGAAAAAGCAGTTAGGGTTGTCATATGAACAGTCATCCCCTCAGAGTCTTGTGCTTTTTGTGGTTGAGAAATCTGTTTACAGCTGATAGCATCTCTCAATATGATCATCATCATCACGTGCATCTGAGTGCATGTTCTAGGGCATAACAGAAATTCATTGCTCACAGTCTTCAGACTACAGATGCTATCAGGGTTTAGCAAGTATAGGATGATTCTGGGAGATAAGAACAGAATCAAGAAGAAGAAATGCAGACTGTAATTGCAAAATTCATCAGACCCAGTTGTTGCCTATGCTGGGGAGGGGGAGAGTTGGAGCATTTGTCTTTTGGCTTGGAGGAAAGAAGGTGTGTCATTATCAGAGGTCTCCCTACACAAGGCTTAAGTCCAGTAACCTTGATACTACCTCACTACTCTAAGTACTGGCTGGCTGTTTTTAACCTTGGCAGCAGAGTTGTGAAATGCACTGCAGAAAACTGAATTCTGTTGTTCCACTATTTAGCCATAATTAGACTTAGACGGACACAAAAGTGAAACCTGTATTTGGGAGAAGTTGTGCTTGTTCTAATAATGTTAAGAATATTGGAATATTCTAATAATATTCCCCAATAAAGCATTACATGGGAATGATTTAGAGAATTAATGTCTTCCCAAAAAAATGGTAGATAAAGATCTGTGAAACAAGATAAAAGGAAATGAATAACTGCAAGCTTAAGAGCTGAAAACTTGTCATAGATTAAGCCTTGTTTAAATGATAGGAATCTGAATTATATTAAATGTTTGCTCTAAAAGCAGAAAGGAACGGAACAGCTGTGACTTTTATTGTTTGCTTAATATGGTATTCAGAAATAGAAGTGGTCAAAACTGCTCAGTTCAGTAAAAACCTATTTAAAGTTCTGAGATGTACGAAATGGATTTGACCACAATGAGGTCCGAATAAAACAATGGCACATTTAATTTTTGGAAGAGTGAGGAGGCTTTAGGAAAGTGTTGTCCACTTCCTGTATCAGAGGTGGCTTGGGGGAGGACAGATGAGCCAATGAGCCCTTCTCCCTAAGGGGTGATGCAGATGTGGATGCAGTGTGCAAAGAAGTTACACAGGTCAGGCTCTTTGCATTTTCAGGCACATTGTAATTCCTGCAAGACTGCTATTACAGATGTTGTAATTGTGTTGTTTTTTCATTCCACTGTTTTTAGAAAGGATGTTTTAAAAAACAGCTGGAAGGAAAGTTATGTGTCCACTTCTTTATGTAAGTGCTCGCAAGCCTATGCAAGTGGGAGATTTGTGTCTGTAGTATTCTCTTTATAAATAATTCAAGCCATTGTCTCAGAAGGTCTCCTGACCATTGAACTGCAGGTTAAAACATGTGGTTGCAATTCAGTTTTAACTCCTTCTGTTAAACTGGAAGCAGAGTGCAGCCAGGTGTGCAGACCATGGGGGCAAGGGGGGAAAAAAAAATAAAAGACACTAGAAAAAAGCATGAGGCTTTAGCATTGTGGTTGAGCTACAAAGAAGAAACTGCAAAGCTGAAGTTTCTTTTCCTATTTTAGGTTTAATATAAATGAAAAACAATCCTGCAAAGGCAGACTGGAACTCAAACTTTTCTGCTTTCATATGAATGCCCTAAACTTTTAGGCTTTTATGTGCCCTACCGTATTCTCACTGCAAAGTGGGTAGCACTTTTTGCTTACCTCTAGAGTATAATGTGCTTGTTTCACCTTTCCAACATGTTCTCAAGAGGTGAGTAGAAAACAAGAGACAGCTGACAAAAAGCAAATCTTTCTGCCTTAGAAAGGGGCACTCATTCTTGGTGTGTACAAGAGCTAAATATCTTACCGTACCAAGCACGTGCCGCAAAATCTGGCTATAACAAAATCCTGAAAGTACAGCCTTTCCTCACATGCACATTTTTCAGCTGTGTTTGAAATGGTAATGTACTGCAATGGTGCACAAATGTGTAGGAATGGAAAACAGAAGATATATTTTATATCACCCACATGCAGCAGAAATGAAAAGATTAGCAGAGTGACACCTAAATGCTGCAACACACAGCTCTTACGGGGACACGAGAGCAGATTAGGCTTGCCTCTGCTGAGATAAGTGCCAAATGTTGTTATTTTGATGGTCAATTTTCCTGAAGACTTCATGTACATTTTTACATTTAGGCCTCTGAGTCTGCAGGATGTCATGGTGAGTGATAGTAATTGGAGCCTGGCTGGCCGTAAAAAAGACCATGTATGCAGAGCCCTTCTGCTGGCATCCTTTCTCTTTGTGCATGCTGATGTCTTATTTTACATGTTTGGATTTTTGTCTCCTCTTCACTGCCTGGGTAGTGGAGATAAATGTTGTAATACAGAGCAAAGAGATGCAAGACTTTTAGCCAGCCTAAGTAAGAGCTTTTCCGTGGGGCTTTTAATACAGCAGTATCTGAATGAAAAAAAGTTCATCATTTAATTTTGAAGAAGAATTGTTACAGGTGCAACATGGTATAGTTAAATCTATTTATTTTGATTGTTTTATTTGCTTCATTCTCTGTCTTGGCTGACTGACTGAGAATACCAAGTTGTAGCCTCCGAAGAAACTCTTAACATTGCATAATAAGGAGATTGCCTTAATTAACAGAAAAGTAAAAGCCATCAGGTATGTTCTTCAGTTATGCATTAACTATGCCATACCTTTCTAATTACTTAAACAGAATAAAATATGCCAGAACAAGACACGCATCACTTGCATGTTCAGAAAGACAGAAAGCAGGTGTGTGGCGGGGAGCCCACTTCACGTTGCTGTGTGCATGTACATGGGTTCCCCCATGGGAACAGCATTTGGAGAAGGCAGCTGTTCTGCAAGGGCTTGTGTATGTAGTGAGGGAAGAAGAGTGATGAGCCTAGTAAAGGTGAGCCAGGAGTTTCAACTGCAAGACCCCTGCAGTGAAGCAAAAGGATATGTCACTGCTGCACAATTTCTCAAATTACTTCAGCCAACAGACGTAAGAAATCAGGAATGAGGCTGGCTCCTGGCTGAGGAAATGTGCCCAGTACCTGACAGCAAAGGCCCTTTTCCTGGTGGATTTCAAGGTGACTTCTCTTCCGCCGTCTCCCATCACAGAAGACACATGATGAGAGGGAATGAAGAGGGAGCCAGGTTCTTCACTGTGGTGCCCACCAACAGGACCAGAAGCAATGGGCACAAATTAAAACATATGAAATTCCATCTGAACACAGGAAAACACTTTTTCTGTGAGTGGTCAAACATTGGATCAGGTTGCCCAGAGAGACTGTAGAGTCTCCTTTTGTGGCTATTCAAAACTCAACTGGACGTGGCCCTGAGGAGCATATGGTAGGTTACCCAGCTCTGAGCCAGGTGTTGGACTACACATTGGCACTCCAGATGTGCCTTCACAGCTCTGCTGTTCTGTGGCTTTGTGTGGTCACATTGTCCTCTGGAAAGAGATGGTCAAAGGACTGCATAATCTCAGCTGCTATGCACTGTGTTGCTGCTTCAAGTTGTTACAATTTTGGCTGTTTGTTTTTTAATTGAGGACTGACAGGTCTTTGATTTTGCAGGAGTATGCCACTGTCCAGCTGCTTTTATGGATTAGATCTGTGAGTTGAGCATCATGTAGCGGCAGTCATCTTTAGCCAGTTCTCCATGAACAATACGGGCATTTGACCTAAGTGCTCATTCAGTCCAATGGATGGAAAACTGTAAAATGCCATTCAATGTTGTGAGATTGTGAGTCAGCATTTAAACCAATCTTACTATCTTGAGCACATGTACATGTGTGATTAGTTCATATTACTCTGGCTCACTCCTGACAGCCAGAGTAGCAACTCTCAGTCAAGTTATTTACCATGGAAGCATGTTGCAAAAGTCATATGATTTTGAAGTACTGGTCAGTTCTACTACGTACAAATCCCAACAATCCCAAACTTTCTGTTGGATTCTAAATAGGCTATTTGCATTCATGCTTCACAAGCTATAGGGTGAGGTTTTATGTGTACAAAGTATATTGCCAGTCTTGTCTAAAATCATTGAGACAATAGTTGGAATTAAGGCAATGGCCTTACTATTTTTTTCCTGATAAATTATGTACAGTAAACACTGAATATAAAGAAAGAGCTTTAACATATGTATTCATGCAGAAAAAGAGAAGAACCTGTGGACCAGTATTCCCACTCAGAACCAGCACAGAACAAAAAATAAATGAAAAAAAAATTCGATATAGAGATTGTATACTCTCTATATTACTGGTACATGTATGTAAGTATTGATATGCTTACATAACCACATAAATGCTGTAGATTCTTGGTTTGATTCTTTGCAAAGACCCAATACATTTTGAAAGTAATTTACAGGGTAGAGTTAAGTTCAGAGAGTTTTTGTCATTAAAAGTATATTTCATTTATGTTCTCTCCCTTCCTTCCTCACAGCTTAGTAAAGATGCTTTACCCTGAGGAGTAGATTTCACTTGGGAAAGATGTGCTATTTTACTTGACGTTAGCTAACTGATGGTAAGTGGCAGGCAGCTACAGAAAGCTACATTCACACCATTCTTTTCCTCTGCCATAATTTGTTTCACAAGACAAAACAAGGAGCATAAAACATATAGAATCATAGAATGGTTTGGGTTGGAAGTGACCATGAAGATCATCTAGTTCCATCCCACCTGCTATGTGCAGGAACACCTCCCACTAGACAAGGATGCCCAAAGCCCCATCCAACCTGTTCTTAAACACTTCCAGGGATGGGGCATCCACAGCTTCTCTGGGCAGCCTGTTCCAGTGCCTCACCACCCTCATAGTGAAGAATTTCTTCCTTATATCTAATCTAAATCTACCCTCTTTTAGTTTAAAACCATTACCCCTTGTTCCATCACTACACTCCCTCCCCATCTTTCCTGTAGACCCCCTTTAAGTACTGGAAGGCAGCCATGAGGTCTCCCTGAAGCCTTCTTTTCTCCAGGCTGAACAACCCCAGCTCTCCCAGCCTTTCCTCATAGGAGAGGTGCTCCAGCCCTCTGATCATCTTTGTGGCCCTCCTCTGGACATGCTTTAAATGGTCCGCATTAAATTATGTACAGTGAAAGTGACTTCTTTAGTGTCATTATAAATGCTAGAGACCAGGCCTAACGCATTTTCAATTGTAGATATGGCCAGTCTCTGATGTTCTGGGGGAGAAAGGTTAAAAATAATAATAATAAACAATTTTCACTTAGATGCACATTCTATTTCTCTAAAAAATAGTGTACTATTCAGCTAGCTACTGGAAAACAATAAGCACAGGAGCAGATTTTTTTACAGGCTATGTAAAAGATAACAAATGAAATACATTGCTCTGGTTAATTCTTTATTTTAACATCAAATACATTGATAAAAATCTTGCACCAACCAGGTAGCCTATCAGATTTTTCATTTAGACTCTTTAGAACATTTTAGGTGCAAAACAAAGAAAAAAACTCACCAAAACAAAGACATCAATAATTTTATATGCATCACTGAAAGAACAGAATACTTCAACAAATACATTATGGCATCTGAGCCTATACCAAAGAAAAGGCTTTCCATTGACAGACTACATAGTGCACACAAAAGCATTAGTTTTGTAATATATACAATAAGGTGATACATAAAGTGGCTTGTTAATGCAAGTTTCATGAACAGCAGTCTATCCCTTCATTTTCCAATGGGCACTTTTTGAAGAAACAGACTTCTAATTATAGGCACACAGGAGTACAGAGCATACTAATTTGCAAGATGGCAGCATATGCATTTTATTTTTATTTTTGTTTAGGCACATTTGAATGCAAAAGAATTTTTTTGGCTTTTTTTTTTTTTTTAAACACAGTGGAAAACGGAATACCCTTATGGGCAGCAATCATTTTGAAAACAGCTTTCAGGATATAAGGCTATCTACATTTGAAAGTCGAAAGAGAATTGCAAGTAGAAAGGGTAGGACATTAAAGTTAGGGAAATATTAATTTAAAATTCTCAGAGCAGTTTGAGATTATGCTATAGTTGCAGGTGGCAAAGACTGGTTCATATGACAATATCATTGTTAACATGACCCTTCTTTTACATATGCTGAATTTCTATCTGTAAAGCTATATTACGGTTGTAGATAGATAGCATTGAAAAAGGCCATCTCTTTATTCAGAGAAAGAAACGCACTTCATTCAGCTGAGAATATCTTATATACAAAATCCCATTAGCTTTAGGTAGGGTTCCATTCTAATTTTAAAGCAGCATATTATATACACAGGAGAGGCTTGCCGTATTCCTAGCAAAGTCTGTGGTAAGACTCAGACCCTAATGAGGCAGCATTTTTACATTGCTGGTAGTTTGTTTCATTTTAAACATTTGGCTCAACTCTTAAACAATTGGTCAGCCTCAACTGGGATGGATAGGTGCTCCAATAAAAACCCTGGTTTGGGGGTGGGAGGGGGGCAGATGAGATTTTCTTTTTTCTTTTTTTGTTTTCTTCAATTTAAATTGCAGTGACCTGCTGACAGTCCTTGCAATATCCTTGGGAACTCAGATGAATTTTTTTAAATTATATTTTTATATTATTAAACCCCTTAAGGTACAGAAGGAGAAAACCTCTCAAGATTTCAATGAAACCTAATAGTAAATTTACCACAAACACACACCAAGAAACTCTCATTAAAATATTTTACCCCAGTAGAAATCCTGCTGCCCCAACCGGAAGTTTTACCTGAGACAAAGTCTGCAAGACTGAGACATGGCTCGAACCACTACAAACCAGAATGGGTTTCACGTCTTGTTGGAAACTCAGGCAACACTGGGTGCTACACATCACTCCATCTCCTCTCCTGCCTCCCCATTTTTTTGTAATATTTCAGTAACAACTACTACATTCTCAAGCAAAGCAAGTTCATCTGATCTATTTCTGTTTGGCTTATGCTGGTATTACATTGCCTATGTTTCTAGGTCTTTTTTGTTTTCTTTTGTTTGTTTCTTTGTTTCTTTGTTTTAAAAAATCCACATATAAACATTATAAAATAATTCTTTCATTAGCTGTCCAGAGACATCACTATGAATGTTTTGGTAAAAGCATAATTAGCTGCCTTTAATATTTTTTCTTTGATTTTTTTTTTTTTTTTATTTAACATGCTATAAATTTTTGTTTAATATCCAGCACCAGGTATTCAGGTAGTACTGGTTTGTCAGCTGCAGATATACAGTATATATGCATATATATATATATATATATACACACATATACACATAAAATAGCATCCTGTGCTACCAAACTACCAAATATCAGGCACAATTTTCTGCATAAGTGAGAGCATAACTCAGAATGACATACAAAAAAAGGTTGCCACTTTTATATCATAGAATTTGTTTAATCCATTGAATAGCTACATTCATCTGTCTGATATGTGGACAATAGTCTTTATAGATAACTATGGGAAGATTACTATATTCATTAAGGTGCTAGTTCAAATAAAAGATCATCAACAAGTTAAAGACACAGATCCTGAATGAGTATTTCACTGGGAATCACTGTTTTTCTTTCTTGGGTGCCCTTCACAGTTGTCACCATGTACATGGGAGGAGTGGTTGACTCTAAATGACTTAATTGCCAGGGCTGAGCCTAGGATAGCGTTTTTAATTATGATTGTGAGCTGACTGATTATTTCTTATGTTCCAAGCCACGTTTTGATACCCTTCTGTCTGCTGCATGCTGCTTCAAATCATGTTTGTCCGGCTTCACTGGGACAATCAATATTGTTACCCTAAGTAAGTATCATCAGAATCTGGACCTTTGTTGTGAATTGCTCTCCATCAACCTTTTTTTTTTTTCTCTTCAAGGCCAAATTTACACTTGAATCAATGTAACAAATTTTTCTGGGATGTAGGAGGCCATGAATTTATTTAGACCAATTTGCTTAGCAGTTGATAAGCCACAAGCTTGATCTGTGTGTTCTGTCATAGAGAACACACAAGCTGCACACAGAGCATCAAAAGAGCAGCTCTAATGCACACCGGGCTACAAGTGAGTAATGACAGTGTAAGCACTTAAGTGTATCTACAGGAATTCCTGTGCTCCATTCAAATCCTAACCTGTGCTCATCTCAGGGCATTCATGATTTTTCTAACACATTTGAAAACCAGCTACTAAACAAAACAAAATGCACATTTTCTTTCAAGACATTTAGAAGCCTTCCAAAAGCCCTTAGGTACCAAATTTGCATGCACACACACACACACACACTCTTACTGAATACACAAAAATACAACTCCTTCAGCACATTTGGAAAAAAAAAAAAGACACTATAATATGCATCAATAAAATGCCTATTAACTTACAGTAACTGCTTCACACATTCAGGTTTGCACAGTTTTCAAGGAATCTTCTCAAGCACGTAGGTAGCTTTAGACTATCTTCAGACTTTTAAACTCCGCGTGTCCTTAGATATGTACATGAAGCTTATGGACATCATTATGTACACTCACGAAAGAATTGAATCCTTGATGTGGAGCACAAACTCATCCTATGCCTTTCTGCCTTCACAATTGCTATGTAACTGAAGCTCACTGAACACAGATTCTGCTTGTCTAACAGTGAGCATGGTTAGACATAGGCACTCCTGTACCGTATTAGTTGCACTATTTCCTATACTTAGTTGCAGGATATTCCAATCAGCATAACCTAACATAAAGGCCTCAATTATAGTAGTGAAAGAAGTCTCTCCCAAACCTTCTCTGGCACTGTGGCCAGCTGCTATGAAGCAGCTATTGAACACATGCTATTGAACTTCCTCACTGACAGGTGGTCGCTTCCAACCAGCTATTGAACTAGTCCCTGGTCTGTGCTAACTCCTAAACTGCACCTTAAAAAAACAGAGATAGCACAGGCAAAGGTTATCAACAAACTATTAAAACATCCCTGGCATATATAATAATCACATTCCAGTACCCAGCAACATTCCATGACATGTTTAGTTTTCCAGCCCAGAAGCAGTCAAACAGCAGCACCAACTCCTGCTTTGAGCAGTTTACAGTATAGATAGGTTGGTCTTTTTCTTCAGTGTCTCTCCTTCATGAGTTGCTGAAATTCTTAATGTCAGTGGGCCTTTTATGTATTTATGGTTGACCTGAAGAATCCAACTAACCTGCACAAAAAACAGTTACACACATGCATGGAGAAAGCCAGATTTACCATCCTGCACCCTGGACATGCAGTCCTAGTGTCTTCACCATGTTTGAGGCACATTGCCCAATTCTGGTATCACAGGTGAGGTGGATCTTCACAGTGATTTTTGAGTTTGCCCCAACAAGAGCTAGAGAAAAGCAAGCCAATGCGAAACCTACTACTCTGGCTCTGATGCCAGCCCTCCCCAGTCTGGCTTCGCAAAACTGCTGTGAATGGGACCATCACACTCTGCTATGCCAGTCTTGCACTAACATCCTCACCCCTTAGGTTGTAGTGCAACAAAGCAGAGGAGATGGAAAGCTTTTTCACAAAATAGTTCTGGTTTGTGTATGTGTGAGAAGGTGGGTTTTGTTTTTTGTTGTTGTTGCTTTTCTGGCGTGATGATTTCTGTAATCACCTGGTCTGATTTAAGAGCAATTATCCACATTATCACTGCTTGCCATGTTGCCCTTGATTTACACACTCCCAAGCAACAGAACAAATTAGCTTCATAGAATCAGACAAGATAGGATGCACACAATGCCATTTGGCTAGAGGATATGATAAGGACACCTAAAAGTTTGGTCAGTATGATCTTGAAAGAGAGCTGCCTGCTGATGTAAGCCAGTAAGGTAAAACAGTATTATTGTCAGGCCTGGGGGTCCTTTCTACTGTAGGAAGAAGAGAAGTGGGAATTTACCTAAACTACCAAGGCAGTCACTAGCAGTGCAGTTTCACCATGGCACACAAAGATGCCAATCAACTTTCCGTTATCCCTCACTAAAACTCATCCAGAATCTTTACCAAACTGCTTCAAAGTTTCAAGCAACTCAAGGATTAAATGGGCTCAGAATTTGGGGTGGATATCAACAAAGGCTCCCAATCAGGAAGATACTAATATCCATGGGTGATATGACCTATTAAATTATGGTAAAATGAATGTTTAAGTTTACATTAGGACTTACTTACCCAACTTGCATGCAAAAGTAAACTAAAACACTGCAAATTTCAAATTAAGTGAGCCTGACAACCCTTGCTGGTTGTCCATAGTAATGAAATGTCTTTCATTTAGAATATGCAATCAGTTTAGGCAAGCACTTGACAAACACTCAAATGGAAAATACAGGTGACTGATGTCATTGGAGTGTTTACATAGGTGGCACTACAGATGAAGCATGAGCTAGGTAGTATGCTGCTGGGTTTCTCATACCATTATATATGTTGGCTTCTGTTTATATTGTATTCTGCACATTCTCCTCTTCTTTGCTGTTTATGTAAAAGGACTGCAAGGAATGAGATGATGCTGATGCAGCTGTCAGCTGGCTCCGGTTCTCTTCTTCCATTGCTGCAGCACTCCTGACTGGTGGGGCATGCAGGCGGTGAGCGTCCAGCATCTCCAGCAAAAGATCATAGAGTGGAACTATATTTTTACACTTCATATTGTAGAGGTGCTCCATTCCTTTGTTGCTGTGGGTTTTAATGAAACAATAGTTACTTTCCAAATGTGCTGTGAAAAAAAAAAGCTGTCAGCTAATCATAGTCGGGTTCAAATAAATTCCACCTTCTACAAAACAACTAACTTAACAGTGCACTTGCTGTACACTCCTACAGTTTGCAGAAGACGTCTTCAAAGAAGAATTCAGGCTGCTCATGAGCAACTGCCTTCTAAATTTTAATTTTATTAACTGAGATAATGAAAATTAAAATCTGTATAACAGCAATGCCTCTTACTACTTCATACAAATAAAATATCTTCTGTATCTTTGTACAAGCTTGTCGTGCTGCAAACACTCCAGCTAGTGAGCAGCTGCCTTAAGAGGTAATTACGCTAGGGAGAATCACTGCTGAGGCTACCAACAAACCAAATTCCTCAAGAACTTCACCTCTAATTAGCAAAGGGCACAGTGCTCTAGATTGGGACTCAGGAGATCTGCATTATATCTTCACCCGTAAGATACATATAATGATAATAATCTATTTTCTAAAGTGATTTGCAATCAAGCAACTTGTGAGAGGTGGCTATACAAAAGCAAGTTTTATTAAATCTTGTCTTAAAGGAGACTAGAGTTCGTAGAGCTAGGCTGCTGTTACATTATTTTTCATCTACTCAGACCTTTTAAACAATAACAAGATACATAGTGTTAAAAGCAGACTGTTCTTCTGGCACTATCAAAACTAGAAGCAAGGAAAAGGAAAAGAGAAAGAGAAAGAGAAAGAGAAAGAGAAAGAGAAAGAGAAAGAGAAAGAGAAAGAGAAAGAGAGAAAGAGAAAGAGAAAGAAAGAGAAGAAAGAAAAAGAAAAAGAAAAAGAGAAAGAAAAAGAAAAAGAGAAAGAGAAAGAAAAAGAAAAAGAAAAAGAAAAAGAAAAAGAAAAAGAAAAAGAAAAAGAAAAAGAAAAAGAAAAAGAAAAAGAAAAAGAAAAAGAAAAAGAGAAAGAAAAAGAAAAAGAAAAAGAAAAAAACAAATGGGGAAAATATTTAGTCCTTTCACACTGTAATCCAGCATACTGTTTTGTGCACAAGCTCTATATATACTTACAGAAAGAGGACAATGATTTATTTTTTTATATCATGGCTCTGCACATAGTTTCCCTCCATGAGGTAAAGCATGACTCCAAGCACGCGTGTACATTTGTGAAACCTCTCTACACCTGACCACGTACTTGCTCTCACCTCATGTGCCTGATGTGAGAGAGTATGAGGAGGAGCTGAGCCAGTCGCCGGTGCTGCTGCTGCAGAGAAAGACCTGACTTAGCCATTAAGTGTATCAGAGTATCAGTGATTTTGTCCAGAACACGGTGGATATAGTCTCTCTCTTCCAGAGATTTCAAGGTGCTGGAAAGAAAAGTGTACACACCTGGAGTAGGAAGGAGAAAGAAAACAAACCACAGACAAAAATTACTTTGACAGAGTCAGACTCTCCCACAGGACACCTTGTGGCTGGCCTCTTCGGCTCTGTTAAACCATAGGAGCACCCTACTTTGGAAGGCACCTCTGCATATAAACTTGCTGTCATCTCTTTGCAGCTGGGAACGATGCAGGGACAGTCAGGACAGAGGAAAGAGTGGCTCTGAGAAGCACAGGGGGGGAAAAAAATCTCCCAGAAAGGGCTGCTGGGAAATGGAGGCATTATCTAGGAGCCTGTACATAGATTTAATCAGTTCATTTAAGGAAGAGAATAAGGAAACTAAACACTTCACAGACACGTGAAGAAAACAATCTTTGCCCTGAGAAAACTTTCATCCCATCCCAAACCTTGGGTTTGGTCACTGTGGGCAGAGCAGAAAGAGGAAGATGATGCCTTTTCCTCGCCAGTGCCACCCCCAGCTGATGGGGGTGGCAGGGTTCACCTGTATCCTGGAGCTAGTCCGGAATTCAGGCTGCTCTCCTCTCTTAGTCACTCAGTTCCAAAACCTTGAGGAGATGCTGTTGCTGCTTGAGAAGTCTGCAGTACTTATTGACCCAGCACAGCCTGTCAGCAGTTTTTGCCATTTTCGCTGCTGTTGAGTGTTTGGACTTTGGTGACTTGCTAGGCAATCTAGGACTGAATAATATGTTACCACAACAAATGTAAATAACACCAGTGTTTGTTTATGAGCACTTCTCTCAACAAGACCCTCCGAACCAAGCAGGAGCCTTGAAAGGCAACCTGTTTCAATATAGCCATCTTTCATTGCTTCCTGAAAGTGAGCAGCCTGAAGGTTTGGACCAGAAGGAATTTTTTCCAGAGATCATACCATCTTGAGACTCCCCCTCCAACAGCCCCTGTACATCTCCTAGAAAACACTAGAGCTTCCATGAGGAGCAGCTCTTGGGTGCATGAAAAACATCAGATTTCTTACTAGGAAGTTCAATACTATTCTGCACTTTTTTACCTTAACTTTGTTTTGGATGACAACACACAGCCAATGCAAAGTTTGTCACAACAGCAATATGCTACCAAAGGGCAGCCGTTGCCTTCTGCACCTGTTTTTTAATCTTCTGGATTGACCTAATAACTCTAGATAGGTCATATTACTATAATCCAGCCTTGAGTCAGCAAAAGCTTAAGAAGTATGTATGCTGATACAATCAAACAGGCTTGATCGTGGTGACTTCATTGACCTGTCTCTATAAAGTACTTGATGAATCCTGTGCTTTAGGCCTTCTGCATCAGCTTACAGAGCCAAGAAGTAATTTGCTTTTTGTCCTTGGAAAAAAATGGTTCATGGAATTGCTTTTCATTTAGTTTTTCTTTAAAGCATCATATATAGCAAAATATGCAATGCAGTTAGGGATATTAAGAAAAAAAAGAAACACACCAAAGACACACATACACACACAAACACATATAAGTACCCTAGCTTTTTTGTTTTGTGTGTAGCTGGGGGTTATACCACCAGATTTGAAGATAAGCGTATTTATCCATGCATCAGAGCAGTCAGGGAATTGAGACTTTTTTACCATCTTCTTGATATATCTCACTTCCTCATGTCATTTCAGTATGTCAAACACCTGCTACCTAGAACTACTGTAACCTGCAAGTAGGTTTTGTGACTTTGGGCCTTCTGTTCTAAAAAGAAACATAAATTTGTGAGTGTGTGTGTGTGTGTGAGAGAGAGACTGTTCAAAAACAAAAACAAAACAGAAATACGGCTCAGCTTCTGCAAACCTGTAGTCAGAGTTCTTTATTTTGGTAGTGATTATTGCTTTGAATTTGATGTAGACAGACAATACAATGGCCTCTTTTCTCACAAAGCTTTTAATGATTATTATTTTTACTGAAATGAATTCACTGAAAAGAAAGAGCTCTTGGGGCTTTTCTCAGCTGGATGACTCCAGAAGCTATTAAAAAGTATAAATCAAAAAAAAAAAAAAAAAGAAGCACTCCCCCAAAATGTAGAGACTTAAGGCAAATGCCCGTCAATACCTGCCAAGAAAAATGACGATCAGTTTTCCTGTCTGCCCCAGGTGATTGCTCCTGCCTCGGGCCAATGACCAGAAATTTGCCCAAAAGAAACACTGGTAATCCATCATACACACACACACACAAGCAGAGTTTTGGAACAAGAGTGCAGAAAAGTTGTCTTAGCAAATTGAAATTTAACAGTCTCAAAGGTCTTCCTAAGCTCTGAAGCAGAAAGAAAGCCAAAAGCAGAATTGGGCAGCAACCAGGTGGTTTTCTGGCTATATGCCATTATTGTAAAACATTGTAGGAGAGAGACTAGAGACAGAACTGCCCTGTGAACAAGCAAAACCTACCATGCTGTGCTCAAACACAAAGCTGTGCACACCACAGGTTCCCTCAGGGACTGGAGGGCTACTGTGCTAGCTGTCAGTGTATCCTGGTACAGTTACACATGTATTGCTGTATACATTGATACATTTTTGGACATTATTGTGGAGGAGAATGTCCTCTACATCTTTTCTGTCACAATAAACCCTGGTTTAAAACATTTTTACATTTAGTGTTCATTCTCACAAAACAAACCAAGGATCTTCTTCCCCTTCCACTGAGCCCCATTGGTCTGTATCTGTAGCAAGTCAGGCTGAGCTAAGAGCAAATTTAGCTCTGTGCAATGCACTCATGTAATTCTCCAGCCCACAAAATAATCAATTAAAAGCACAATTCAACAAGAGAAGGAAAAACCAGAAGAATAATAGTTGCATGGAACAATGCATCGAGGTCTACACGATGCATGAAATCAGCTAAATCTTTCCATCTCTGTGGACTTACCAGCTAACTAAATCAGTTGCTAAGGCAGACGTGACCTACCATCCCTGTTTCCAAAATGAAAATCTGTTGCTTTGCCACATAGCACCATTCCTCTTCTCAGATCCACTCAAAAGTAAAATATCTGGCATCGTGTTGCCCTTTCATGTTTCTTAGAACATAAAAGTTCTTAAGAAACGGCACTCAATTATTGAGCTGAAAGTGTTTTTCAAAAATACAGTTTTGCTTTTTAGTCGAAAGACTTATTGCTGCAACTTTAGAGGGATACCTTCTGTTTTGTTATTTAGCTGGAGACAATGCTGTCCTTGTTGTTACAGACATGCTGTCTCCTTGATATCCCAGGAAAAATTTGGAAGTCGCATAAAAGTATATTTTGCTTTACAAACAAAACCTTCCATCTTTTCCACACA
>VXAL01000990.1:249731-263317 GCA_013399475.1 Chauna torquata | reverse complement strand
AAAAAAAAAAAAAAGCGAAGAAGACTACTTGGAAAAGCAGCAGAAAGATATTAAACAGCCTTGAAAGATGATGAAAAAAATAATAATAAAAAAAAGAGAAAATAAATGTCCAACAAAAGCAATAAACAGCACTGCCTCATGTGAAGAGACTAAAAGATGTCCAAAGATTTAGTAAGGAAATGTTTGTGTACACTTGGGAACTAAACTCCACACAGAGTTTTAGAATGCAAATAGAGAATGCTTTTAAATATGAAGTGTAGCATAATCAGTCCAATTCAGTTGCAGAAATTTGTTTAAGTCCTTTTGAGATCAGCTGGTTTCATCATATATGTATATAATATAGATAGCAGAGGCCAAAAATTCATTTTGTGTTTATATGCTGTTTCTTTAGGAAAAGATTTGTGTGTATATATATATATATGCACAACCATAGAAAAAATGAAGGTTAGAAGGGAGGTTTGGAGATTATGTAGTTCAACCTCCTGCCCAAATAGCAGTAACTTCAGGGTTAGATCAACCTGCCCAGAGCTTCATTCAGCTGAGTTTTGGTATCTCCAAGGATGGAGATCCTACCATCTTTCTGGACAACCTGTTCCAGTGCTTAACCTCTCTCACTGTGAGGATTTTTTTTTCTATTCATCCCTGAGAAAAGTCTGGCCCTGGCTTCTCCATAACCTGCTCATAGGCAATCTGAGGACAGCAGTTAGACTATCCCTCAGCCTTTCCTTTTCCAGGCTGAATAAATCCAGCTTTCTCAGCCTGTCCCCATACATCATCTACAATGTGTGCTTCAGAGCACAAAACATTTCACGTGTGTCCAGCACTTCACCTCAGGGAGGCTGGCTATATTCCATGAATTAAAGTATCTCCAGAGGACATTTCAGAGTATCTATGCCAAACAACACAGATATTGCACGTACCCCATATTATCCTATTTCACTATCTATCTCTGTAATGCAGCCTAGCGTCCTAAGCTGGGCATCTAAAGGATCTGACTTTCAGATGTGGACATGTATCCACACTCCTACCAGCCAGTAGTTAACTCCTCTGACAGTTATAAAATACTTTGGTTAAAGGAATGTAAAAATAGAAATAGAAAATTACCTTTATGCATAAAGGCAATTAAAAGCAATACAGGCATACATTCTGTGGCCATAAATACATTCTGTTTGCAGTGTACTCAGATATACTGCAATCCAGAGTAGAACACCATGATCTGCATAACAACGGTATAAACTGCTTTCTTTATGAACCTGTAACAACTTAGCCTGAACTGTGCCTTCTGAGCTATCACCACCAAAGCTCTTGTAAAAATGCCAGCCTTCTGAGCAGATATAAAATTTCATGTAATGTAAAAAATAAATAAAAAAATAGGAAAAGAAAAGAAAAGAAAAGAAAAGAAAAGAAAAGAAAAGAAAAGAAAAGAAAAGAAAAGAAAAGAAAAGAAAAGAAAAGAAAAGAAAAGAAAAGAAAAGAAAAGAAAAGAAAAGAAAAGAAAAGAAAAGAAAAGAAAAAGAAAACCACCTCAGATCATTCATCAGATTGTCAGATCAACTCTGGCCTTCTACCACACAAACACCACCAATTCAAACCTTCTGTGTGGCACTGAACCTTGGAGGAGTGAAGACCTAATAGCTCCTAGCCTTGCCTATTGTGCCCATCTCTCTTACGGGCAGAAGGAAGTTTGCCTCTCATTATCACTGACATTACTGGATGCAGTTTTTTTCCACAATTATTCCCTAGAGGAATCTTGAAACAGAAAGCCCCATTAATGGACGTGAGATGTGCTTATGAAGGATATGCTTGACAAGGCTTTGTCTAAATAACAAAATTAGTTTTCTGGATCAATATTAAATACAGCAGTGGGGCAAAAACTCTTAACATCATGACTCGAGAACTTCACATTCAAGACATGAACCTATAACACTTTTCATTCAAATTTCCAATTCTATTTATTTTCTCATTCTAATTCAATACTAGACTTATTTAAGAGGATAATCCCATTTGAATACATTAGCTGAAAATCTGGAGCAGCATCACTTTTCTGGAAGAGCATTTAACTCTAGTAAATATTCTGTTACAGTTATTAGGACAACAAAAGGAAAATAAAATCTCAAAATGTATTTAATTACAATTATCACAACTTGGTATCCAAGATAAAAACAATAGCTCTTCATTCCTAGTATGCTAAGTGCTTGCTTCAGGTGTCAGTTTTTGGTAATTAGTGGCAATCACATCAAAACCTGAACTACATTAATATCTCATAGAACATAAATGAACCATTTTATATTTGATTATTTAAGTATATAATTTTACTTTTTTTTTTTTTTTTAATGTGGACAAGGTTCAAGTTTTTGTAGAGGAATAAGTGCCTGATCAATAAGACAAAGTCTGGTGTGATTAGAATCAGCTTTTGGTAAGAATTAACTGAATTTGCATTTCATGCAACTGGAGCAAGTTATCTATTCAACTACAGGATAAAAAAGACACACAGCCCTCCACATGTGTTTTGTCTGGAGGCTGATACCATCTATGAGTTTAAATGCAGCAGAAAAAGTGGAAAACAAGTAAATCCTCAGGGCTGGGAAACTATGGCATCCTTAGTTATTAGGTAACAACTTAGCAGGGAATTGAGTCTAAAATTTTGCCTTTGGTGCCTACATTATTATTTTAGACCTCTATCATTGCCATAAGAATATTGTGGGCTTCATTTCTGCATCTACAATTAATCGTCTGGAGATTTTTCTCATTTCAAACAGGAAAAAAAAAAACCTCTGTTGTGCAACAGGAACTTTCTGAACTTTCTGCCAACTTTTATTTGCTTATTTCAAGCATGATAAAGAATTCATCGGCTAACTTTATTTTTATCTATACCTAGACTTATCTAGTTTTTTTTTTTTTTTAAAGTTTATTTAGAATGAGGTTTACAGGCTAAAAATACATTTCATCAAATACGGATGAAGTGTAAGATGATGTCATCAGTTTTAGATGGCTGTATTTTCATATAAACTAAGTCACAATAAACTCAGCCACATCTTTGCCATGATTCCCCTTCATTTTGCCATTGCGAAAAAGACAGCATAGGTCCTGGTTCATAACTAAGCATTGCCTTTGGATGCCTGAAGTGTGGCTGCAGCTACCTCAGTGCCTTGTAGTCAGGGCTTTAGCTAGACCCACCAGCGCCTAGTTCAACACAGCACTCCAATCTTCCTCCAAGCCAGCTGCACTTAGTGTATCAACCTCTGATTGTGTTAATTTGCAGGGTCCAATGCACACCACTGACCAGGTTTGCCCTCTTTCATCCCTACTTGGTGGTTCTGCCCATATCTGTCTTGACAGCCCTTTCAGTTGCTGCTGCCTCAAAATGAAAACATCACCAGAGACAAGCAGCACTCAAACTGCATGCAGAAGCAACAACAATTACCCGAGTGACAGCAAAGCACACCACTTACCAGAATTGAGCAGGATGATGGACTTAAGGCACACAAATTCCTCCCCTTGAAGGTTCATCATGCGAAACCGAGCAGCAGTAGCCAGCAGCATGTCAAAGATTTCCACCATGCCCTCTACACATTTCCCTTGATTCCTGTGTGAATACCATCAAGGGGGAGATATTCACAGCTTTAACCTGGCAGTATGAGCTTTTCATTCCCCTGGATCATTCCCCTCCAATTCGATTTCTCAAACCTCAGAGCACTAGCTAGCACATGACTTCCTAGTCTATGCTTATTGGGTGTATGTGTGATTACAAATGCATGATTCCCAGTATCCCACATAAAATGAATAAATAAATAAATTCTGTTTTTCCTGGCATTACTGTGGTGGAATATGGGAGAGTGATTCAACCAAACCCTTACGCTGAGGACAAAAATTTGTTTAAAACTACATTTTGAGTTCTTTTTTGTGTTCTCCTTGATTTACTTAATTTACTTATTTACTTTTTCTCCTCTTTTTTTTTTTTTTTTTTTTTTTTGCCTTTAATTTACATGGCTCCAATTCCTTGCATAACATTTGTCCCTAATGTTTTGTACTTGTTTCTACCTGGTCTTGCAATCTGAAATGTTCCAACAAGCTTCTCCCATTTCTCTTATGTAAGCATCACACCTCCACAAAGAATAAGCTTATTCATGAGCTCAGGAAGGACTAGTGAGGCCATAGCCTTGTCTGTACAATTGTGTCCAATTAAAACTACAATTTCACAAACAAGCTCTCTTTTTAGATTACAACTTTAAACAAAAGCTAAAGTCCTAAGCTGCTGGGGAATCTTCAAGCATTCATTGGTAATGGCAATTAACCACTTTGCTCTGCTCACAACACCAGGTATTCTCTTTCACTAATTTTCATCTTGCACACCCAACCCACCATCCAAGATTTAATGCAGACTGTAGGTATTTTTAATGAAAATTTTTGTCTGCAAATTTTCTGGTCATGGAATTTTAGATCATTTACAGTACTGCCTTTTCCCCAAAACTAACTACTTTTAATTTTGTTGGGACTTCCCAAGTGAAATTTTAATATATAAGTCTCAGTGAGTGATCAGATTTGCTGACTTAAAATACACTATTTTTTAGACACAGGACAGAAATTTTCAGGTCATTGCTATAGGCAAATGCAAAGGAAATTTCAGATGATCAGATGGCTATTGCACTATAATTTGTAGTGCAAACACAGATTAAGTGTCTCCTAATCTCACCGTAACGAAAATAACACTGACTACCAGCATGGACACACCTGCCTCAGTCCTCATACAGCCATGCTGTCAAGACCAGTAAGCTAATGCCTAAACCCTTGTCAGAGCCTCAAACAAAACCCTTGCCTTCCTCTTTGACTACAGTCTGAGAAAATTCTTGGCACTTCTCAGATCATTCCTAACCTAAAACTGAATCAAAGAAGGAGAGAGAGTGTGTGAGCACTTGCGCCGCAACCTCCTTTCGAGTTCAAACCCCTATTCAGCTTAATTTTGTGTTCGAACTTAAATCTGCATCTCCCTTACCCCAGAGCAGTTCCTACCCACCGGTGACTATGACATGTGACAGCAGCTATTTCATCTGCTTTCAGAAGTATTTAAACAAAGCAGAACAATGTCAAGAAAAGAAATTGGGAGACACTCTCTTAAAACAGCCAGCAGAGTGTTTATTAAAAACAGCAATATAAAATAAACTATAAACTATCCAGTGTGCCATTGCCTTTGGAAGTGGGAGGTCAGGGTTTGAGTTCTAGTTCTGCATCAGGCACTAGGGAGATTCGTAAGCGTGGGGGGAATTCTTTAGTGAAGACCACCTTGCTGACAAACTGAACTGGCTGGATTCAATTATATTCCTCTGTTAGGACATTAATGAAATAAACAAAGGCAAAGTCGTATTTAATAGCATCACTGACAAACCAAAAACAAACAAAAATTAGGCACTCAAAGCTAGGCATGAGAATATGAACAATTACTACCGCCTCAGGATCAGTTTTGTCTGCTAAAATTTAAATTCTGTTGAAGGAAAACAAACACAAATCTTTACAGTAGGACCATTTCCACTGCTTCTGGTACAATTAATATTTTTGTCTATAACTAGAGGAAGATTAACTTTGCAAATACAGAATTCAGCACAGTTTCAGAGGACTAAAAGCATTTCATTCTTTTGAACTAATTTAAATAATACCCATTATTAAGGCTAGCTTAAGAATTTAGCATTTCAGAATTATGCAGAAATGAGAAGTTTCATTAGATCATATGGCAAATGACCCATATTCATAAATAATAATAATCTTTATGTCTGTCTAAGACATTTACTTGCCAGCTAGTGTTCAAAACAGTTCCAATATATTATGCAGACTGAACAAACTGAAAGAAAAAAAAAAACAAACTATTTGTAAAATGAGACCTTTTAAAATACCTCATGGAAACTCATAAAATGGAAAAGATATTTTAATAGTAAATAAGAATTATTGTCAGGTACTTTTTACAAAAATATTTCAATGGACTGTATCTTACAAGATCAATATTCCAGTCAAGAATGTCTTGCCAACAAGCATAACTTATGGACGAAAATCTCTGTTCCTGCAATGTTTAGTCCATGTGCCTAAATCTCCATGTGTGTCTATTTCTCACCAGCTGAATTCATATGATAAATGAAAAATAAAAATTATATAAATTCAAGAGATTCTAAATACCTTCTAACCTCATTTGCTTTGGTATCTGCAATGTGTGAAATACCAAAGAATTCCATAATTAAAAAAAGAGACAAATAGAAGAGAAGAGGAGTAGCTCTGTAGGTAGAGTTAAATACTTAGATGAAGTTTGATATCTCATTCTAGGTATTCATGTGTGCAAGCAACAATTTAGAAATTTCTGCTTTATTTTCAGAGCTAGGCAGCTGCTCCAGCTCCACTGAAATCAGCGGGAACTGCAGGAGCTCAGCATCTTTGACATGCAGGCTTCTAATCAAATGTTTTTATTATCTAAGCTACAACACTGGTTTCCTTCGTTAACCAACAAAACTATCTGAAATAGGAATCTCCAGTTATCCTAAATTGCCTTCTAACTTTCTAACATAAGCTGATAATATTATCACATCTTTACAGCTATATGTCCAATTGATAGGAAGGCCTATCTAGGAAGGCCTCGATAACTTTCCTGGAGGATAAATTAAGCAACAGATGTAAAAATTATCTCTATCTCACCATCATGCTGTTGTCTTTGTGTACTCTCAGCTTACTGAAACAAAGCAATAAAGGCTTGTTTACTGCAAAATGGCAGAGTGTATTCTTAGAAGAATTCTTAACACTTGGCTATCGGGAAATGTTAAGAAAAGTTAAGGCAAGTGAATTAAGGGTCTTAGGTTGCTGCATAAGAGTGCTATGTGCATTAACTTTAGTAAGTCTACAGAATCATAGCATCATCCAGGCTGGAAGGCATCTCAGGATGTCTGTAGTCCAATCTTCTGTCCAAAGCAGGGTCAGCTGTGATCTCAGACCAGCTCATTCAAGGCTTTATCCGACTAGATAAAAACTTCAAGACTTCGTCTTGAACATCTGAGGATGGATGCACAACCTCTTTCAGGGTAATTACTTCCATAGCCAGTTTTTCTCCCCTATATCCAGTCAGAACCTCCTTTGCTTTAATTTGACTCCTGTTTCTCAGTCTCCCATCAGTCATCTTAATAAAGTCTTGACAAGCTTCCTGTAGAATTTAGAAGGTTAGGTATGCTCCAAAGCCGTCTGTTATCCAGGCTGAACAAATCTTTTTCTCTCAGCTTCTCCTCACAAGGCATGTGCTCCAGCTCTAACCACCTTGGTGGCTCTCTCCTAGACTTGCTGAAGATTTTTAACATCTTTCCTGTAATGAGGGGTGCAAAACTGGATGTGCCATTCCAGATATGGTCTAATGAGTGCCAAATAAAGGTGGAATAATCACTTCCCTTGCTCTGCTGGTTACGCTACTACTGATACAGCCCAGGATAGTGTTGGCCTTCACTGCTGCCATAGTGCAGTACTGAGCCCATGCTCGGATTGCTGTTCAGCAGGACACCAGATCCATTCCAGCAGAGCTGTTCCCCAGTTTGAACAGTGGCAGTGAAATACGCCCACCACAAGTGCAGGGCTTTGCATTTTTCCTTGCTGAATTTCGTGAGGTTTCTGTCAGCCCATTCCTCCAGCCCATCTAGGTCTCTCTGTATGGCAGCTCAGTGTATCTAATTTCATGTCATCTGAAAACTTGAAGACTCCAGCTCTTCTTCCAGGTCATTGATGAAGACATTTAATAGGACATGTCTCGGAATAAACTCCTGAGGAACTCCAGCTGTAACTAGCACCAAGGTAGAGTGTGAACCATTAACAAGACAGTCATTTTATTGCAGAAGGCAATCAGGTTGGTGAAGCACAATGTACCTTTGCTAAATCTATTTTAATTCACCCTCACCTTCTTCTCCTTCCTATACTCATAAGTGGTTTCCAAGAGCATTTGCACAATGATTTTCCTTGGGATTGAACTGATGCTCACTGGTCAAGCCGTCATTCCCCAGGCTTTCTTTCCCTTTTTGGATTTGGGTGAAAGATATGCCTTTCTCCAGTCACTGGGGACTTCCCCTGGTCTCCACAGCCGCTCAGAGAAAATAGAGAGCAGCCTCGCAATGACATCATCCAACATGTTTGGATGAAGCCCATTCCATGGACTTGTATGTCACTTCTCAAGAGATTCATGACTCAATCCTCTTTTACAAATTCAATCCTCTTTTCCTTGAACCCTGTACATATACTTAAAACCCCAGATAAGATCAAGTGACAGACAAGCAAATATTAAAAGAGAAGGGTGTTTGGGTGAGGACAACAGGGACCTATGGAATGTTCTCATCATACTTTCAATTCAAAGGGAAAAGTCCAAGTAGGAGCAGACGCACCCATCAAACTAAAGCCTGACTATGCAGTTGGTACCTCCAGCAAGACACTGGCTTCTTTGGTCGCGGTACAACATGTAATGAAGAGAGACTGCCAAGAACAGATGGGATCCACCAAAGTAGGAGAAGGAATGGCATCTTGACAAACAAACTTGGTATCTTGGTGAGGAAACCTCTAAACAAGGCTTGTCACAGGATGGGTTCCTAAGCCTAAAGTTAGGAAACAGAGGATGTATGATTGAGAGAACACTATGGGGACAACATTCCCATTCCCACTTAGAATGGAGGTATTCAAAGGCTTACTTCAAATGCTTGTGTTCTGACACGTAAGTAGAAATGGAAATCTTTACAAATCTATGCTGATGGCTGCGATGAGACTGGAAACACACAGGCTTGGTAGGATAGTGCACAGATCAGCACAGATAATCAGAGAATGGTTATGGATGGGTACAGCTTGATTAGGAAGAATAGGTATGGAAGAAGAGTGGAGGAACTTGAGCTCTGCACAAAGGGAGTCCTTGACTGTGCAGACCAAAAGAAACCAGAACCACATGTATCAGGAGACTCTGGTATAGGTCAGAGAGAAACACAGATGATCTGGGGGAGGGAGTGGGGTGGGGAGTGGGGCAAGAGAGATTGTTGCAGACTGTCTGACTAAGATACTGAAGTGGATGGGTCTTTCTGTAAATAACTTGTAGAAGTCTCCCAGCAACAGGTCTACAGTCTTGTGGAGAATTTCTACATGGATATTCTGCAATTATTCGCTAGAAGGCCAACTTAGCATTATACAACCAATCCAGGGAGTTTCTGGACTGTGTAGATGAGTTGATGATAACTTCCATAGAGTAGTCAACCAAGGGCAATGCTGGCTCGACCCACCCCTCACAAAGAAAGAGAAACTGCTGGTGAATGTGCCCACAGATAGGAGATTTGGCTGCAGCAACCATGAGATGTGATTGGGCTCAGGATCCAGAGGTAGGCTGGGAAGGCAAACAACAGAACTATGACTCTGGGTTTCAGAGGAACATAGTACAGTTAATTTAGGGAATTGCTAGGTAGAATATTCTTGGAGACATGACGTGGAAAAGCATCCAGAGGAGCTAGAAAATATTTTAAGGAAAATTTACTGAGAACTCAGGAACAGACTCATCCCATCACAGAGGCAGGCCAGGTATTTTCACGTTCCATGAAACTTCATGCTTGACTACCCTGATTTGAATTCTATGATGAAATGATTGATTAAATGATCAAAGGGAGGGTGATGAGCATAATATACCTCAACTTTTGCAGGGTTTTTGGTTTACAGTATTCTTATCTGTAAGCCAGGCAAGCTGAGCAGACAGACCTGGGTTGAAACTGACTCTGGAGCCAATGCTGTTTTATCAATAACCAGGATAATGACAAAAAGTACATCTTCAAATTAGTGCATTTTACTAAATTGAGAGTAGAGGTAGGTTGATATGCTACACAGCACCACGGCCTCAGTGCCACAGAGACCCTGGAAGAATGGACCAACAGAAAACTCCCAAAGTTCAACAAGGAGAAGCGCAAAATCCTGCACCCAAGGGCAAATAAACCCACACATCAATACTGGTTGGAAAAATATTGGTTGGAAAAATACTGCACTGAGTTGCAGCCTTGCTGGAAAGTGGATATCAAATAAAATAAGTCAACAGCATGCTTTCATTGTGGCTAAGGCAAACTGCACACAAATTATGTTAGGATGAATGTGGTTGGAAGTAGAGAAATTATCCCTCCCTCACCAGCTGGTCCTGTTGAGGCCATACTCGTATCTAGTCTCAGGTCCCTCAGCTCAGGAAGGACATTGGCTGTCTCCTCTGACTGGAGGTGGTCAGAGGTATGCAGAATGTGGCCTACAAGAAGGGGTCAAATGATCTGGATCTGTTCAGTCTAGTGACGAGGCAAAGTATGCACTGGAGAAAACAGACCAAACTGCAATCCACAACTGTTAGAAGGGACATTACGAACCGGGTAGAACCAAGCTCTTCTCAGGAGCAGTGGGTATTAAAGTAAAAGGCAACTAACTGCTGTAAGCTGCAGTTTGTAAGGTTCAGGCTGAATTGTGGAAGGGTGATGCAACCCTGAAACAGGTACCCATAGAGGCTTTGTATTCTCTGTCCTTAAAGCCTTTCAAGACTCACCTAGAGAGTCACAGCTGGCCTAAACTGGTGTTGGCAATACTCTTGCTTCAAGCAGAAGGTTGGACAAAATGGTCTGCAACCAACATTTTTGCTTCTAAGTAAATTGCTGGAGAAATTCCTGAAAGAGTTTGGTTTCAGAGAGTGTGACTGGAAGCAAGAATTTATTACTTGTTTCGAGCTTTTAAACCGAGAATCGAAATATGCAGCCAGCACCTGAGTAAAGAATAAAAGCAATCCTTAAATCATACAAATAATTTTTCCTATACTAATGCAGTGGTTTAAATAAATAAAATATAAATAAATTACTGCCCTTTGGCTTCAGTTTATGCATAGATCTGGCACAGAATACAAAATAAAGAAGAAAAAAAAATTAAAAGTTAACCTGACTTTCTTCTAATTAAAAATCTCTGCATCAGTTTAAGCTTGGATTGCATTTTGGAGAAAGGTTTGGATGGAGTACACTCCTTTCTAGTCATAATAATCCGCTCATTTTCAATGTATAGCTTCCCAGTATTTCATCCTCCTTACATGTTATTCTCATACTTCTTTTATATCTGGTTAGGATTTATTTCTAACTTATTAAATTATTCAGTCATGGCATAGGCAAGGAAGAAATGTTTATCTGTCCAGAGGCAAGGACACAAATTCAGAGGGAGGAAACCTAATTGGAGGGTGTGCTCATTTTTTCAGAAAGGTACCTTTAAAAGTATTAATTTTGCTTCTTTTTTATTATTTTTGGGGGTGTGGGAGTTGTTCACTAAAATCTTTTTCAGTTGATTTACAACACAGTTACAGTAATTATTTCTTGTTATTTCAACAAATACAATATTTTTGGCTACTTATTCAAAAATGCATGCCATTAGTGTCAATGCATGAATCACAGTCTGAGAATCACTCACAGCTGGGCAGTTGGAGAAGTACTGGATTGGAATTAGCACAGTTTAAAGCGGAATCAAGTTTTTTTCCCTTCAAGAGTTGCTTGAATCAGACATTTTCCAAGAAATAAAAATGAAATATCGGTTCCAAACATAATTTTGAGGGAGAAAAACAGGCAGGACCAGAAGGGACTCTAAGAACATGGCTCTCTTTTCCTTCATTGAGTTGGGCAGTTATGCCTATATTTCTTCACATAACAAGCAAGTGACCCACCCTTTGAATTACTGCTGTTGGTACCATCACTTCCCCAAAGCAAGTTGAAAAAAGTTGTTGTCCACACATAGCAGAAGTTTTCACCTATTATGGCTCTATTTCTTCTACAGCAACAAAGCAACAATTACGATTGAGCATGAGGCTCAGATAGGCAATTCCTACCTTTTCCAGTACTGACAAAATTACCAAGACACCATACTCCGAGGTTTCCGCATCTTTTCTGATACCTGTTCTGAACCAAAAGTGGTGGTCATTCAAAGACCAAATGGAAGATTTTAAAATACAGCCAAACAAGGAGAGGGAATTCAAGCAGACTGGGAATAGATAAAAGAGCAGAACCATGATACCCAGTGCCACTTCTGAAGCACAGAAGACTTGTCAAATATTTCAACAATTTTTTATGTTCTATCTATTAGAGTATTATTGCAGGCTTTATACATAGGTGGTGCCTGTCTTCAGCACGATATACAATTTTTATATACCTTAATGTGTTCTATTAGTAGACATTGCTAAACACTTTCTACTCCTATGTGAAGTGAAGCACTAAAACAGCTTGATAAAGTGTGCTGTCAGGAAAGCTCCATCCATAGTGGTTTTAAGGCCAAATCAAACACATCCATCTGGATGTCTTAAATATTGCCAAACTGGATTTGGAGAACTACTTAACTAATTGAGGATTCCCCCTTTTCTACAATGTTATGCTTTATCAATAATTAAAAGATAAGGAAAACATTATCTGCAGTGAAATTTTACTTCAGACAATCCTGCATTNATTTCAACAAATACAATATTTTTGGCTACTTATTCAAAAATGCATGCCATTAGTGTCAATGCATGAATCACAGTCTGAGAATCACTCACAGCTGGGCAGTTGGAGAAGTACTGGATTGGAATTAGCACAGTTTAAAGCGGAATCAAGTTTTTTTCCCTTCAAGAGTTGCTTGAATCAGACATTTTCCAAGAAATAAAAATGAAATATCGGTTCCAAACATAATTTTGAGGGAGAAAAACAGGCAGGACCAGAAGGGACTCTAAGAACATGGCTCTCTTTTCCTTCATTGAGTTGGGCAGTTATGCCTATATTTCTTCACATAACAAGCAAGTGACCCACCCTTTGAATTACTGCTGTTGGTACCATCACTTCCCCAAAGCAAGTTGAAAAAAGTTGTTGTCCACACATAGCAGAAGTTTTCACCTATTATGGCTCTATTTCTTCTACAGCAACAAAGCAACAATTACGATTGAGCATGAGGCTCAGATAGGCAATTCCTACCTTTTCCAGTACTGACAAAATTACCAAGACACCATACTCCGAGGTTTCCGCATCTTTTCTGATACCTGTTCTGAACCAAAAGTGGTGGTCATTCAAAGACCAAATGGAAGATTTTAAAATACAGCCAAACAAGGAGAGGGAATTCAAGCAGACTGGGAATAGATAAAAGAGCAGAACCATGATACCCAGTGCCACTTCTGAAGCACAGAAGACTTGTCAAATATTTCAACAATTTTTTATGTTCTATCTATTAGAGTATTATTGCAGGCTTTATACATAGGTGGTGCCTGTCTTCAGCACGATATACAATTTTTATATACCTTAATGTGTTCTATTAGTAGACATTGCTAAACACTTTCTACTCCTATGTGAAGTGAAGCACTAAAACAGCTTGATAAAGTGTGCTGTCAGGAAAGCTCCATCCATAGTGGTTTTAAGGCCAAATCAAACACATCCATCTGGATGTCTTAAATATTGCCAAACTGGATTTGGAGAACTACTTAACTAATTGAGGATTCCCCCTTTTCTACAATGTTATGCTTTATCAATAATTAAAAGATAAGGAAAACATTATCTGCAGTGAAATTTTACTTCAGACAATCCTGCATTTAACAAGGG